>OZ026581.1:18761228-19338728 GCA_964020215.1 Aurelia sp. 3 sensu Dawson et al. (2005)
ACATACACAAAAGTTTTAGTTTGACATACACAAAAGTTTTAGTTTTGACATACACAAAAGCTTTAGTTTGAAATTCACAAAAACAAATTCAAAAGATACCTACACAAAAACTCTTTATCACATGCACAATTTTATATTCTAACAAGCACAAAAGTATGAAATAGCATACACAAAAAAGAATTTTGATATGCACATAAGTTTCAATGTTTTTTGCCGCAACGGCGCGCCATACTCTGTGCAACACACATTCGCAACACAGAACAATGGAATTGACTCACCCTGATCGAACAAAGATTGAACACAATTGGAAAAAAGGGCGTACCACCTTGACAAACAAGAAGTAAAAGGCAAACGAAACGAAGGTGGTGAAAACAAAATGGCGAACTGTCAGTGGCTGTGGACAATTGTTTGGTTTTTCGCCTTACTTATCATTTGGCCTATTGGGTTTTTATGTGCAATTATTTATGAGTTAGTTGTTCCATTTTGTGCTTGCTGCAATGGATGCTCGGACGTTCGGAATTTCTTTCAAAAAGGTCTCGATTTGCCCTACACAGCTTCGAGAAATATGGTTCAGGGAAAGTCATTATTTTAACTCATTTGTCTTCTTCATCTATTGGATATATAATCAACTATGAGCAGAAATTTCGTTATATGATGAATTTTTTAATGAACTACATTTGGATGGAGGGACCAAGATGACATATGTATTGTTGTGAAGTTGCTGCAGAAATTAGGCCCATCAGGCCTAGAAATGGGAAAATCCACTTTCTTTTTGTCATGGATACAGAAACATGTCTAAAAGCAAATACATTCAAAGCAATTATACCTTGGAAATGATATCATACAACAACACGGAAGAAATACACTTTCAGTATGCACAGGTGGTGATCTGAGATGAATATTTTATGAAGATTTAAGATTCTGAAAAGACTTTTGTGATCTTCTTGCTGATAGAACATTGCCTGTGTTTTCTTTTAGCTTTGAGAGGACTTTAGCTCTTCACCCTTGCTGATACATTAGAATCAAAAACTTTCAGACGATCAAATTTTTTGACAAAATTTTGTCCAAGAGTTCAATTGTCCAGAATAAAGAGATGCCCAAAAGTTCTTTATCCGAAAGTTTTTAATTAATTGTAAGTAGAAAAGTGCAAAGAAACATAAGAAGTTTATTGCTCATTACTTTGCCAGTTGTGCTCAGTTCTGTGCATGCTTTGATAAAAAAGTTTGCTTCTTGAAGAGTTTCTTGTAAGCTGTTTCTATATGGCAGTACCTTTTCAATTTGGCCAATCACAGTTTTGCCATTGTTCAATCCAACAAAAAATCATGCAAATGTTGGTGTAGATGTGATGATGATCATGCATGGAAGTTGATATCATGATAGAACTGCAATTAGTTTCAACATACATTTTGGTATCATCCTTTTGGTATCATGTTTGTCGAAAGTTTCTTCATTCAAAATTCCTGCAAGAGCATCCAAAAGTCTTTTTTCTGAAGTTGTTTGTAAAACTTTTCCATTCAAAAGTTTTCAACTTGCTTTGCCCTCCTGGAAAGTGGACTTTTTAGTTCAACCACACTCTATAAAGCAGCATTAAATGTATTAGGATCTTTATTTTAGTGCTTGATTTTATTTTTGAATGGATTAACATTCAGTATAGTAAGAATTTGCTGACAAGAAACAGGTCTTTCACAGTGTAGCCTTTCAAGTTTCTTCCACATGGTTTTACAGTAAGCCTATTTCTTTTTCATAATGATACAGTATTTTGACTAAAGTGAGTCTTTACAAAATCTTGTAAACAGCTGTATGGTACATTCATGATTTATTGAAAGCTCCTTGTTATAATTTTATATTAGATTTGATCAAACCTTTAAGAAATTTTCTTCCAATATTTTGACTGTGCTCTACTACTTTATGTACAATACCAGGCCTCATTAGTGTGTGTGAATGCAAAAGTGCTGCATGCAGGCACAAAACATCACTTCACATTAGTTGCTAGCAACTTTATTATACTCTCAGTGCTTTGATTGCATGAACAATTTTTCCCAACCACTTGCTTGCAGGCTCAGAATATTTTTAATGAGGCCTGTGTGCATACATCAACAGACAATATTTGATGTTGATGTACAGAAATGTCTCCCATGCTGATAAAGTGCACAATAAAATCCTGCCTCTGTCTCAGCATCACATCACAATATGTTTTTATTTTCTTTGTTCCTTGCTTACTTGAAACATTGGTCCATGCCCTGGTATGATATAATCTGCCATCTTTATGACTTTTTCTCTGTTTTTGGTCTGTTCTTCTGGCCATTCGCTGATCTCTTTCCAAGAATCTGCATCACTTTCATTTTCAAAGAGATCACCGCATATGACAACTGTCCCCAGGCCTTTGGCATCCTTAACCACAACACTCACATCAGAGTGCATATGCCCAGGAGTTGGGATTACAGTGACAACGTCTTTAAACAAACTAAATGCATCACCTTTCTTGAAATCATGATCAAAATATGAGTCTTTGTAATTTATATCAAAGCCCACAATGTGTTTGGCATTCAGAAATAAATTCAGGTTTCCCACATGATCTGAATGACCATGTGTGCAAACAACAAATTCAATTTCTTCTGGATTAATACCATTGTCTTGTAGTGCTGCTAAAAGTTTATTGTTGTCCCATGGCCCACCAGTGTCAACAAGAACTTTGATTGGACCAGTGATGATTGAAGATGTACCTGTGGCCTTGTATTGGCCATTCTCATCTGTGTAGCTGTAACCAGGGAAAAGAACTTTCACACTGAAGGAATCTGGCTTCTGTTCCATCTTTGGTTAAATCACGAGGCCCTGCTCCTCTGTTATCCTGTAAAGGTGATGACAGATAAGTGGAACCCCCAATTGTTTCTTCAGACTTCAGGGGCCATCAACTTTTGGTTTTTGTATCTTTAATAGCATTTGGTCATTATGGGGAGTTGGGCCATTAAGAAAATGAAAAATCATGTGGTAATCTGAGGGAGTTTTTACAGTGTGGATAAACAACTTTGACAGAATGCAGGGTGCAGAATAGAACAAATTTACAGTACCACAACTTCATACACTGGGTATCTTGGGCTTAAGTCCAGCGAGTTCAACAAGACAAATATTTGCTGCTCCCAAAACTGGACTTTGGCCAAAAAGTTTAGGCGAATAGGCAATTTTGGTAGAAGGCCATTAACAGGGAGAAGGGATGACAGTTCTGATCTTGACAGCCATAATGCCATTGAAAGATACAAAAGTCGAAAATCAATGGCCACTTAGCGTGCAATAGCAAGGAGTTGAAAACCAATCATTCCAATCTTATTCTTGTTTCTTTGCTACAGTTTTTATTGGAAGTCTTGAACTGCTAGTGTGAACGCATTTTCTACCATGAAACATACCCAAAACGCATGAGACATAGTGTTGGTTTCCACTGACTATGTTTCATGTACTTTCAAAGCTTTCCAGCAATAGAAAATGAGATAAAATGCAGCTATTCCTCTCAAAATGAAAATTCATTACCTGTTCCCCTTGGCTGTTTTTGCTTCAAGCGCGCTGTCGTTGTTGTTGTTGCATGTAATCGTCTTTTTCAGACTGATAACAATAGTTCTCTTTTCTCCTTTTCTCTTATATCTGATTACGACAATTGAAGTAACAACAGCAGCAACAGCATGTGAGTATTGGAGACCAATGTAGTGAGTCCTAAAGACTGCTGAGTTGACTGCAGCTGTTCGCGAGCTGCCATTTTCGCAGCGAAAACTTAAACAGCTCGGAAGATGGATGAGAGTGCAATGGAAGACGTACCATTGGGAACAAATGAAGGATCCAATGCAAGAAAAGTGCTGAATGAATCCTTTAGAGGTACTTCATATTTATGAGTTAAAAAAATGAAATTTTTTCTCACAAGACAACTGTTGATTTGTTGGCCTGTCTTAGGAGGCCTCGCGAGTGAGAGGTGGGAGCACATACCGCGATCCCTTTTCATGACGCTTAAGTGCACTGGTGAAGCTCTAATTAGGATTGCACTGCATTTATTTATTGGTCAGACAGAGGATTACGCAACTGCACTGCAACTCCTTCAAATGAAAGAGGTTTGTGATGGGGTGTGCACTAGAAAACAGCACTATAAAACAGTAGTATCCTCTTTTTTGACAAGGGCATTGATGATGATGATGATGATGATGATGATGATGATGATGATGATGATGATGATGATGATGATGATGATGATGATGATGATGATGATGATGATGATGATGATGATGATGATGATGATGATGATGATGATGATGATGATGATGATGATGATGATGATGATGATGATGATGATGATGATGATGATGATGATGATGATGATGATGATGATGATGATGATGATGATGATTGATGGTGATGATGATGATGATTGATGGTGATGATGATGATTGATGATGATGATGATGATGATGATGATGATGATGATGATGATGATGATGATGATGATGATGATGATGATGATGATGATGATGATGATGATGATTGATGGTGATGATGATGATGATTGATGATTGATGATGATGATGATGATGGTGATGATGATCATGATCATGATCATGATGATGATATTATGTCTAATGTTGAAGAATGACAGCTAAGCTTCAGTCTGGAAAGTTGAATTTTCGTGCTCCGGACAGTGCACTGATAAAACAATAGAAGAAACATTAGAAAGTGTTTGCTCTGTGCACCAGACATGTCTGGCACAGAGCCCTTTCTTTCCGTAGCGGGCTAAGCTTTATTCAAAGTCCCAAATGATAATTGGGCAATTTTGTGCTTGCGTTCCTTGTCGACCCTTTTTACACCTGCCCAAAATGACAGCAACTTTCATGACAGGGCATTGTAAGGGCCAGCGGAAAAAGGGCTGGTGTTAAAAGGGCAAAAATTTGGAACTTCTTTTGAAAAGTGACGTTAATTTTCAAGACTTATTTAAGCTAGGGTTGCACCTCCAGTCCGTGGAAAGTATTATTCAACAGGTCATTATCACCACTTACAGTAGAAGCCACATACAAATCTTTGAATCGCAAAAGTAGTTTAAAACAATGTGCTATCAGAATACATAAATAAAATTTTGTACAGCAATTTCTCTAGTAAGGAGCTCTTGAGTCTTCTTTGTTTCATTAGGCTCTAGCAGCAAGACGCGGACATCTTTGAAAAGTAGCTAATGCTTTAGAGCATTCTAATATTCCAGACTTTTCCCTCCTAGAAAGCTGCTCACAGACAGACAAATTCCCCCAAAACAGTTTGCATTCTCACATTTCCATCATTTGTGAATGTGCTCATATTGTATTTTGCTGTCCTTCTTGACGTCCAATTTTTTCAGTGCGGCCTTCAAAAGTATACTTTTCAGGTTGTCAGTTTCATACAATAAGTCTCTCGAGGCTCGCAAAAGTTTTGAAGTTGATTTCACCTTTCTATAATTTACATCCTCGAACAAAAGAATCATGCTGGTGTCTTCTTGACTTGTGTCTTCTTGCTAAAACAGCCTATTGTCTCTTTCCAGTTCACAGCCTGACCTCCAATCTGCGGACTTGATAAATTCACTACGAATTTGCCTTGATGTGCATTATATATTTCAGAATGTTTCCAACGATTTATGTAACTGTTGCTATCACATTACCATACTTTGCAAATTGCAGTGATTCTGTATTGAAGCCAAAATCTATGAAATAAATCGATCATAACATCCCACAAAAGTTGGGGATTTGCTTGCAGACTGGAGCTATGACCCTAGTGCACAACATAATATTTTGAAGGCCTTCTTCATAAAGGACACATAGTATTAAATCTGGGAGCTCCAATTACCTGTCCTTTATAAAAAGTAGAATTTGATTGGGCAAACATGAACTGATTGCAAATGTAGCAGAAATCAAAAACTTGTTGGTTTTATTTCTATACCTGTGGCCAAAATTTGCTCAAAGCAGTACTAAAACAAAATATAAACTAGTGTAGTGAAAAGCTCTAAGGCATTGTATTTAGCTACATCACTGTCCTGAAACAGGTTTTCAAACAGATACAGTAAACTTTTCTCAATTCTCCTTTCCATGCTCTTTGAGTAGCATGAAACTAGACTGATGACGATGAGTACCTTGTATCCCTGCCGTAAACCTTGCTCAAGAGGGACTCATGATGAAACAGTGAAAAACTTGGCCCTGTTTTCTTCAATCATCAATGGAATTACGAAAGAATCACGGCTTTGAATCTCCATCCCGTGGGAGTGTTTTCAATTCTTCAATCAAATTGAAAATTCTATCACATTTACACCTTAACAATAGTAATTCACAAATCTCGCAATCTGATTGGTACTGGAGGAATTGCGAAGTTTGGGCCTAAATAGGGCCAAGTTTTTCATAGTATTACAATGAGTCTCTATTGCCCAAAGCGCCATCATCAAGTCAAAGAGCACAGGGCAACAAGAGACTCATCATCATCAGTCTAGCGTGAAGCATTGTCCTGAATGGCAGTAAAGCAGAGTTTGGAATTGGTGGACGATTAGGGCCGGTGTCAAAATGGCCAGTGTTAAATTAGGGCCAATGTAAGATGGGGCAATAAGAAGGTGATTCATTGCAAAATAAAATATTATATAATCTGGACTGGGGTGTCTAACGTTAATTTGGAGAGCCCAATTGATAAAAAAACATTAAAAGTTCATAAAGAAGAAACAGAAGCATACGATGTGGGGGGCTGAGGGGGGTGTAGCCCCCCAACTTTGGAAACCTTTTGCCCTTAGTTGGGCAAAAAGGTTAGTAAACAATAACAATAGACTTTGTGGGGGGCAGGCCCCCTAGATTTTTTCTTCCTTCATGCTTATGAGAAGAAAGATTTGATAACTTTTGATGCTGCTATAGATAGGCTCTGTAACTACACAATGAAATGATACATGTTAAAGTTATCAAATACAATAGGATATATTTTCAACTGGGCCCATGCCAGCTTTTAATCATGTTGATTCCTTTTAAATTTCAGCTACTAAAGTACCCCGTGGTGCAAAATAATTATATCCTGACATAAAGTAGCTATCCTTCTGTATTCTTGTGAAGCAATGTACTCATATGTGAAATTTGCTGATAATTTATCCCATTCTTTTCTACTAACACACTTGTCCTATCAGATATAATGCCTAGGAATCTTTGAGATGAACTGTGGTAAATACTTGTAAAAAATAATCATCTTAATTCTATTTGTTCCAAACATTTTAGACAAGCCTCAAAAAGGAGAGTTACACAGGCAGTCACCAGTCTCAGATGGAGAGACAGCAATAAAGGGAGATAATAAGGATGAGACAAGTAAAGGGTTTCATAGTGAGAGTAAGCACATTTGATGTATGTAAAATATGCATAGATATGTATCCAGACTTGGATAATTTGATTTAATTTTAAACTTTTGTTAATCATACTGTAAATTGTTGAACTGACTTTAATGATCTATGGTAGTATCTTACTACTTTTTGAGCTAATCACATTATCAATAGTTACTTCTAAAATACATTCAAATATATTTTAGGCATTAAAAGAAAACTTGTGGATGATCAAACTTTCCGACAAATTTTTCTGCAAAAAGTATGATTGTCCAAAGGTTTAGATTCTTTGGAAGTAGAAGAAAAACAGAAATTTCTCTCATGCCACTGTAAAAAGTGATTTGCTGTCATGGGCAATCTGACTTCCAAAGTGAGATTCTACATAGTTGTTGATGGTAACAATATTAGTCGATAGAGGTACCTCTTCTTTTTGTCTGCAGTTTAGAAAACCACTTACCAAACTATTTCTTTCGTTGAATTAAGTACTCTTGGTACATCTAGTTGCAAATGATTGATTATCATAAAAATGACATAATATTTACCGGGTGACCTAAAAAAAGTGACCCTGTGGAATCTGTTATAGAAAAATGAATAAGGGGCTGATTGAAATGCTTCAAGCGTTGTTCTGTCGCTAAAAGACTCCCCTACATCAGGATTATTTTTGTTATCTTTTTTGGCTCAGTAAATTTTCCAGATTAAGGATTTTGAGGAAAATGACATGCCTGAAATCCTCAAAAAGTCGTCAAAAACAGGGAATCGATTTACAGCCATTACAGATTTTCAAAACAATAAGGATCCTGTTTTATTTCAAACTGGGAATAGGCAGCTCAGCCGAAAGTTTTCAGAGCAACTTTATAGTCCCTAGATACCTAAAATATCCTTGTCTCAAGGGACAAGGATACTTCTGCTTCTCTGTAAAGAATTCTTAAATCGCATGGAAAGTTGAATTCCTTTGAAATTCAATTAGTTTACAGGGAACGTTTATTCCCAATTCTTAGGTACCTAGGGACTATAAACTTTCTCTGGACACTTTTGACTGATTGCCTATTCCCAGCCTGAAATAAAACACGCTCCTTAATGTTTTGAAGATCTGAAGTGGCTGTAAATCGATCCCCTGTTTTTGACAACTTTTTGAGGATTTCTGGGATGCCTTTTTCCTAAAAATTCTTAATTTGCAAAATTTATTGAGCCGAAAAAAATTGCAAAGTATGTTCATAATGAAGGCTAGTCTTTTAGCGACAAAACAACGTTTGAAGCATTCCCATCGGCTTCTTACTTATTTTTCAATAACAGATTGCGTCGGGTCACTTTTTTGGGTCACTCGGCAGATATCATGCAAAAATTGTTTGTCCGAAAGTTTCTTTGTCCACATTCGTGAAAAGGGGTTTGAAAGTTTTTTTAATCCTCAGTTGTTTTTTCTGATACCTTTCCTTAAGAAAGTTTCTAATTTTATTGTACCCAGATTTCAGTTTTTTGTCTCAAAATTTAGGAGCTTTACAGATTTTCTGGTAACGTAATTGGCCTACAGTATGTTCACAAAAAAAATTTACTACCGAACAATCTAAAAAACCAACCAGAAATCTTTTATTGTGACAGAACTGATAACGTCCACTGAATAAGGCCCATCTTCATAGCAGCAAAGTCCAGCAAACCGTCACACCTTCCTCCCAATGCAAGTTTATTCCTGTAGGTATTTAAAACATCCTCACTTTGTCCCGTCAAAATAATCAGATTCTTCAAACTCCTCACATGGGTAATGCTGAAGTTCATAAACCAGTTGCTATGCAAATATAACCCAAATTCTCTTATGCTGTACTGTAGGTTTCTTACAAAATCACTAAAAAACCGTCATCAAATAGTAGAAAGGAAAGCATTCCTCTTCCTTACAGCCATGGAGCCATCACATTTCTGGATTCTGCAATTAGTTTAAAGATGGAATGCTTGGACTATCAAATTTTACTGGCTTTTTCATGATCGTGAAGTTTTTAAAGTTAGTTGACGGAGCTCAAAAGAGGAAACTACTACCCATGCTATTGTTCCTCTCATGGAACAAATTTGACACCTGCGTTGACTTCTCAAATACATCAACATTGGAAACCTTCGGACCGAAAAGGGAAAAAACAACTTTCGGACAAATAGGACATTAAAAAGGAAGCACAGTACTAAAAAGATGTTAAAACTGATTGTGATTCTATCATAAATATTAACGTACAGAAGGTACATGGTGATCATCACATCTACAAGGATATTTGAATGTAACTTTTGTTCGATTGAACAATTGTTAAACTAGCTGTAAACGAAATTTAAAGGTGTTGCTATGAATGAACTAGTTTCAAGAAACGCTTCAAGGAACCAAACTTTAGATGAAATATTCAAGAAACTTAGCGCTACTGGCAAAACATTGATTAATTAACATTTTGTGTTACGCTTCTTTGTTCTTTTCTGTTTTCAATGAATTTAAAACTTTCGGACGAAAAAACTTTCGGACGTCACCAGTGTTCGGACAAATAAACTTTCGGGCAAAATTTTGTCCGAAAGTTTGATCGTCTGAAAGTTTTCGATTTTAATGTACAATAGAATGCAATAGGCTTAAGATCTAGGAATGCATATGCAGTTCGTGAGTAAGCTGTACCGTAAAGTAACTTTAAACAGTGGAGTGTCACTCCCCAAACCTCTTGTACACATTTGGAGAAATCTTGTTGTATTCAAGAAAAATTTGCAAAATATTTCTGTGTTCAATAGCCTTTTCAACAGAATGACTTAGCAGCTTGATAAGACAGTCTATCCCAACGCCAATTTGTTTATGAATTTTATTTGCTTTAGATCAAGAATCAATTTTTCTTGTTATCCAACCATGGAGCTACAGACTGCCTTTAATTCACGGAATACAAGTTTGTTTCCACTCTGAAAAATTTAAATGTTTCAACAGGTATAGATATTCAAGAAAACGTAGCAGCTGAAGAAGAGAAAATAAGACTCATAAACCAAGTGCTGGCACTTCAAAGTACTTTAGATGGTGAGTTATTTAGTTTTTGCTGTCCTAACAAAATTTTGCGAATTTTTTATCCTGCCAAGACCAAGTCTGGATGCCCTGAAGCTTATGCAAACCTCGAATGGTCACGTACGATAATTTAAAATTAGATTTGATTGAATAAAAGTAGACTGGGTCAGGAATAAAGGAGATGAAAGCAATAAAAGGAAAAATTATACCGGGTGAGCCAGAAAAAAGTTCCCACTTTTGAAATTCATAACCCCAAGACTACTTCACGGATTTGAATCATTCAAATTCTAGTTAAAAATCGAAAGATCAAAGTATTTTTGTGATTTTTCTCGCTGTCCTACCAGCACTAGAAGTATTGATAAATTCAACTTTATAAAAATTTCATGGTTGCAAAATGACGGAAAAAGGGCCTAAAACCTTGACCAAATCGCAAGGACTCTATTCAAATCGAACAATAGGCCATGGGCGTTTCACTTCCCTCAAGAGTTATTAAACATTGATTTTCAAATAAATGCGAAAGATTTTCAATACCCAGGCAATTAATGCCTAGAGGATATCTCTCACCCATAAGAAGTTGCATTTCCTTCATTGTTCTGTGCGAGAAGTTATTTACGCTTTGATCAACCTTGATACAACGGCCATTACTCCTGCGTCGATAATGACCCTTGTACGGATTAGGCTAATTCGAGATCTGATTGGCTGTTCAAAACGAGGCTTATTAGTAAAATTACGTCACAATTCGCATAAATTAACCTCTTCAATAAGTTTTGATTCCAGAGCAGCGAGACCGCGAGAGAAACTGTTTTCAAACAAAACAACTGCCTGAAAAATATCTCTAGTGGAAGGAAATTGATGCAGAAAATTCGCAGTAAAGGAGTGCTACAATTATGCTAGAAATTGAGTGTGCTGCAGTAGAATTTTGAGGAATACATGAAAGATTTTAGAGTACTTTAGTTGGGCAAGCGGTCAAAGCTAAAGTTGAAGACAAGAATCCTGGTTTTTCTCGTTTCTTGAATATGCAAAAAATCTAAAGTAACCTTTGAGTCGTTTGTAAACTGCACATATTTTTCCTATAAGGAACTAAGAATTTGGACCAGCACTGATAGTTTCTTAAAGTTACCAGATTTTGAGTATCAGTTTCTTAAGAGTTTCTTAATGTTTCACGACAATCAATCTTCATGTTCACTCCTGAGCTTTTCAAAATAAAGTATTGACATTTTCCGATGTTTAGGCATTTCTCAAGTACATTCCAAGTAAAACAATACAGGAAACAAGTGAAAAATAAAGTAAAATATTTCAATGCTTTCCCTCGTTAAAGATAAATAGTTTCTTAAGTTATATTTTCGCAGTACGGGAGTTCAGCTGGATGGTTCTTTGCGATCTGAGAGTTGAGTTTCTTATCAGCATTTTCTTATACAACATACGTGTAGTACTGAAAGGATATTGGCTTTAAGTTATCGTGCATTTTGTTAAAAGATGAAACCATGCGAGGAGGCTACAGAAAATCTTTCCCGGTTTTCGTAAGACCACACCGCAAATATTCTAAAGCGATGAACTTTAACGACGATAGGCATTCCTAGAAATTAAACCCTGTAACTGCCTATTGTACTGCAAAAATTCATGGAAAAAATCATTGAGTTTCTGCAATCTATACCCAACACCATAGCAGCAACCGTGTTATCACCACATTGTCACAAAGCGAATAAAAAAATAACAAAATACCGATATTTGCCGACTCCAAAATGTGCGGCTGCGGCAGGCAACTTTGTGAGCGCAGCTAAAAGAAAGACTGAAAACATTGCAACTTTACGCCCAAAATGTTCAAAAAAGCCACTAGAACAGTAAATAGATTCAAGGCCAAGCACAATTAAACGAGACTAGCTACTGTCCTCGCAACTGCAGTATGAAACTTCCTCATCAAAGCTGAAACTTCGAACCTGCCCTTCAGAAATATTGTGGAAGAAGCCGGTCAAAGCAAGTGAGTTGCAAAAGAGAATTTCATCTTGCAGCTACCTGGCTTCCTGGCTTGTAAGAAAGCTGTACGAAAATCCGACAGTTGTAAATGGCTTGCTTGCAGCCAATCTCCCTCTTCCTTTTCGACATTTCGCGTGTCTTTTTACCAAGATTTGTAAATGTTTTGTGGAGCTTCGCAGCTCTGGGCATTGATTTATTTTGAATTTCTCGCAACTCTCGTTACTGAAAATGCCTTATTAAAATCACGTGACATGTTGTCTGGCTGAATGTATTTCATTGAGTTTCAGTTGGGAAAGTGTTTATCTCCATGGTAATCACACCCCCCAGTAACGCCCCCTTTGACCTTGTAAATACAGCGGGGAAATTATGAAAACATACATTTTCAGCGGGGATTAGAACTATCATAACGGAGAAATGAAATTTTAGGCCATTATCTATGATGGAACTTGCATTATTTTGACGGGGAAGCAACAATTTCAGCGGGGAAACAACAAAAACAAGGCGGGGGGACTCTTTAAACTCAAAACTTAGCGGGGAAACGAGTTTTCTTGGCGGATCATCCTTCAACCTTGGCGGGGCAATGGTTCAGCGGGGTCGTTACTGGGGGGTGTGTAATCACAGCCGGCTGCATAAATTAAAAATCCATAATGGTTGCAAATATTGCCACGAATCGGGAATCCGTACCAGGGCCCAAATCGGTCGACGGTTGAGATTGCGAGAAAACCGTTTGGGGCCTGGGAACGAGGTTGCGCTTTGATCGATGTTTTAGGCCATTTTTAAGTCATTTTGCAACCATGAAATTTTTGTAAAGTTGAATTAACCTATATTTGTAGTGCAGATAGAACAGCGAGAAAAATCACAAAAATACTTTGATCTTTCGGCTTTTAACTAGAATTTGAATGATTCAAATCTGTGAATTGGTCTTGGTGTTATGAATTTTCAAAAGTGGGAACTTTTTCTGGCTCAACCGGGATGCTGCTCCAAGTTTAGTGCTATTTGACAAACCAAGAGTAAATCTTGTGTCTTAAACATAGTGGATAACTTTTGATTGATATTTTTCAACAATACCTTGTGAATTTTTCCCTTTGATCCTTTTGCTGGATGTTTTGTATTGATTCACATTTTTTCAATCTTATAGACTTGTCGCAAAGAGTTGATGCTGTCAAGGATGAGAATCTCAAATTGAAATCGGAAAACCAGGTATTTTATCAATGATTGTCAGAAGAACTGGGTGACCCAAAAAAAGCTGCACACACTTTCCTGAAAGCAAATGCTATGAACAAAAACAAAAAGGTATCAGCATGTAGCTGAAATGCTTGGCAGTCTTTTGAGATGTTGCTAGTTCAGTTTAAGGTATGCCTACTGTCTGAAAACACAAGTTATAAAGATATGGAAATTTCTTCGCTTCTTAGACTATTCCCTTGTTTTCTAGTTGATGTTTTGGAAGCTGTGAAACAAGATGAATTCCAAATTTGCTTTGGAGCACGAAGTTTGACTTGCAAACAAAATGTTTCCCAAGACAACTACAAATCGCTAGATTGAGTTTTCACAAAATATGGCTAGATCATGATGGCAATTAGTTTCGTCAAAATGAGGAATCCAGGATTCAAAGTTTTCTTTGACTCTGGGTTTTTTGGATGTTAATCGTTACTTAAAATGGCCATGCAGCATCTCGAAAATAGCTAAGCCTTTGACTTAACTGTGATACAAGCATTTGACAATAGATTTTGATTTCAAGAAGCTAGTTATGATATAGATTGTGAAGTTTTTTTTTTGGGGTCACCCAGTGGAAGGTATTTGAAGTGAATAGGAAGGAAAGGACATTCATGGGCAGGGGCGCATCTAAGGGGGGGGGGGTTGTGGGGGTTACAACCCTTGCCCCTTTTGGTAAGGAAGGTAATAATTCTGCCCTATTCTCATCAGGTCAGTCAAGTAGATTGTTGAACGTTATCTACAATGAATTCTATGTGTATTCTTGCTTCTGTTTATTATTACCCAGGGTATTATTTCATCAAATGCAGCAAGTCACCGAGATAGACAAAGATAAAGTACTAGGTTTATTCATCTACAGAAAGCTACGTCGCTCCTTTCAAAAATCTGTTTTGTTTGAATAGTCAATGTCAGTACAGACTGTAAACTAGATAGATGCCTTTTTACGTTAGCTGCTGACTGAATTTGTTCACTTACAGCTGATTCTATTATCATTATCTTCAGAAAACTAGCCAATTGACAGATAGTAGTTAACACTTAGATTATTGTTTGACTGCCTTGAAACATAGGAAAATGTACTCATATCATACGATTACCCTGAATGTCTCAATTGGAAATCTTATATCTTCATGCCCAATTTTTACCACAAAACCCCTGCCCTTGAAATATCCTAGTTGCGCGCCTGATGGGTCAGCAGTAGATCTTTTAGCAATTCTCCAGAAGAATCTGGGTTGTTGGGTGATGCAAGTTTATTTGAAAGGCTAGATTGAGCAGCGTTAGAGCTCCTACAGGATGTTTCAGAAAAACGCAACCCACTTTCATTTGAGATTCTTCAGGAAATGTTAAAGTGCCACTAAATGTTCAGGGATTTTTGCAGAAATTGATAGATATTATTTTTCCCAGCCAGAAACAGAAAAAAATTTCTTTTGTATAACAATTGTATACCGGGTGAGCCAGAAAAAAGTTCCTACTTTTGAAAATCCATAACAGCAAGAATATTTCACAGATTTGAATGATTCTAATTCAAGTTAAAAGCCAAAAGGTTGAAGTATTTTTGTGATTTTTCTCCTTGTCTCACGAGCACTACAAATATGGGTAAATACAACTTTTCAAAAATTTCATGGTTGTGAAATGACTGAAAAATGGCCTAAAACAACGATCAAAGCATAAATGACTCCTCGCATAGAATAGTGAAGGAAATGCAACTTCTCATGGGTGAGAGATATCCTCTGGACATTAATTGGCATTGGATTGAAAATCTTCCGTATTCGCTTGAAAATCAATGTCTTATAACTATTGAAGGAGGTGAATCGCCCATTGCCTATTGTTCGGTGTGGATAGAGTCCTTACGATTTCATCAATGTTTTAGGCCCTTTTTCCGCCATTATGCAACCATGAAATTTTTGTAAAGTTAAATTTATCAATGCTTCTAGAGATGGTAGGACAGCGAGAAAATCACAAAAATACTTTGATCTTTTGGCCTTTAACTAGAATTTGAATGATTCAATCCTTGAAGTAGTCTTGGTGCTTTGAATTTTCAAAAGTGGGAACTTTTTTTTGTGGCTCACCCGATACATTTCAAATAATTCAGGTTTCTGTAATATACAAAAAAATATTGCTTGGTTGAAGAATAGCTAAGAGGTCTAATAGGGACCATGTTGTCACCACTTGTTATTTTGTGTCAAATTGCTTTTCGAGTCAGGACACGACCCCTAACGCTTTGAATCATTTTCAAAACCAACGTTCATTTATTTTACGAGATTTCTCATCGTCAAAATTTGAGATTCTTGCCGTTTAACTATCTTTAATTGCTGTGTGCTTTGATAGCTGCACAATTCATCATCGATTAGTTTCTTGCTCAATTGCATTATGTTTAAACTGTGCTAATGGAAATATCTGATGAAACGACATTCGAACAAAATTGTTTCAACACTTTGACAAGTTTGAAAACAATTTTCCGTTCTACATCTCATCAATCAAAGCTTTCCCCCGAAATGAGTTAGATTTGCAAAGTGTAAATCAAATTCAAACCAAATATCGGCACTAACTTCTTCAAATCAAAGTATCATGAATGCACTTCGAACGAAAAAAAATTCAGAAAACTTTTCACCAGATCTTTGGATTTAATATATACTTATATACCGGGTGAATCAAAAAAAGAAATGCCCGGCGTGTCAAAGGCAACTGCTCCCTCAGTATTTACGCAATGATATTCTGCAATGTCAGATTAAATAGCTAACATGTTCAAATGTTTTCAAAATTTTTCCTGGCTAAGGCCGGTCACTCCGTTCAGATTCTGTAAGCGATTTTCTAAAAAAAATTCCGTATGAGAAACCTTAAAAGACGTGCTAAAGTTACAAGCAAATTTCCCAAATGTGTCTACCGCACAGCGATGACTTTTAGCCCGCCTTGGCACGTGCTTTCCTCTTGGCTAGTTGAAAAGTCTTATTTATAACTTGATAACTTATTCAGGGGGATTCCTTTCTCCCAAGAGGACGAAAAACAGGAACACATCCTAGAGTCATTATTGCTAAGAAGGCGAACCAAGAGAAATCTTGTTTCGTGTTTTCACTCGTTTTTGCAGGTTTTCGAAAGGGGTCGTTCTGCAGAAAATCTTGTATTTCGACGAGAAAGAATGACCGATTAAAGCTGGATAAATTATTGAACCTAATTTGGCATATTGGGAATAAAATAGGACAGTTTTCAATATCATTGCTTTGATATTCAGGGAGCAGGATTTTTCAAACGCCGGGCGTTTTTATTGACCCACCCGGTACACAGCGTTCATTTGTTCACAACACACCAGAACGAAGTGCACTCGAAATGTTATAGTTTAAAAAGTTTGTTGTTTATGAACTGTATGGCTTAGATGTTTACTTTCATGCCATTATGCCACATGCATCCGGAATAATTTTTGGACAAATTTCTTTCGATTTAATTTAAAGGTACTTGGTCAGTATATTGAGAACCTGATGGCTGCGTCTAATGTGTTTCAAGCAACTGGTGAATCAAAAGGAAGAAAAGCGTGAGTCCAAAATTTGCATTTTTCATCAGTTCTTCATGTCACTTGATTCATCCATCGAAAGTGGGAGTTAGGGGTACACAAAGCCATTGAAAACATAAGCCGTTTTCACACTACTATACGAAGAAAATCTTCTGGATGGACACGTAGTCTGGTGTTGGGGGGAACAGTTTATGGCATACAAGTCACGTGGTTTTGCAAAGCTATTTATTGTCTAACCAGACTATATGTTAAATAGGACTCGCTTCCATACGAGGCTAAGTCGTCAGAAGATGGATTTAAATTGCCAACAAGTGTCAGATGACTTGTACATCCAGACGATTTTTCTATCTTCAAGTGTAAAAGGTCCACAGTTTTCCTACGGGATTTGGAAAGAATTTCGATTGATGTTCGAAGTAGATCAATTATGAATGGCTGGACATTTATCAAATCATGTTACTAGCCTTTCAGGTTAGATAACAGAACTGCAAAAAAGAAGGTCCACTTTAAACAAGTTGTTCACACAGCTTTCAGAAAATGGATACGTACCTTCTCTCCAGGTTGGAACACATCGTGGATTTATGTTCAGGCAGACTTATGTTATAGCTTGTTGCTTGCTCTACCGATCTTTTGCTTTGAATTTATTTGGAAGATTGAAAACACCCACATCTTCTCAAACATTGCTTCTTGCCGTCTATTCTCGTTTACTTTAATGTCTTATCTTGTTACCATTTTGCCCCCCCCCCATCTTTTGCTTTTGCCCACTATTTTGGGAAATCGGAAAGAACTTGATTTTGTACAATATCTTTCGCTGAAATTGGTTATATTTTGGTAGAATTGTTAGAATTTTGGTAGAACTTTAACCAGAGAATGGCACTGAAGGCTTCACACTAGAACAAAATTTAAAAAATCTTTAAACACTCACGGTTTGTAGAAAACTCTCAATCAAAAAAGTTGATTTACGTTTCGTACATAGTGGTAGTTGTAATTTATGTTTTGTGGCTCTACCTCTCCTGCTAAGGTACCAAGTTTATCCATGGGAGCTGTGGACACAATTTGGGTGTTGATCGTTAGAGGGCCGCGTCGATCTGGGAACTAGTTCTCAGGTCACAGCTTTCAAATCGCAGTGCAGTTCAAAGGATTTAGGCCATGCAGGAGCGTTGATAGCATGCTGATGTGCTCCCAGACAAGAACGAGAAGATAAACAATGAAATGAAGACAAGCAAGGTAACGAAATACATTTGTTAATTAAATATCATTCCGGCAAGGTATTGTGGACACGATCAACACCCAAATTGTGTCCACAGCTCCCATTGTTCATCCCTGTTAGTGACAGATTTACTCAGCATGAAGTGACCTGGAGTGCTCTGCAGTAACTATGCCACCCAACACTTGAGTGGCGTTTTGGCTTTAGGTCACAGGACTAAGTCTACAATCACCTACAATATTGTTGAGCCACCTTGAAAATGACATTTTCGCCCCCCCCCCTTTTCCCCCGTGCCAATGTTGTTTTGAAAAAGTACGTGAACGAGATGACACACGTGGCTCGGTACCTTTTTGTGGTACTGCAACATTGACTATGGGGGGGAGGGGGAACAGAGGCAAAAAGCTGAAAATCTGGGGTGGCTCAACAATTTTGTTAGTGATTGTAGGTCTAGGTCACATCAATTTGCCTTGGTTGGGATTTTTTTATATCAATTTAAAAAAATCAACTACAGCTAACACAAAGAAAAGTACAACTATATTAACTGTGACATTCATGGCGAGGAAAGACACGAGGTCACCGGGTCCTCACCATGAATGCCACTTACAATTCAACTACAAATTTAATGAAAAAAACACACAAAAATTCAGTAGAATGAAAAAAGGGGGTGGTGCTGCTACATTTCGACATTAATTTAACCTTGCCGAGGCTTTGATGAAGGAGATGCTTGCTTCTAATATGATTCTGTTTGCAACTGTACCCAAATTTTGATCACCAAATGAGAGTAAAGGACAAAGTTCTTTCGGACTAACATCAGCAACATTGAATCCATCAACATCAGAGAGCTGGTCAAAGAATTCTTGGTTCAATATGTTGTACAGAGTGTTGGGATCAAAACTGTTGGGATCAAAACTGTTCCTTGATATCTTGGTATGTCAGAAACGAAATAAACTCCAAAAGACTCCAAGTTTCATACACCAATCTTATTTGTAATTCAGAGTTTCTTGCAGCCCGTGGAATGCTCTTAAAGGTAATTCAGAACGTGAAGAGCTGTAGATACATCATAGTTTTAGCTCTTCAGGTCTCTATAGCTCAAGGTCTATAGTTCCTCCCTGATTCGAACAAAATCTATCATGTGCAAGTTTTTCCCAAGTTTTCCTTTTTCAAGTTTCCCAAGTTTTGGGATTTTGATATCAATTTGACCCTCTTTATTTCTTAGGTCCGTGAAACCGTCAAAGAAGCGTTGAGAAGTGGAAATGCTCTAAGGACACATTGTACATAAAATAGGCGTTGTTTTTAGCGGTAGGAATTCGGTATCGAATTGAATTTCATTTGCCACGTGTGGACAAAGTATGTAAATAAATAGACGGACAGGTAAGGTATGTGGATGAATTTTTATCAGAAAAGTTGAATTGAATCAAAAATTTGTTTTATGAAATAATGAAATGAGTTGCTGTATTTAGAAATAAGTAGGACTTGTAAATGAATTATGTCGTCTGGTATTTGGATATTTTTATGACTAAAACTGAAATCAGGGCTCAAAAAAATATTTTTTTTCCTGGCAGCAAGCCAAGTACCTTCATTGCTTTTTACACAAGTTCTTCTCCTTTCCCAATAAACCACACGAATCTTTCCCTTTACCTTTCTTTCCTTATTTCTTTTCCCATTCCTTTCCTTCCTCCCCTCCTTTCTTTCCTCTCATTTCCCAATCCTTCCGTTCGTTTTTCCTTTCTTCCTTCCTGGGAAATTTGAGCATTTCAGCTACCTTTTTGGTAGCGCCGCTACCACAGTACTTCATTTTTTGTGTCCTGTCTGAAATACACAATGATTCTTAAAAGTGCTCTCGGACGGGCCATGTGATTAATTTTCAACAAGGGACCTCGCAGCCATTGGACTGGCAGGGACCAATGCTCCCCATCCCACTTTTTTCAAAGACATTGGGTTGAATTTTTTGCAATTTGAGAAAATGTCGTTTGGTGAGGTTGAAGTCATGTTTTGATGCTTTCCTGAGGAATCTACGAGTTTTAAGTCGGAAGAATCCCTAAGCCTGGAACTATTCGTTTAAAATTTCCTCAAGTGACAACTCGGCTTTCGTTTGAACTGAATAATAATAATCATCATCATCATTTCATTGCGCGCGACGAAGGAGCGTGCTTACTTATTGCGAGGTAGTGAATTTTCGTTTGCTGGCCACCCATATTTGTTTTGTCTATTGCTTCATCGCCGCTGTTCAAAACGTTCGCATACCTACAACTTTCCTGATCACATGCATTGATTGGCGACGACGCAACAAATCGAGCAAATAAATGCTCGTCAATTCAATAGCATAATAATCTGTTGACCCTGCTTTCATCACCCTCCTTCTAGTCATAAAACATGGAATAGGAAACAATGGAACAATTGAATCCAGTTCAAGGGAACAGCAAAAAAGTCATTTACGAATTTAGTGTGGCTTTATTTGAGTTCAGCAATATCTTAGAGTGCGCGCAGTTGATAACTTTTAATTACTTCTAGTTTTAAGTTGGTTACAATTCTAGTTCTACATTGATCTAATGTGAACTAATTTAAACCAACTATTTACAATTTTACTGAAAAAGAAACCTATGGTACAATACAATAAGATGTCTACAATCATTATCTACAGATTTGGCGCTAGCATTTGTCTGAGTGTTCTGTATATCTCGATCATAAGCACACGGATGTTTGGATGTGGATAGTTGTTTCATTGTTCTTTGCAAGTAAAATAACTTTGTGTTTTTTTATATATATCATCAATTAAATGATTTACAAATACAAGATACTCACTACACTACTTACAAAATACTCTACGATGCTACAAATACAATACCACGAGGAGCAAGATATCATGTCTACCCCGTGGCTTTAGGAAGAAGAAAAAAAGGGAAAAAACAAGACTACATAGAACAATACTCAAAAAGAAAATTCACTAAAAAAGGGGGCTTTGTGTTATCCGAAGTTGTACTGTAAAATGATATTCACTTTTAAATGTTATCATCGGCTTCAAGTATACGAATGCAGTCTACTTGAATGAGAACAGACCTCTTTTCAGCGGCACATTGGCGATATGAAGGCCGTTAATTCTCACGAAAAGGCGTTGAGAATGGCGACAACAAAGGCCACCCAAGAAATGGCACGAGGACAGGTATGCTGATTGAAAAAGAGCCTTTAAGGTAAATCTGCTTTCTGCTTAAGGTAACTCATCTTCCAAGGTTTCTTCCCGTCTGTTTCGAATAAAAAACAGAAATATAAGATTCGATTGAAGGAAAACTAGAGTTGCTTTTTTCAATCAGTTCTGACATAGTTTTTGATTCACCACCTAGCTAAACAAACAAGGACAGATTTTTGTTACAAGATAGTAACAGTCGCCTTAATTCACACCTCAATTCAAAGCGATTAGTAACTACATACAAACAAAATGAAAACAAACATGGCCGCAAAAGTTACGCCGAAACCAGTAGGGCAAACTATCACCGTGTGCATTTTAAGAGAAGTTATGTGCTTATAACGAAAGAAGAAGGGTAAATCTGAAGTTCTGTCTCGCGGAATTTGTGTATTTGATTCAAAAGCCGAGCAGAAGGCATTATAATTCTCGGGTATTTTGGGCTTAAATGAAACAGTTACCCTGAATCAAATCCCTGAATCAAGCTCCTGAATCAAATAAACAAAATCCGAGAGACAGAACTTTAGATTTACCCTTCTTCTTTTGTCATAAGCACATAACTTCTCTCAAAACAAGGCAAGGCAAAAGCTAGCCCTACTGGTTTCAGGACAACTTTTGCGGCCGTGTTTGTTTTGATTTACTGGTTGAGAGAATTCCCTTTGTCTGCAGTCACTAATAGCTTTGAATTGAGGTGTCAATTAAAGCAACTGCTGCTATTGTAGTTGGCTGAAGATGGAGCGAAAGAAAATTAAAAATTTCGAGAAGTTTTAGAGATAAATTCACTTTGCTGCAATCAACATGAAGTTTGGAAAATATTTTGCGAAGCTTACCTTGTAGAAAACATTGCAATCAATTGATCTTTTGATTGCCAAGACTATGCAGAACGGTTTTACTGCTTTTACGACAAGCTGAAGGATATCAGAGAAATTAAATGTTGTCTAAGGAGAATGGATCTCAAAAGTAGCCAATATGCTGCTCACTAGAGTCCCGGGGGGGGGGGGGTACTTGACCTACATTTGTACGGGGATGTGCCCACGAAAAAAAAATTTTCACCCTGCGCTAGAATTTTCGCCTTCAAATGATACCCTGTTCCAAAAAAAAAATCGCTGAAAAGTATACTCAAAACACAAAAATTGGACTAAGAATTAGCCCGTTGTAACAAAATTTCCTCTTTTGACATGTTTTGACAACCTGCTCCAGAAAATTTGCCTTCTTTTGATACCCTGTTCTAGAAAAAATAGGCGAAAACGATACCCTGAAAAACGGCACATCCCCGTAGGACAAATATACTAAGTACCCCCCGCCCCCCGGGACTAGAGTAGAAAACAGAGGCTGCGTTCACACGATGCCGGCACATTTTGAAAACGATGAAAAATGTGACGGTAGCAAAATTTGAGCTAGCGTTCACACGATGCCGGAACAATTTGAAAACGGTCAGAAATTTGCCGGTAAAAAGCTCGTTGCAAGACTTTGGTGCCTATTAAGTAAACCTAAATGCTAAGAATCGTTCAGTCTCGTTCCAAAAGCGTCTGAAAATGTTCTATTTTCATCATTTTAAAGTGTTTACACGATGCCGTTTCCAAAATGTGCCGATTAGAGTTCCGTTTTCAAAATCTGCCGTTTTCAAAATCTGCCGGCAAAAAATGTGCCGTTTTCGTGTGAACAGGAGGCCTATCCGTCGAATTTTTCACCGTTTTCAAAATGTGCCGGCATCGTGTGAACGCAGTCAGAGTTAACGTAAGTTTGTAATACTGTTGATCAAGCTATGTGGCCAAAGATTTGTCAGTCGTATTCCATATGACATCCTGTGTTTGCCTCGAAATTGTTGTATATTTGTTGTTATGTCTCATTTTTAGCGCCTCTTGCTGACCAAGAAATCATTCGTCCCCAGATGCTAAATTTGCCTTAACAATAAACAACTCTGGAGAGTTGTACTTGCTATCGATTTATAGAAATGTTCAAATAACTGATGGAAAGTAGTGGACGTAGCAGCCTTTTCGAGACGTTACCAAAGTTGACCAAGTGGTAACATTTGCTCACTTTGTTGATTTATTGATGAAGAGTAATGGAGTCGTCGGCTGATTAGAGCTAAAGCCTGTTTCACACTAAAGTGCAACCAAAAACTATGTAGAGTTATAACATTTTTCAATGCCATTTCGGCTCTTATTTGCTTAATAGTAAAAGTTAAGGTCTCTTTCGAAAGAGGAAAAGAAGCGTAATATCCTTAAGCAGCATTTTGCAAATTCAAACCTACAGACGGGGGTTGAAATCAAGCCTCAAAAAAGGTAACTATTGGCCCATGCAACCGTCGAGGTTGAAAAATATATAGCTGAAAAGCTCTTCTTTAGCTGTATCCAAATCTGTGCTCCGTTTATTTGTTAAGCCAATAGGTTTTTGTCTACATATGAAGAAATGGCCAAGGGTCTAAATAACCGGGGAAGCACTAAGTCGCTACAACAACAAATAACAGGGAATTTAGACTGCGTTCACACGATGCCGGTACATTTTGAAAACGATGAAAAATTCGACGGATAGGCCTCCCGTTCACACGAAAACGGCACATATTTTGCCGGCAGATTTTGAAAACGGTAGATTTTGAAAACGGAACCGTAACCGGCATAAATTTGAAACAGCATCGTTTAAACACTCAACAAAGGTGAAAACAGAACATTTTTCGACACTTTTGGATCGAGACAGGTCTATTCTTAGGGTGTAGGTACTATTCTTTGGCATCAAATCCTGCAACGAGTTTTTATCGTCAAATTTCCTACCGTTTTCAAATTGTGCCGGCATCGTGTGAACGCTAGCTCAAATTTTGCAACTGTCACTTTTTTCATCGTTTTCAAAATGTGCCGGCATCGTGTGAACGCAGTCTTAATCACATTAAGACTGTGTCGAACATGAAAGATTCTCTCAAGAGAGTTTTGTCGAAATTCACGTTTTCTTTCTAAATGTTGTTGATTTCTTTCAAATAATATTTTTTTTGTTTTCTAAACAATTAAATTTGGTACGCTTACAGATTTTGAAGGAACCTTGGCAGTAGCGCAGTGTTTCTCATTTGCGAATCTAGCCGCTTGGGAGATTACAATCGTTACATTTCATCATATTTCATGTGCTTTTTCAAGAAATAGTTGTTGTCCAAGATGCTTGAGAGAACAACTCAAAATTCAAATAGAATATTTTTTCAAGGAAAACATCAATGATCACGAGAAAGTGATTTTTGGTTAAACTCCCTTAAGATAACCTTCCATGCTCTAAACAGTTTTACAATGATAAAAGCCGTGTTATTCAATGCCGTAGCAACTTGTTGCTTCCCCCGATTTTGGGGAAACCAACTTTTCCAAAATCTGCTAACCCTTGGCCATTTGCCATTTGCCGTTGCCTATGGACAAAAATCTACTTAGTTAACAAATAAACGTAGCACAGATTTGGATACAGCTAAAGAAGAGCTTTTCAGCCATATATGACTTCAACCCTCTTCTATACGTTTAGATTTCGAAAATACTGCTTAAGGATGTTACATTAATAGGACTGTGCGCTTCTCTTCCTCTTTCGAAAGGCCTTAACTTTTACTACTAAGCAAATAGAGCAAAAAAGGCATCGAAAAACGTTTTAACTCTACATAGTTTTTGGTCGTACCTAAGGTCGTGTTGGTCCTTAAGATTGTGCAAAAAGCTTCAAAAGACAACGGCTCAGAACTTGAGTCCTTTGACTTTTGCGTCTTTTAAGACTGGGTAAAATCCGCGTGCGTTTACAGCCAGTAAAGATTCCATTCGTAATCTTCTGAGGCCAAGCCAAAATTACAGTTAAAGAATTTATCATTTGTAAAGACACATCATATCTCCCAAAAGGTTTTATCTGATCTCCCTCTTCTAATGCTTTGATCCCTTGATTCCGGTTTTCACGCTTCAAAAATCATGCACGAAAAGGAAGTAATTTCTAAGGGAAAGTAAAACGATCATTGACATGCAGCAGCGTTATCAGAAGGAATATGAACCAGGGCGCTCCTGGCAATGAACGGCCTAATTTTTCTAGCAGGTTTTAAAAGCAGAGAGAAAGATGGCTGACAACAAGTATGGAGGAGGAACAGCACCAGGGGCTGAATTGAAAGACATCTGGTAAGTTTCAATTTCTGCTCCCTACTTACGTGACGAATTGACAGATCTTTTAAACTGCTGGCCACCCAGGGGGGGGGGGGGGTACATAACATGTTGAGGGTACGGGTATGTGCCGCCCATATGGGTGGGTTTTTGGGCCCCAAATTCTCTAAACAAGGGTCCCTTTTTCGGCAGATTTTCCTTGAACAAGGGTGCGTTATCCAGAAATTGGCGAAAAATAGCAAAAAATGGATGGTTTTCTGCCAAATTTCATCATAAAAGTGGGTATGTCCGCAAGTTTCGGTAATTAGAAGAGGGTACCTTTCTGAAAACCGGGCGGCAGACCCCTGTCCATCCGCAAGTCATATTACCCCCCCCCCCCCCCGGGCTGGCCACTGCATTGTGTGGTATTGTTGGGACCCTCTGCCAACCATTTGCACTCCGAACGTGAGAAGAATAAAAAGGACGCAAGCTCGGCAATGGCGGTGGTAAATTTCTACGGTTCTCTTGTCGGGCGCGAAGAATAACAGGAAGAATAGACCACTCTGCTTTCCTCTGGGTGTCTCGAACCACCTGTTGTCATCTCCTTATCACTTTTCACACGTTTTATGCAAGGAACGAAATGAAACAAACGAGAGACTAGACTTGGTGCTCTTTGACTTGATGAAGGCGCTTCGGTCAAGGTTTACCGAAAGGATAGAAGGGACTCGGCGTCTAACTCTGGCCTTCCTTCGCATAAGTACTTTCTGATAAGTTTTCGACTGGCCATTATAAATTTTTGTAAGGAAGATCAATGACTCAATCGTTGGTGAAACAGGATTAGATTGTAAGACCCTTTTGTATGTTTTTTTTTTGTTTTGTGAGTTACAAGCAAGTTTCTTAACATTTTCGTTCTCGAAAACACTGAAAACAATAAAAAACCTCGATCAAGACCCCAAAATAATTCAGAATTCATGAACCCAAGAGAACATTTGTACAAAAAATTGACGCAAAAAATTCATTTGCCCAACAGTGGCGGCGCCACGGGGCATTGGCCGATTTCGTCCCAGGTCCCAAAAGTAGGCAAAAATTTTCTAAGAAAGGCGACATAAACAGCAAGAAATATCTAAATTTCCCAATAGTTTTTGCATGGATATTTAGGGGATGCCGGACAGTTTTCTCTTGGAAATTGAAGGGAAACGGAAATTTCCATTTCCCTCCAAGGAAATTGTCACGAAAGTGTCCGTTTCCCCAAAATTTCAAACACAAATAACATGGGGAAATTTCACCACTTTTTATGATGCTGAGACTGAAGAATTACGTCGAAACCCCCTCTCATTTCATTCAAATTTTTTTTGGAAAATATTTGATAATGGCAAACACCTGTGTGAAGAAAGTAAAACCTCGCCCCATTTGATGTCAACTGCTAAAAGACGAGAAAACGAAAAAGAAACATAGCAATGAAATTGAGAGATTTAATTTCCATTATTGCCAAATACAGATTCTTACTACATCAAGAAAAGATGTACATGCAAATTGCGAATTTCAGTAATATATTACATATTTTCGATTTAAAAGTTACATCATAAATAGAGTATCAATTCTCAAATAATATGCTTATGAAAATTCAAATATTTTCCAAAAAATCAAACGTCTAAAGTGAATTCAATATTGATATTTACATTACTAATGGGTGAGTCATTTTTCGATTTCGTCCCCGCTTAGCGTCATTTCGACGCTAATTTTCAGACCCCCCCAGTCCCCACCCTTAGCGTCGGTCCATTCATAACTGACAAAGGGCTGACAAAGTGCTGCAGTAGACCTTACGGGAAAGGCACAGGAAGTACCGGCCCTAAACTCTTTTGGCATTCCTACGAAGCTTCAGCGAACATTCTCCGACCGAGGAGATCGCATGAAAGTGGGCCCAGGAAAGAAAATAAAACATCAATTATCACAATCTTCACAATATTACAGAAATAAATCTTTATGAAAATCGATGCAAATAATCTTTGTTCTTAGCGTCATTGTTGCTGAAGGCTGTCGACCCCCCCCCCCCCCACCCCCACCCATTAACGTCAAAATGACGCTAAGCGAGGACAAAATCGATATATGACTGAACCCTGACCCCTAAGTCAAATGTCTGATCATTGCATGGGTCTCGTAAAATGCTTTCACTTCATGAAAGGCTCTTCGGCAACCGAGATGCCTTGTGATCGATTTGTTGTTGTTGTTGTTCGTGAATTTTATTTAATTCAAGTTCAATATTTAAAACAAACACGGAGAAATATGGGTGGATCTGGAGCTGCAGCGACGAGCATGAGCAATATGCATTACAAATCATTGGGCCTCCTTGTTGATAGGGTTGCGATGCATCCCGATTGCCCGAGAGCTTTTGATTTTGAATAATCGGCTTGGTATCATTTTGTCTCCCACACATCAAAAAGGGGAAAATATGTTGCAACAAACAGTACACTCTTTTAACAATGATAATAGCAACCTTTTCAGAAGACCAGCATTTCAACTACTGCCTTTACTCTCATTTGTTGTTCGTTCTACGCGTTGCGTTGCCTTCATGGTTGCGAATAATTGAAAATTTGTTAGTTCTGCTCTTGATCGGCGTCAACGAAAAGGCTCTAGGATCAATAAAAACCTATTTTCCTAGCGCATAGGTAGCTCTGAAATCGAGAGGCGTTTGGAACAGATTAACATTATTCTGTTGGCCACAGTGGAGAAATCAGGATGCTTCTGTTGCTCCGATTATATGAACTGCTCCTATTGACAACTTAGCAAATCTGTACTGCGTTCACGAAACAAAGGCATGGTAAAATCGTGCCAATGAATTCATGAAAAGTAAGCCTCATTCCTTCATCATAGCTAAAACAGTAGATTCTAGATTAGCTCGTTCAATTGTAACGGCTTCAACACACCAACTTTTCGATTTCGCGTTACAAATTGTGTAAGCATCTTACGAAAGCTATTTTGTGATCAGAAGTAAATCAATCTAAGTTCATCAACAGCTAGAAAGAAAATCCATTGTTGAGTAAAAAAGTTCAACGGTTGGTGGTCTGTGGAATAAAAAGTATCTCGCTAATATTTCAAACTGAAATGTTAATCTCTCAGTCAAATGCTAACTTTAATGTGAAAATTTTGTTGGATAAAATATCTTTCATACTTAGAAACTAGAAAGATGCTGGTGAGGGGTTAAAATTGAAACGAGAATTCCACGTTCGATTCTGGTCCATGATTTACTAGCCAATAAATTTAAATTCTCTTCCTGAAACAGATAATTGTATTGAATTAATATTTCAATAGCAAGTAAATGATAGACCAGTATGGAACGTTGAATCTTCTTCCCACACAACCCCTTGACAGCATTTTCCTTATCTTTGGGTCTAATTGACGAGTTATTTTACCACAAAATTTTCTCATCCAAGATAGCCGTTGCCTGACAAATTCATATATTTGTTTTATACTATAGTCCATATGCTATTCATTTCAACTCTCACCAAACGTTTCAAATTTTTTACTCACCCTGTAGATACTACAAAACTGATACATTTCCTGTCATATCTGACTCTTAAATTAGATACATCCATTGCTAAATTATACAAATAATGTCATCTCTGCAACTAAATCTACAAAAATTATCTAAGACAAAAAGGGAAAAGGGTTGACAGTGCTAGTGTAATCAAATATTTTTTGCTACTGTCGGGAGATCACAATAGAAGCATTACAACCTTGGGATTATCAAGATCTGAAAGACTAATAATTCAGAACATTGATCAATAACTGCAAAAATCCCAGCCTTCATTTTCACAATAAAATACTGGGCCACTGCTGGACTTTGCTTCAACAAACATTTCTTTAGTCTAGGATGTAAATCTATTTGGCATCAGTTCGCTTATATTCTAATTCCATGGCATGTTGGTTAAACTATCCGAGAAAAAGAAAATCTTCATAGTGCAAATAGTTCATCTGTCTTACGTATAGTTTGACTTTGGCTCCATGACAGCAACGCCATCTACCAATAAAACATCTATCAACATCCAAGTGATACCTATAAAACATCCTTCAAAACGCTTAAAATTCTTGTTTTCAAATCATGGTAGCAGCAAAGTATGTGCTTAATTTCTAGCACGATTCTTTTGATACTACCGTTTTTAAGATCTGACTGCATGTTTCACGTCAATTTTTAGTCATTCTAAATGTTGGCTGGTGCTACTCTGAATATAACTGTAAGTAATCTCAAAAACGTTTGCAGAATACCCTTTCATGTTTCAGATATGAGAAGATGGTTTTGATAAATATCGAGGAATCACAATCGTTGCCAAAAAGGTACAGGGTGTCTCTAAAAAATTATTCTACGTTTGATTGAATTCTAATGAATAACGACAAGCTGAATGGGCACTTGGTCTAATAAACCTTTTCCTGAGATTTTAAATTAATTTTTGACACAAGAATCTCGCCAATCTGCTAAAAATTAATGGAGTTACAAGCCTTTTAAGTTCAAGTTTGTGCGAAAGCTGAAACCAGAGGCCTCTAAATGGTATTTTTTGCAAAAATCCCATAAGCCATCGTTTTTATCAACTTCCAGTTGTTTTCAGCGCGAACCAAATGAGATTCGAACAGGTTTTCGATAAGCTAACTTTCAATCATATGGATGCTTTAAGGAAATGGACTCAGTCTCTCGTCGATTATGTTTGAAACCGCTGTTTTTGGTTATATGCAATGTTAAGAAAATTTTGACAATGATCGCAAGGATTAATTTACTTTAGAAGTTATATTTGGTTTGCTCTGATATCAACGAGAGGTATGAACCTCGGTCTTCCAGCTGTGTGCATTACAAGTAATCTGGGGGTCTCTGGTTTCAGCAATCGCATATTGTTTATCTTTGAAAGCTCGCAAATCAGTCAATTTTCAACCGATTTACAAGATTCTGGTCTCTAAAATTATTTCATCATCTTAGAGACAGGGTTATCTTCCCATGAGCCTGTTCATATTATCGTTATTTTTCAACATTTAATCAAACGTCGAACATTTTTTTGAGACACATTGTACATCTCTCGATGTTGTATTTTTCCATCTACTAAAGGTTTTTTGACTTACCGTCAGTTCTTCTAAAAAACATCGACTTAGGAGGAAGGGGCATTTTATCATCGAAAAGCCAAGGTTTGATCTGTTGTTAAGACAACGCTAAGATTGTAGTTTTATTGCTACACCCTTTCAAGAGAGGGACTATTGAGTTATTAAACAGACGCAAATTTATACGCTATGATTCGATCAATACGAACGCAGACCTCGTATCAAAATCGTTAACGCAAAGTTCATTTCATTAGTTTTCTCAATGAGTTTGACAGCATCTGGATCGGTCAATGACTTGCCAGTGCTTCTCTTTAAATATTTCATCACGTCTCGATAATCTAACACCACATCTTTAATGAGATTCGCTAGCGTCGTGCTGTTCTTTACTGTCGTCATAGCAACGACAAGATTCTCAATCTCATTTTGAGATGATCGAACAAGTTTATGTAAGCTTTTGACATTAGCATTAGTTGCCAGGGTAACAACTTCTTTCATCCGATTGGACAACGATTTTGAACACGTGCGCATTACATCAAGATATGATTGTCTCTCAGGGTCATCACCTTCAAAGCTGAGCCTATTAGCTCGTCTGTTCTCTTCAATCAAGCTAACCAATTCGTCTTCAAATTTGATTGTCTTTGAAATAGCTGTTTTACACAGATCTAGAAACTCGTTGAAATCATCGAACGTAAATCCATTAGGCAAGCTTGTTGATTTTGTAACGTTGTCTGCTGAGCCGAAAGACTTGTACATATTACGGCGCAATGACGTAGGAGTGTTCGGGAGAATGAGGTGTTGACCATGGGTAGGACTTTGGTTGACGACTAATTGTTGAAATGGATCAGAATGATCGAAGCGGACATCAAGGTCCGAGTTTGATCTAAAGTGGTTGTAAGTTGGTGATGACGCCGGTGAAATGTTGTCCACAGAGAAGAACAACGGTGAAGCAACTCTTTCGTTTTTGAGATCTAAACTCGGGCTTTTTGGTAGTTTTAAAGGTAAGACTACTGCCTCAGATTCCCGTGTGATGCTTATATCCCCCGGTCTGTCTTTCCTGGCTTGGTTCGCAGAAACGCTGTTATTGACAGCACAGTATGTCCCTTCAACAATCGTGCTACTGCTTGAGGTGTCGATTTTCTTCGGAACACTCTCTGTATTATCATTATTAAGAGCAGGTCTCTCTGTTTCATAAAGTCGAACATTGGTAAGCTCCTCAGGCTTCATAAACTCAACGACCTCTTCAGGGGAGCTCCCTGGGGAAGACATACTCTCCTCGTTGGTTTTATTTGAGTCATTCAAACTCTGGTCCGTCATGAATTCTACAACCTCCTCCGGAGAGGAGCTACGGGAGGATAACGTACTACTATCAGGAGATTGTTTTTTTTCCTCAACTGTGCTAGTATCTACGTCACTGTGATGATCAGCGAATTCACAGGGTGGTGAGGGAATTCTGAGCTCACTAGGGCTAAGTGCTCTTGTTGATTTCTTTGGTGGACTAGGAATGTAAATATTCAGGTCTGCTAAATTGACACTTTGTGGCCGATCTATATCTCCTTCGTCGCTCCAAGGCTGCGGAGAGGTAGGGCTCATTGGCAGCGATACTTCACTTGATGCAGATGAACTGGGACGTGGCAAAGGACTGCTCGAAACCGATGACACACTATCAGGTTTTGGTGATACTGCACGCTTTGGTGATCCACTAGGGTACTGCATGCTCTTTGTAACGAGCTTAACGTCATTTGACTGCACCGTGCCTGCTTCATTTGTCTCCGCGAAAACATCATCGGACGCATTGCTGAACGGTCGTAAAAGAGAGGCTGGCCTCTCTTCTGCATCAGATGACAAAAAATCCAAAGGATTGTGTTTGGTGAGCTCTGATGCATCACTTGGGACTTTTTGGACGAGATACTTATTAAAGGAATCTCTGTTGTTCACACGTGATATTCCATGTTTTGGCGAAAATTCAGTTGACGAGGCATCTTCTGTTACTTCATGTAAGACCATATAAGCGCTATTTGCTACTTGATCTTCAGTTTGAATGAGACCATCAGGTATTCTTTCGTGAACGGGGGTTTGCTCTCTACTTGACAAGAGGCTGTCTGCATCGGTTAATTGTTTATGAGTATCCCGGTCTGATGATGAATCTTCTTCGGAAAATGTTCCCCAAGGATTTGACCATGTTCGACCTAAGCTTCCTGTGTTTGATGATGTGTCAGTTCTCCAGCCTGAATCTACAAGGAATTTAGACACAAATGATTTTACGAGGACCAGTTGTAAACGTTTAGTCCCAGCACAATTCCTGGCAACGATAAAGGGAAAGTTTTTTCAAAAATAAGTTGAACTCTCCCTGCATTCGTTGCTTTCGAATCTTTTTATATGCTCATATTATTTACAACAGTCAAGCTACAATCTATACACAATCACACACAACTAAACAAGGATGCCACAGGGAGCATGGAATTCCATAACAACCCTGCACCCAGTTTCAATGCTCATTAAGAGCATTTATCAGGTCGAAAGAGTTCTACCGATTCACTTGACATAATCAGTTTGATAAAGATGGACTGTGTTTTAGAAACAGGAATAAATGAACGAATAAATTAACTGGTAAATATACAAATTAATAAACGAACTAGATAGTGAATGAATACATGGATGCAGGACTCTTATCGCAAATATCTATTGAGAATATATTACAAAGAAAGACCAAGGACGGTTAAATCTTGCTGACCTTGAGTCAATACCCAGTGAACAAAGCACTGACTAAAACTAAAGTGACAGAACTTGGTCAAATGCCGTGGTCTGTTGATAGGAGAAACAAAACCTCCCTGCACTATTGCCTCTTTGACCCTGCTTTGTTTGAACACGTACCGAGATAATCAACTTCAACATCTAATCCGTAGACCTGTGAGATCTCATCTTTGAATTCAGGCTATTCACTTTAAGGAGCATAAATAAGTCATTTGGAGATCGATGGCTAACCAGTCTCTCCTTCGCTCTGAATCATTCTTCACCTCTAGCGAACGCAAATTTGTCAGCATGATCTATCATCAACTTAAAAAAGATCCAAAATTATCAGTCGTACAGATGGTCTTCTCATAAAAAATGATTTAGTAAAAGAGGCGCAGTAAGTAAGCTGCTAATGTTAAAATATCTTACCCTCTTCATCATCTGGCAATCGTTCTGGGTTTGTCTGATATCCAAGATTAACCAACTTCCCTTTGACCATCTCTACCTCTGTTCCACTATCACTCGTTCTCGTCACTCTCTTCTCCTTATTTCGCTGCAACTTTCCTATCGTCGCAGATCTGTTAATCTTCCTGGCAAGATTAGTCAATTCTTCATCTGATGTTTCATCATCTGAACTCATACTGCACGTAATGACGTGTTGTTTCATCCTTGAGTTGCTTGGGGAATCATCCGACCCGTCCGATCCATCAATCTGATCTTCATCAAGATTTTCGTCAACGCCAAATTTAATCGTATCAAACTGTCCTGCGTGGGTGATCTTCCTCTGTGCCATTCTCTCGTCTCTATGTTTCTTCAGAAGATTGGGACTCCTTTTCTTTTTGTCCCTGATGCTCAGTTCTCTAATGAATGAATCGACAGCGGGTCGCTGATGCAACGGCAAGAAGCTTGATCGTTCATACCCCTTATGTGCGTTATAAGCAGGCAGGCCGGATGCAAAGTCCACCTTCATAGTGATACTTCTTGGGTCGTCATAATCTGCACCCGTATTGTTACCAAGCCAAAGAGTCGGGACAACATCGTCAATGTAACTCCATGTTGAAGGGACGACTGAATGCTCACCTTGATAGCCAGGAGCTAAAAGAATAATTGCATGTCACTTATTCACTCATCCAATGATGTTTACCATAGTCTGTCTCAATTAGATGTCATCGGCAAATGTCCGCCAATAACAACAACGGAATTGTTTTGTAAAGGTATTTTGCGTTATCGTAAATCTCCCTTTAATTTGAAGCTCTACTGTCCAACAAAGGGTTGAATCTTTGCAAAGCTTAAGATCTGATCGTGCTAAATTCTATTGCCTAATTTTGCATACAAACTGCTCTAAGGGAAGTTTGGACAACTGCCGTACTTAGAAATTTGAAATTACAGCAAGGCCCCCGAGGGGGGGGGGGTACTTCCATACTTGACTTGACGGGATTTGCCGCTCAACAGGGTGTCCTTCTACGGTAAAAATTATGCAACAGGGTGTCCTTTTCTGATAACAATTATGCGACAGTGTATTACAATTGATAAGAAAATTATGCAACGGGGTATCATGTGGAGGGACATTTTTAGAGTTCTCTTGAAACAATGGATTTTGGAAAAATTTTTATGCGACAGAGTATACTTTAGGGCATTTTTTATGCGACAGGGTACAGCGTATGGAGAGATTTGCCACAAACCGCCATCACTGTAGGCAAGTACTCCCCCGCAGGGAGTAAGGCCTCGCATTCAAGAAACTACTTTTTCACACTTTAACGTAAAAGTTTGTTGTCTTTGATACTTCTCATATTTTAGGCTCAAGTTTCTAAAGTTTCTAATTTCTTTTCCTGGAAGTCCTAGACAAATAATTTACATCAAAATGGGGTTGCCTTTTCGTATATAAGTCATATTTAGCCCTATGTGTATGTTATCAATGATTTTCATAGACATGAATTAAAATTTGGGTAAAAATCTGTAAATTCCACAATATCTTGCTTGCATTAGCAATTTCTGGGAGAATCCTGTATGAAGTGTAATGCCAGTCAGATCAGCACTTGGTGTCACTCAAAATACAAGAAACATGTTTTAAGTATTAGCCTCAAAAGTTTTTCATAGGTAGGGGGCTAATCATTTTTCAGAAGCCTTACTGTGCTTGAAAGATAAAGTGCAATATGATATTTCTCAAACAGTGGATATGCTTTGGTGCAGTCCCCTGTTTCAGTTTCAGTTTATATATTTTAAATTCCACTACATACAATTCAAAAATATTAACGATACATACAAAAAGAACTAGACTACAAAGATATGAAATATGTAACAGAAAAATCAATACATTGGATAGGAAATTAATACAATATACAAATACTAACTGAGGAAAAAATGAATTGCCCCTGGTGTAATCAAGGCTGGTTAATAGAAATGTTCAAAACTTGCAGCAATCGAGCTACTGGCACGTCCTACTTTCCTCGCAAAAGTTAGCCATGGCCAACTTTGGTCAAAATCTTAACTTTAGACAAAGATTTTATAATCTTCAATTTTTCAAGAAGATAAAAAGAAACTGCCAAATACCTACTTACACACACTGTTATCACATCTTTCACGGAAAGTCATCGCTTGGATGGCACTTACAATTGACATTAATTTTCAATATATAAAACAAACAACAAAATAAAAAATTGAAATATATTACACGGAATAGGTAGCAAGACGCCAGGTAGATCATTGATCAAATATTGATGCTTTTCAAATTTGCACTTGTGTAGAACGAGAGAAGACAGTTACAATGCTTTGGTTTTCTTTTGTTGACATACTAGTGGGCCCATAACAGGGTTTCCTATATCCGAGCCACCGCACCTTTTTGCTTCGATATCCGTTAACCGCGCATCCTTTCGGCCATAACCCTAACCGAAGTGATTCCTCAGCAGTCCGTAACCGTTAACTGCACTGAAATATGGAAATCATGCGCTAACCGTATTCAAATAGACGATTGTGCTAAAGATGGCGGCGAGAAATTGTTTACTGCGATCCATAGACCATTTAGCTAATATTCTGAAAAAGAACGTGGATCGAGCAATATTTCATTACATTTTGTAGAATTTTCGAATGTGCACAGTTGTGATCGAAGCTCTAACGCCATTCAATCGAACCTCGCGCATAAAAATGTATAAAAATATCGCTCGATCCAGGCTTTCACAAAACACATAATGGACCCACATAACAGTAAAAAGGTGAGTATAAATACCTTTGCTTTCCTGAGGTGCTTTGAATCTTGGGATGGATTTTGAAAGATTGAAAATAGGAAGATCTTCAATGTCTTTCATTTGTATTTTGTAATATCCGTTGATAATGAAAGCCATGTCATCGGCTTCTTGTGGGCTCAGAATTAGAGAGGCAGCCTGCAATACGATGAATTTCACGCTAGAGACCCTACTCCCAATTCATGCAGAGAACTTCTAGGAGCTAAAGCCCATGATCGATATTTGATGGATTGAAAGCTTTGATTTGGTTCAAATCCCTTTAACAGCCACGAACCTTTACAGAAATAATATTTTTCCTTGACTTCCAAGTTTGAAGGAGCCAATTTTACGCTTTCATATCTTATATAAATACTTAGAACGAATTTAGATAGGTCAACCAAAAGTATTAAGAATCTTCAAAACTTAGTTCCGAGGGCCTTGGATTGCTTCCTGTTCATTCAGGTAAACATCGTAATGTTATTTAAAGGACCATTGCAAAACCTATAATGACACAAAGCAAGGAAACAGCCTTGAAGAGCAGATCAATAACTGATCGATAAAAGATAGCTAGGGACAGTCTTAATTGGCATAATTGGAAGTCATGCTACTAAGCTTTAAAGATGATACAATGACGAACCGGTGTGTGTTTGTAAGCTACAAGCAGATGTCCAATGCATTCAAATTATGTAGAAATACACAAATTCAAATATTGCAGAAAATTTTCCAAAGACTGCTGTTTTGTGACAGCAATAAAATCAGATTAATTTCAATGAGCGTCATCAAAGTTGTTAATATGTAAACAAACTGTAATTTAAGAAAATATATCACGCAAATTGCAAAGCTGAGTGTAAAAAGTTGAAATATTGTTGCAGCTTTCAAACGAACCTTTCTATCCTTGACGAAAATTTTCAGATGATGTTTATTCAACATATGTGATGTAATTACAATGCCACACACTTGCGAGAATTCTACCAGATGCTGCAGCTGTTTGAAGCAAAATTGAGATACTTCAATAAATTACAAGGCAGCATTACGCACATGAAAACTGGCTGGTTCGTTTGATAATTACAATAGACGATTGCGCTAAAGATGACGGTCAGGAATTTTTTACCACGATGCCTTGCGTCACATTGAATTTCGATTGATTTGATTGGCTGATCTGTTCAAGACTGCAAAGGATCTTGGTTAAAAGTTCCTCGACGCCATCTTTAGTGCAATCATCTATTAAGGCTAGTTTAAACATAACTTTTTGCCGTGTCGAATTGAGCTGTGTCTAACCACAGAATCTGCCATGTCTACAAATCTGATTAAAAATCGTTGTTTGTCATGTCGAAAACAAACTTTTTAAAATGGCAATTTTTTCCAATGGATGGCGCAGTCGCTGATCACACGTTGAGAGCCGTGGACCATGGTCTAAAACTAAATGATCAAACGTGGCAGAAAATCGATGTTTAAATCAAGTCGTTTGTCTGTTGCTTAATAGGACAAAGCGGATGAGCTCCTGCCGTTTTAACTATTTAAAACGAAAAAGGTGAATTAAACATCCTTTTTATGTCGATTTAAATTGATACTTGGAAGCTTTTAGCAGCATGTATTAAACACAACACGGGAAAAACGATTTTTAAACTGGGCTTCAGCTAGAGTCGAGGAAATGTACCCTCTTGTCGCAAGGAAATTAATCATTTGTTTCATCTTTTTTTTTATATATTCATCTAAAATTTACAATATACTAACGAACAATTTACATTACAAGACGATAGTGCAAGGAGCATGAAAAAAACATTACAACCCTGCACTTTTACACTTAACATCACACTACGTTGTTACTCTACTCACTAATTGAATATTTACACTTAACATAAATACTACTTAACGCGGATACTAATACCAATACGAATGCTAAAAATACTAAGAAAAATACAGGAAAATGATTTAACAGGAACTACATGAAGAAGAAAAAAAAAAGAACCGCTACAGTGACCACTCCACACAACGAAACCGTCAGAGAACCCGTGATGAATCTAGATCATCGTTAAACAAGGGGTCTGTAGAACTGAGAATTAGCCTGCAAGGGCTTATGTCCCTAGAAAGTAGGTGTTTAAAACGAGGGTCCACTGAACAGCGGATCCGCTATGCGGAGAGGACACTGTATATATGTTGAAGAAAAGATGGCATTGGTTCAATCAAAGCGTTCTGTTGCGTATGTATACTTAATTGTAGCCTCAAGGACCATGGTATTTGACTTAAGTGGCAACCTTTCGTCACCATAAAGAAGGATTTTGAGAAGTGCTTTATTAGAAAGGTTTGATAAGCCTTGAGGTTCTAATATAGGGTTAATGGTATCGAGAAGATCCTGTCTTTGCACATCGTAGCTATGGCAGAGCAGCAAAAAGTGTTCCGTATCCTCAATTCCATCGTTGATGGAGCACATTGGATTTACTGTGTCTTTAAAGTTGTGCTTAAATTTGTTTCATCTTTACTTATTCTTACCTTGGCTCTCTAAGTAGGGTCTTAAAAGTATTTGACAATCTTAACCTAACATCTTTTTTCAAGGAATAAATTTATCCAAAGAATTGATAACTAATCAGGGCCAAGTGTAACTGGTCATATAAAAAACAAATAAAACGCTACAAAAAATAATCGAGTGCAGCTAAATGCATGTGCCTACTGAACAAAAGGCTCGATATGTTCAATCCTTACCTCTGATAATCTATGTAATAAAGGAAACAACACAAGGGGGGACTAAAGTGCCACGAGAGCGCTGTTTGACCCTCTTTGAATTAGAAACCGAATGCTTTTCTGCAAATCTAGACATTCTTTTCCCCATAAACTTGTAAAACCATTAAACTTCCAAAGGACACTGATTAATTACATTATGCTTACCACATTCCCAGTCTCCGAAAACAACATACATATGCCTTGTGATGGGCTAACCAGAACGTCTGAAGTATCCAATAGCGAATCCTTCAAAGAGAAATTGAAACAGAAATGTAGTATCACATAGGATAATCCAAATGTGCACGAAACAGTTGAACTAGTCATAGAAATGTCGACTGTACTTCACATTGTAATTCTATACACAATTCAATGGCAATGGCACAGCTAAATGTGTATAACAAACAATATGACTGTATGAGTGAGGCCAATGCAAAACTACGAATGGGTATGGATACAGTCTTCACCTCCATTCGCAAATGAGTTGCTAGTGTGGACAAACGGATCCACTTCCAAAGGAACTCTTTTGAGAAACCGTTTGGTAAACGGTGTAAACTGCGTCAAATGGGTGGCTGGGGGAGCGATGGGACGCACTCAAAGAACCTCGATGAATGAGCATATAATATTTATCAAGTTTTCAAATCAAGAGCAATCAGACTGAAGGAAGCTGACTGAAAATTAATGATTTGCTTCTGAGCAGTAGTCAGTGGCTGGGGTAACTAGTCAAAAAAACTCAAGAGTGTTGATATCGTGGTTGTTTTCAAGAGGACTTTCTGCCATCACCAAAACCTGCATTAAAAGCCTTCCTCGAACAATAACCTGCAGCCGGAAGTCTTCAATACTGACTCTTTTATTTAAAAACTTTGTGATCCTGGTTTTTCATAGGTTCTTACTTTGGGGAACAAATGTATTGATCTAGTTTTCTGCAGTGACGATCAAAAAGATTGCAGGTATTTTTTATAAGAAACTAAGGTCCGGAGCTGGTAGGCAGTTTCTTAAATTTTGGGCCATTTTGCTACCAAATGTTTCTTACACGTTTCTTATACGCCGGAAGTGTAAAGTTCATTTAGTTGTGTTAAAAGGGCTTTCAAATTACTTAGTTAAATCTCAAAACAAGTAAATAACATGATTCGCACTCAAAATAATGTCCAAACAGTTGCTTTTGGTGTGCAGTGGCGGAAATACTTTTGAGTGGTCTATGAACATTAAAACTGTAAATTACAACAGCATCTCAGCTATTTAAATTCACACAGGGTTGGTTCTTAGCTTCTCAGACACTGAGCCCAAACCTGTTCTTATGAAATAAGTGCAGCTTATATCACGTAAAATAAAACAACACATATTCTCTCCAGTTATTCAATTGGTCTAAAAAAAGTCTGATTTCATGACAATGCTAGTCCTCGATCCTCTGTTATGGTATTTTTCATTTTAAAAAAATGTATCTCACAGACAGAAAACAAATAATTATCATCGGAAACATCGGGAAAAAATTAAGAATTTCATCTAAGAGCCTACAGCCTGATTTCACGAACGTTATCCATTGCTTAAGAACCCAAAAAGCTTGGTTTGAAAAATCTAGGTTCTTGTGTGAAAGTTTTTTACTGCAGGTGCAATCCTTATCGAGCAAAAGGTCTGAAGAAAGTAAGGGCTTACCACTGAAGAATCAGATCCCAAATGCTGGTTATTAACAACTGTTGCAGAAAATGTCTTTCCACCAAATGCAGGATTTTCACTTGCAATTTTCAAATAATGCAGTTTGGCTTGCAATGAAGTCAGTTTCTGACCAGGGAGAGCAATCCTGTCTATCGATTTCAAGTGACTGCTCAATGCCTTTTTAATCTCCTTCTTCTTGAATCCAGTGATGATGACATTTGGTAGAAAGTCATCAAGACCACCATACTCCTTGGACACATCTTTAAGACTGAATTTTGCATCATCATTTTTGCTAGTCATTGCAGCATAAATTTGCAACGCTGATAAACGCATGATGACGTCAAATTTCAAATCTGCACCAAAATGACCTTTCACTACACTGTTGTATGTCTGAAATGAGAAAGTCGATCTTTACAGACACTTTCTGGGAAAGACGATAAGCAAGCAACTTTAAACAACAGTAAGAAATTGCATTTGATTTACACCCATGAGATGATTGAATCTCGACTTGCTACGAGTCTCACTTTTTTATCAGAAATAGCTGATACTCGTTCGAAGGAGGAGGGTATAACTCATGGGCTTTAGGAAACGTGGAAGTTCTTATTAGATTAATTATCGTTATAAAGAGTTAGAACTGTCAGGCCTACCTTTGTGTGTTCTTTGTTTCCCCATCCACTCCGTTGTCCCGTCGATTTAGCATTTTCAGTCTGCTGCAATTCGTTTTCCTGACAGGCCATCGCCACCATCTTGTTTTCAACAGCCTCAGTTCGGCCTCAGTTCGGTCTTCGGCTCCGCACTGTCCCCAATGAAGGAGCTCACATACCGAACTGAGGATGTTGAAAACAAGATGGCGGCGATGACCGGTCAGGAAAGCGAATGGCAGCAGACTGAAAATGCTAAATCGACAGGGCAACGGAGTGGATGGAAAAACAAAGAGCACACAGAGGTAGGCCTGAAATTTTTGATTTTTTACAACGATAATTAATCTAATATGAACTTCCACGTTTCCCAAAACCAACGCATAACTGATACTCGTCCGAAGGCGATAACAAAGTGTGACTTGAAGCAAGTCCAATTAAAGTTTCCTTCTATATAAATTTTAATACGACCTAATCAATGGACAACTATTCCTTAATCTTTCTATTCGAAATAGCCAATAACGATACCCTCTCTCTGTACATATAAACGGCATCCACTGCTGTCAAATGGCATGCTATTATTTGCTAAAAGAAACCTAATTGTTCATATCTTGACAAAGATAAAGCAGTCTTTGATTAGAAAATTCGACAACTGAATGTGCTGTTTGGTTTATTGGACAATAACAAAATGTTGCATCAAGTTTTTACACTGACAATCTGCAAGGTATCAATGAAACTTTTTTTAACATTGAAAATTGATACTACAAGTGAATGTGAGTCTTTCACTGTTAACCAAGATAAGAACTATTGTATCAGTGGGCAAGGTAATATTTTCAATCACAGATGCACAGGTCAAAATTCAAAACCCATTTAAGACGTCAATGAATAAAATTTTGACAATGACAATACGAAAGTTTTTAATATCGAGTATTTTGCTTGAAACCAGGGGCACTTCACTTTACAAAAAGGTCTAGTTTCAGCTATTTTGAACAAATAAAAAGTGTTCTTGCTTCTCTTGATTATTAATACTGTTATCAACAATATGATAAATGTAATTGTTGTCATCATAATCAATAGATTACCATCCCTCAATTCAACACTACAACATAATTATCACCAAATACAGGGTTTCTCAAAAAGATTGTTCGACGTTTGATTAAGTGCTAAAAAATAGCGATATGCTGAATGGGCACTTGGTCAAGCAACCTTTTCTTGAGAGTTTGAATTAACTTTTGACACAAGAATCTTGCAAATCCGCTAAAAATTCATTGAGTTACAAACCTTTGAACTTCTATTTTGCGCGAAATCTGAAACCAGAGGACTCTAAAAGGCATTTCTGGTAAAAGTCCCATGGGCCATCGTTTCTGTTATTTCTCTATTGTTTCAGGTTGAATCAAACGGGATTTGGACAGGTTTTCGATAACCTAACTTTCAAGCGTATGGATGCTTTGAGGGAAAGAATTCAGTCGCTCATCAATTTTGTTTGAACTACTGTTTTCGGATACATGCCATCTTAAGCAATATTGGCAATGATTTTAAGGATAAACTACTTTAGGAGTCCTTCTGGGTTTGCTCTGATATCAATGAGAGGCATGACATTGTATAATCTTCTTCTGCCCCCATCTTCGAGCTTTTTTGCAATACAAGTAATCTAGGGGTCTCTGGTTTAAGGTTACGGTAAACGTTTGTGACACGAAATTTGGCTTTCGCTCCCTAAAAGACGAACTATAGACGGAATCTAGGTAAACTATACATCATTCAATGCACAAGAAAGTGGGGATTTTAACCATATTAAAATTATTGGCAAATACTGTAAAATGATATTTTCCAGGCAAATTTATTGCTTAAAAGAGTGTACTACCTTCAAAAGCTATTTTGTACCCTTGCGTTTGAGGTAACAGAATCTGACTTACATCAGCAGGAAGTGCAGATCCTAAGCTTTTAAAGTGTGTCTGGGATTTTTCAAATTCCTTCTTCCTTTGAAACTACATGCTGTCAAAAATTAGCAAATGATTTTGCTGCCCTCCCACAGTTGTATTTGGCTATAAAAGACGGACCAGGACACATACAAAAGATTTGGGACACACTTTCCAAGCTCCAAGTCTGTCCTGGCCATGTGCAAATTTTTGAGCCATTTGATTGGCTCAAAGGGTACAAAATAGCTTTTTCGTACCTGTACCTCATGGATTTGTGAGTCCTGAGAAAAATGGATTTTCCGTAAAGGTACTGGTAAAGTACACAACAAGACCATATAAACCACACTAATCCGGATCAAGCCATTTAGGCTTAAAAATCAATTAGAGTCCTAAAATAATTACCCGATAAACACAAGCATACAAGAACGAGCAATGCTATTTCACACAAACCACAAGGACGTAGGGATTATCGGATTAACAGGTCAAGCATTTAGGTATGGATTTTGAAGACCACAAACAAAAAACTTTGATGAAGAAATTGTAGAAGCCTTCGTTTACATGAAATTTCTTCCATTTTCAAAACTTCTGTTGGCTTCAAGCAAGGTATCATTGTGTGCCTTGAAAGTTCGGCTAACAGAATATGAAATAATCGAAAAATGGATGTTTTCACCCAGAAAACGTTTACCGTAACCTTAAGCTGCCGCATGCTTTTTATCTTTGAAAGCTCACAACTCAATGAATTTTCAACCAATTTGCAAGATTCTGGTCTCTAAAATTTATTTCAAATCTTAGGTACCGGGTTATCTTCCAATGAGCCTGTACATGTTATCGTTATTTTCAATATTCAATTATTGGCCAAAAATTTCTTGAGACACCCTGTATAAAACATGAACCCGAGCTTTAGTTTCATGCTTCAAATTTAGACAATAGTCTCCGTGCAGCCTAAGACAATGGCGGTTGATCGATATAAAATTTGTTGTTATCTTACCTAGGGTTGCTTGCTTCTTACTTAAATTACAGCTTTATCTGAAACAAACAAATGATGGAAATACACAAACCTGCTGATACCAATAGTCAAACGCCACGGGATCCTTTCTGAGGAGTTCATAAGCATCCGCTGGGGCAAAACTGAAACAAACAAATTAAATGAATCAATGACAGTGTTCTCCATGTGCGACCAATTGACTATCTTCTAAAAACAAATAATGTTTACTGGCGAAAAAACAAATACAACTCATTTGTATTACCAAAATAACTTTATATAGAAATACGGCCTTGCAGGAATGTGACACCAAGGATAAACCTACCACTGAAAGACTACGTATATATATGTTTAGTTTGCACTACCACTGAAAGAACATATATGTTTAGATTGCACTACCACTGCAAGACTATATATGTTTAGATTGCACTACCACTGCAAGACTATATATGTTTAGATTGCACTACCACTGAAAGACCATATATGTTTAGATTGCACTACCACTGCAAGACCATATATGTTTAGATTGCACTACCACTGCAAGACCATATATGTTTAGATTGCACTACCACTGCAAGACCATATATGTTTAGATTGCACTACCACTGAAAGACCATATATGTTTAGATTGCACTACCACTGCAAGACCATATATGTTTAGATTGCACTACCACTGCAAGACCATATATGTTTAGATTGCACTACCACTGCAAGACCATATGTGTTTAGATTGCATTACCACTGCAAGACCATATATGTTTAGATTGCACTACCACTGAAAGACCATATATGTTTAGATTGCACAACCACTGAAAGACTACGTATATGTTTAGTTTGCACTACCACTGAAAGACCATATATGTTTAGATTGCATTACCACTGCAAGACCATATATGTTTAGATTGCACTACCACTGAAAGACCATATATGTTTAGATTGCACTACCACTGAAAGACCATATATGTTTAGATTGCATTACCACTGCAAGACCATATATGTTTAGATTGCACTACCACTGCAAGACCATATATGTTTAGATTGCACTACCACTGCAAGACCATATATGTTTAGATTGCACTACCACTGAAAGACCATATATGTTTAGATTGCATTACCACTGCAAGACCATATATGTTTAGATTGCACTACCACTGCAAGACCATATATGTTTAGATTGCACTACCACTGCAAGACCATATATGTTTAGATTGCATTACCACTGCAAGACCATATATGTTTAGATTGCATTACCACTGAAAGACCATATATGTTTAGATTGCATTACCACTGCAAGACCATATATGTTTAGATTGCACTACCACTGCAAGACCATATATGTTTAGATTGCACTACCACTGAAAGACTACATATACGTTTAGATTGCACTACCACTGAAAGACCATATATGTTTAGATTGCACTACCACTGCAAGACCATATATGTTTAGATTGCACTACCACTGCAAGACCATATATGTTTAGTTTGCACTACCACTGCAAGACCATATATGTTTAGATTGCACTACCACTGCAAGACCATATATGTTTAGATTGCACTACCACTGCAAGACCATATATGTTTAGATTGCACTACCACTGCAAGACCATATATGTTTAGATTGCACTACCACTGCAAGACCATATATGTTTAGATTGCACTACCACTGCAAGACCATATATGTTTAGATTGCACTACCACTGCAAGACCATATATGTTTAGATTGCACTACCACTGCAAGACCATATATGTTTAGATTGCACTACCACTGAAAGACTACATATACGTTTAGATTGCACTACCACTGCAAGACTACATATATGTTTAGATTGCACTACCACTGCAAGACCATATATGTTTAGATTGCACTACCACTGAAAGACTACATATATGTTTAGATTGCACTACCACTGCAAGACCATATATGTTTAGATTGCACTACCACTGAAAGACTACATATATGTTTAGATTGCACTACCACTGCAAGACCATATATGTTTAGATTGCACTACCACTGCAAGACCATATATGTTTAGATTGCACTACCACTGCAAGACCATATATGTTTAGTTTGCACTACCACTGCAAGACCATATATGTTTAGATTGCACTACCACTGCAAGACCATATATGTTTAGATTGCACTACCACTGCAAGACCATATATGTTTAGATTGCACTACCACTGAAAGACTACATATATGTTTAGATTGCACTACCACTGCAAGACCATATATGTTTAGATTGCACTACCACTGCAAGACCATATATGTTTAGATTGCACTACCACTGAAAGACTATATATGTTTAGATTGCACTACCATTGCAAGACCATATATGTTTAGATTGCACTACCACTGCAAGACCATATATGTTTAGATTGCACTACCACTGCAAGACCATATATGTTTAGATTGCACTACCACTGCAAGACCATATATGTTTAGATTGCACTACCACTGCAAGACCATATATGTTTAGATTGCACTACCACTGCAAGACCATATATGTTTAGATTGCACTACCACTGCAAGACTATATATGTTTAGATTGCACTACCACTGCAAGACCATATATGTTTAGATTGCACTACCACTGCAAGACCATATATGTTTAGATTGCATTACCACTGCAAGACCATATATGTTTAGATTGCACTACCACTGCAAGACCATATATGTTTAGATTGCACTACCACTGCAAGACCATATATGTTTAGATTGCACTACCACTGCAAGACCATATATGTTTAGATTGCACTACCACTGCAAGACTATATATGTTTAGATTGCACTACCACTGCAAGACCATATATGTTTAGATTGCACTACCACTGCAAGACCATATATGTTTAGATTGCACTACCACTGCAAGACCATATATGTTTAGATTGCACTACCACTGCAAGACCATATATGTTTAGATTGCACTACCACTGCAAGACCATATATGTTTAGATTGCACTACCACTGAAAGACTACATATATGTTTAGATTGCACTACCACTGCAAGACCATATATGTTTAGATTGCACTACCACTGCAAGACCATATATGTTTAGATTGCACTACCACTGAAAGACTATATATGTTTAGATTGCACTACCATTGCAAGACCATATATGTTTAGATTGCACTACCACTGCAAGACCATATATGTTTAGATTGCACTACCACTGCAAGACCATATATGTTTAGATTGCACTACCACTGCAAGACCATATATGTTTAGATTGCATTACCACTGAAAGACTACGTATATGTTTAGTTTGCACTACCACTGCAAGACTATATACGTTTAGATTGCACTACCACTGCAAGACCATATATGTTTAGATTGCACTACCACTGCAAGACCATATATGTTTAGATTGCACTACCACTGAAAGACCATATATGTTTAGATTGCACTACCACTGAAAGACTACGTATATGTTTAGATTGCACTACCACTGCAAGACCATATATGTTTAGATTGCACTACCACTGCAAGACCATATATGTTTAGATTGCACTACCACTGAAAGACCATATATGTTTAGATTGCACTACCACTGCAAGACCATATATGTTTAGATTGCACTACCACTGCAAGACCATATATGTTTAGTTTGCACTACCACTGCAAGACCATATATGTTTAGATTGCACTACCACTGCAAGACCATATATGTTTAGATTGCACTACCACTGCAAGACCATATATGTTTAGATTGCACTACCACTGCAAGACCATATATGTTTAGATTGCACTACCACTGCAAGACCATATATGTTTAGATTGCACTACCACTGCAAGACCATATATGTTTAGATTGCACTACCACTGAAAGACTACATATATGTTTAGATTGCACTACCACTGCAAGACTACATATATGTTTAGATTGCACTACCACTGCAAGACCATATATGTTTAGATTGCACTACCACTGAAAGACTACATATATGTTTAGATTGCACTACCACTGCAAGACCATATATGTTTAGATTGCACTACCACTGAAAGACTACATATATGTTTAGATTGCACTACCACTGCAAGACCATATATGTTTAGATTGCACTACCACTGCAAGACCATATATGTTTAGATTGCACTACCACTGCAAGACCATATATGTTTAGATTGCACTACAACTGCAAGACCATATATGTTTAGATTGCACTACCACTGAAAGACTACATATATGTTTAGATTGCACTACCACTGAAAGACTACATATATGTTTAGATTGCACTACCACTGCAAGACCATATATGTTTAGATTGCACTACCACTGCAAGACCATATATGTTTAGTTTGCACTACCACTGAAAGACTACGTATATGTTTAGTTTGCACTATTTGACATTTGAACACAGGTTTTTGCCTGAAAAAGGGACCAAGAGCTTGGAGTTCGACTTTAACATTCGAAAACAAGCATCAATAATTCAAATTTCTTCCGCTGAATGGCAAAGGCGGCTAAGTAAGGGCAGTCGATTGTAATCATAAATATGAAAATTTCTCAAGTCTCTAATCCCTAAGCTTTCTAAATATTCAGATAAATCCTAAATATTCTTTGTGCCTTGGCTTCCATGGACGACTACGCTAAGGATGGCGGCAAGAAACTGTTTAACTGGCCCAAAGAAAAACATGTCTGCACGTAGGCTACTTTTCATCGATATGCATTGCGTAAAAATTTCAAATCTTTGCCGATTCTATACAGATTTGATTAAAGAATGCAATGCACTTCGGGTAAAAAAGTTCACTGTCGCCCACCTTTAGCGCAATTAAACTGAATTAGTTGAAATATGAGGCATATCACATGTAAATTTATTATCATAATATTAAAAGTATTTAAAATGTAGAACAGCATTGCTAAATATATCAGCTCAACTAAGAAGTCCCTTGAAATCATTATTATAGGTGTGTCTTCATTAAGAATGCAAAGTATTGGATGTTCACATATCAATGAGATACTCTTCAATGTTTTACTGTTAGTAAATTTTTGTGGTTTCTCAGTTAAAGTCAATAACAAGGCAGGCAACGACCTCATGCTGAAATAGACAGTGTTAAGGTTTCTACGTATAATTCAATTATTGTCGAGATAACGTATTTTAGATAGTACATTTTAAAGATGACCTTTGTTTATCCAAAGTTTATTGAATAGGTGAAATAATTTGCAAATCTGCTGTTGAGTAACTAATCCCAATTTTGCTTCATGGAATATCTTATACGTAGGAGGAAGATTCACAAAGCAGAAGGGTCCAGAGAGGGGAAACTGGACTCTCTATGGAACCTCGAAACTCTCCTCCACTTAGGATATTAGACTGATGACGATAAGTCCCTTGTATCCCTGCGGTAAACCTTGCTCAAAAACTTGGCCCTATTTTCTACAATCATCAATGGAATTAGGAAGGAATCACGGCTTCGAATCTCTATCCCATGGGAGTGTTTTCAATTCTTCAATCGAATCGAAAATTCTATCACATTTACACATTAACAATAGTAATTCACAAATCTCGCAATCTGATTGGTCTGAAGAAATTTCTCAGTTTGGGCCTAAATAGAGACAGGTTTTTCATAGTAATACTATGAGTCTCTATTGACTGAAGCGCCGTCATCAAGTCAAAGAGCACAGGGAAACAAGAGACTCATAGTCATAAGTCTATTAGGATATCGCCCAGTGAACAGGTTATCCATAACAATTACATTGTCAAGTGCTATCACCTTGCTTTAGAAATCGTCAAGCTCATTGTAATATAAGCTCAGAATAAGAATTGAGGTCAAACAAGGCTTTCTTTACGTGGTTTTACTACTGGAGGAATTTTTGGCATTTTACTGCAAACCAACAAACAGCACGACCGTTTTGAAATTACGAAAACCATAACTTGTTTCCTATGCCACAAAGCCATAAAGCTCTTTTATTTCAACCATTTCAAACATAAAATAGAGCTGGTAGTTCGCATTCTACATCATTTACAAACTTTGGTAATTTTCCCGCCCAGTAAAATTTGTTAGCCAATGTAGCTAATCTCTATTAACAATGAGATACAACACTCCTACATTCATCCTATAAATAGCCCACGCTAAATACAAGGATATAGGCCTGGGAATATAACTGCTTCAGAATTGAATAAAGAATACCTGAGCTCAAGCCTACACTCCCAGCGTGAGAACACTTTCTTGTTGACAATCTGCAAGGAAAGGATTGAATTTGAAAAACGTGATAGGATCGCTTGGGCGCTAAGCAATCAGGATTGATAAACAACTTCTCAAATGTATTAAAGAATGTCTATGTCTCCAGCACCTATCTTGAGATTTCTAAACGGCCTCTTACATTGCTACTTAAAGACACATGCTACCCAAAATCCTTTGCGAGCCGAATGAAAAGCAAAACGAACAAGAGTTAGGCTACAAACGATTCTCACATCGTGCGAGAGTCAAGTTAACTGGTCTTTGTGATTTCACGTAATGATCTTCTGACTCTAAAAACGCTTCACCAAATACATGAATCATCTCCTTGAAGGGGCTCCGTTCCGCCCCGCCCTGCTTTCAAATTTCGGTGGAAACGATGATTTTGCATTTTTCTGAAAGGCCAGATCACATAGATATTTTCATCTTATTTTCAAAATGAAAGCTTATTTTGAAGGAAACTCCTCATACTTCAAAGGGGAATGAACCAAAAAATCGTATCTTCTGCGATTGCCAAGATATCGATGGATTTTTAAAGTTTACTGTCTGCTGACTTGGGTTAAGCCACCAAGCAAACTGCAGAAGACAGTGGACACGTGCCCAAAACAGCAGTGTTTGCAGAAGCAGATTTGCTTACCGCTTGGCAGCGGAGGCCCTGTGAAGAGAAGCTAAGCATATAAAAGTGACTCATGCCAGTTGTGGTCACATTCTAGTCTATCAGACATAGTAGTTGCTGCAGTCTGATACTCAAGTCACAAGAAATCTTCAGGCAGTTTCCAAACGAAGAATAACGAAACTATAACCAATCAGATAGTCAACGGCAACTTCCTTGTTACTCTTTCCGAAGACGTCTTTGCCTCCAAGTAATAAGTCTGTCGCTCTCACTTTTTACAACCACAATGACCTCAAATTCTCGTACTAATTAATAGTGCTATCCATTTCAGTAAAGGAGTGGTAGTGATGGACTATCCTTGCTCTTGTGCTGCAACTGTTCTCGATTCTCTGCCGTAATGAACACAGTTTTCCTAAAACGAGATCCTTAGCAAACATGCTCTGAGCTGGACTGAAGATTGATAAATGGACATACCTGTGTAACCCTATCCTCTGGCTGCAGGAAAATTGATTGGTTGCGATATCCACCAATGAGAACAAGGGAGAAGTACTCAGGAGCTTTGATCTGAAGTCTTTCGATAAGAGAATCGAAAATTTCCTGCGAAAGAATAACAGAGAATTGTTGAAGGCCTGAAATTACTTCTTTGAACCCGCGAATGAGCAGCTTAGATTGGAATTAACTTGATTGCTGTGCTATGATCTCCTTCTACTTCCCATGCCCCACAAAGATCGTTCATTCGCTCGAAAAGTTTTCTCTAAGAACTGAGCCTAAACGTTGATAACACCCAAGCGCCCAACCTCGTTCCAAACTGCGAGAGAGAGGTCCATCGTGCCTTTATTACTTTTCAGAAGAAAAACAAAATTGTGGAAAATTCAAGCAGCCATAGACACAAAGTCGTAAAAATATCATTTATTCAATTCATTCAATTCAATTCAATTTTCTTTGCAGAACACAATTCCAAATACAGTGCAGAACATAATAAAGCTGTATTCTACAAGACTCAAGAAAAGCACAGCTCATTTAACTAGAGCCGTTAACAAAACAATAATAACATATTTAGTTCTAACATACAAAAAGTGCAGTACGATAATGTAACGGAGTTTATAAGAATGCAATATATATGTCGCAAAAAGCAATTTTATACAAGCACTGCTTACCTTAACCGTCGTTTCTGTGTTGTATTGGAATGATTTCGTCTGCCCATTTTCAAGGAATATCTTTAGGACATTTGGAATCATCTGGGAAATAAAGAGTTAAATAATCCATTCACTCCCTTGACTTGAAGAATCATATACGAACAGACTTCCCACTTGGAAAATTTTGCAAAATGCTTAGCTCATGCCTCGTTGCAGCTGTGGAGGAGTAAAGTAGTTTCCTTGACAACTATAGGGTTGATTTTGTAATAAAACGATTCCTATGGAAACAAAAAACATGCCGAGAAATTGCAACCTTATCTTCAGGTACCTGTCTCCTGGCCTTTGAAGATTTTCCGACAATTGATTGTAACAGAACATTCCTTTCATAGAAGAACAAAGTATTTCCATACAAACAGAATTAACAGGATAATAAAGTATCACAATAGGTATTTTTGCTTAACTAGCTTGAATAATTTTTTTTCCGAGCATAAAAGATTTTTTTTTTAACTAAGGGGGTGCTCTCTCCTCGATTAGTTTATCTATTGAGAGAGCTCCTCCTAAAAGAAATCCTACATGCAAATCTCTCCTTTGTTTTGTATTGTACTTTGTTTTGTAGCATTGTATTTCATTAATTTTGTAAAACTCTCGTTGTTTAATTCAAAGTAACTGTGAAAGCAATTGTAATTGTTTAATTTGAAAATCGTCAGAAATTCTTTACCTTAGTCATTTAACAAAACCATACACTAATATACAATCACGCTATGGTAAACTTGAACGGCAGACTTAGAACAAGAACGCATTGATCCTCTTCGTCCTATTCAAGATGTTCTCGTTGCTACTACCCAAACCTGACCCAAACCACTTCCTCCCTCACAATTCAATCTGGTTTTGTGTGGTGTTAAAGAAGCCTCAAACACATCGCAGCATACTACGCTGCACAAAATAGGATACGAACCCCTATCCCACACAAAATCTCATTAAAGTTTGGCTTATGCTTCAGGAAGACCCTGCTGCTTGTTTTGCAAAAGCTTTGTGATACAATCCAAAATTTCAACATGTAAACGCTACTTTAGGTGACGTTGCAAGTGGTCTTATAACCTCTACTAATCCAAAGAATCACAAGAAAGCTATTGCTAGTAGTACCTAAGAATAATATGGCATTGTATGTTTCTGGAGACAGAAGAACAACTTTAACTAATGCTTACATTTACATTTAACTTACGTCTGGCTCAAAAGATTCCATATCACTTTCGCTCGACATCATGAAGAAATACGAACAAGGTGTACGGCCAGCCAAAATACAGCAATTCGTTTACTAAATATTTTTGAGGACACACGACGAATCACAACGAATGTAATTAGGCCAGTCCATTTCCTAATCAGCTCCTCTTTAGTCAAACTTAATAGCTTTACGCGAGTCGTACGACTATTGAAACACGTCATTAATACGACTTTCACGGAAGCAGTTAAGTCAATCTTGTTCCCATAATGGCATAGTTACCACCTTTAGAAGAATCTTCCGTTTTAGCATCATTATAACGTTTATGTGGTAACCAACAGCAAAGCTAATCTTTGGGAAACAAATTATATTAGCTTTGCTTTGCCCATGTTTGATTCCAGTACTCTACTGCGGAGGAGAAAATTTCAGAGATGATATGTAGTTACAGGATCTATCTTTTGTTAAGATGATCTGTAATCCAATATTGCCAAACACAAAAAACATTAGCTGACTTAGGCTGCGTTCACACGATGCCAGCACATTTTGAAAACGGTGAAAAATTCGACGGATAGGCCAACTGTTCACACGAAAACGGCACATTTTTTGCCGGCAGATTTTGAAAACGGTAGATTTTGAAAACGGAACCGTAACTGGCATAAATTTGAAACAGCATCGTTTAAACACTCAACAAAGATGAAGACAGAACATTTTTCGACACTTTTGGATCGAAACAGGTCTATTCTTAGGGTGTAGGTACTATTCTTTGGCATCAAATCCTGCAACGAGTTTTTATCGTCAAATTTCCTACCGTTTTCAAATTGTGCCGGCATCGTGTGAACGCTAGCTCAAATTTTGCAGCCGTCACATTTTTCACCGTTTTCAAACATGCCGGCATCGTGTGAACGCAGTCTTAGAAATGTATTTCCTGTAATTCCTGATCTCCTTCGTTCCCTTTCCCTGATATTCCCTAAGCCCTGTTCACACGACGCAAACTAACCTGGGGCGAACCTGGGTTACACTTAACCCAGGTTCAACCCGCGTTTGTTCACACGAGAGGATCCTCAAAACGTGTGTGAACACAAAACCAGGGCGAACCTGGGTTATTTATATTCACACATGCGCAGTTAGTGAGATAACAAAGTAACAAAATGGCTGATGACATGAGCTCTCTATCAATAAAAAAACTTCTCCATCCTCCCAAGTTGATCCTCGGTCTGTTCTTTCTCGATTCATAGCGTTTGAAATACAATAAATTTACAGTTTAAGATAAATTTCTATTTCTTGGTAAATATGAAATATCTGGTTGTTTTGGTGTTTGTGTACCCATAGTCTTGTGGTGTACCAGATCCAACTTATGGCGGGTTGAAAGTATGCGCATGCGTAAGATCAAAACTAACCCAGGCTCGCCCCATGTTTGCGTTTACACGACATTTTGCCACAACTAACCCAGGTTCGACCCAGAGTGAACCCACCTCCAGCGGTGGGTTAGTTTAACCCGGGGCAAACCCAGGTTAGTCGCGTTCACACTACGAAAATCTAACCTAGGTTAGTTTAACACGGGCTTGCCCCAAGTTAGTTTGCGTCGTGTGAACGGGGCTCTAGCCAACCCAACTTATAACAACTGTTAAACTTTCCCTTGTATGACACCAAAAGCATAATCTTCTTCCGGCTCACAACTGTGAAATGGAGCCATGACATTTACTGGACTTGCTCAGGCAGTTGGTAGCTGAAATGTTTGTGCCCCCATGTCAACTGAAGGCCTCGTCCACACGTATCCGGATGTTTTTGAAAACGCATCTTCTTTTATCTGTGTCCACACGAGGATCGTTTACGAAAATATCCTCGTCGACACGAAGACGCTGCTGCTACATTCAAACTTCGGTGTTCGAACTTCGATAAAAGAGATCAGACAAGCAAAATGCCCTTGCGTGATCCCCAAAGAACCAAGCGTCATCGTTTTACTCAAGATATGTAGTATATCGATGCTGTGATGTCAGCGTTTTTGAAAAGCTTCGTTTTCATCCGTCCACACAACATGAAAACGGCGTTTGCAAAAAGATCCACTCGGGAGAGCGTTTTCGAAAAGCTTGTGGACACAAACCCAGACCGGATAAAAAAGATGCGTTTTAAAAATGTGAGGATACGTGTGGACGGGGCAACTAGGGTGGCAACTGGGGGAACTAGGGTGGCAACCGGGGGAACTAGGGTGGCAACTGGAGGTACTAGGGTGGCAACTGGGGGTACTAGGGTGGCAACTGGGGGTTCCTAACTGTTTGTCGGAATGAGAAAAGCTTGACCCTGAGATTAGACAATCCTGCTCAGTGAATGTTTTCAAGAAACGACTATTAGCAATGATCCGTCCACCTTCAAAAAAGGTCTATAACATTCACGACCCAAAAGGTTTACCAATTTTAACACAACTTCGCGTTGGACTCAGCAAGCTGAATTTTCACAAATTCAAACATAACTTCAGCGATACTTTAAATCCTTTGTGCCCGATAAACGATGGTATTGAGGATACGGAACACTTTTTGCTGCTCTGCCATGCTTATGACCAAGAAAGACGTGATCTTCTCAACAGTGTGAATGCGATACTGCGCCCCCACGGATTAACAAACCTCACAAATGAAACCTTACTTCAAATCCTCCTGTATGGCCACGAAAAGTTATCCTTTGATTTGAACACAAAAATTCTTGAGGCAACGTTAAACTACATTCACGCCTCAGAACGGTTTCAATGAGTTCGTAAGTTTGCTGTCTCCTCTCTCTTGTAACTTGTACTTTGTTTTTTCGTACCTTTATTTTTTGTGATTTTTTTTTGTCGGAATTATCTGTAATTGTTGTTTTCCTATTTGCCTTTTGTAATATGTTATTTGTAATATTTATATGTAATATCAAATTGAATATCTATGTTAAATGTTATGGTCACAGGGTTGCTATGTATTTCCATGCTCCTCGTGGCATCGTCTTGTAACCTTTGTTTGTTTACTGTAAAATTTTATTGGAATATAAAAAAAAACTGGGGGTACAGTGGGAGCCAGGATAATTTGGATTGACGGAACGGGCCGTCTCGCGTAATCAGTCTTGCAGCATCCACTGATCTTAGAAATCTTATGCTTTCATTTCATTTTCATTTCATTTCATATTATTTATACACGGTAACCCCGTCGGCAAAGGCCGCTTTTCAGGGGGCCGTGACAAAAACTTAAAGTCTAAAATTTACAAGTAAAATAAATGAACAAACGAAACTAAACAATCTAATTACAAAGTTATAGTAAAATTAAAATCAATATTTACATAATTTTCATATCGTGAGTGGCATGACACAATCAGACCGGACCAGAGCAAACCGGACCCCATGCCCACCCTGAAATAAGACACCATTTACAGCACCTCAAGACAGGCAAAGAATCCGACCGACCCCAGTCCAATCCAACCGCATCCCGCCACCCACGATCAAATTAAAGACGATGTTTAAAAGCACATAAAGAGGGTGCTTGCTTAACCTCAGGTTCAAGGCTGTTCCACAGATGTACGCCACGATATGAAATTGATTTTTGCCCATTACTGGTTTTATAAAGCGGAATGCGTAAGTCAGTCTCCGAGTTTCTCAACTTGACAGTGCGCCGTGATGAGTTCTTTGAAAAGATATTTGAGAGATATGTCGGTGCAAGACCATTTAAAGATTTGTAAACGATCGTCGCTGTATCTCGTTTTATGATTTCAGCGATATTTGGCCACCTTAACTGTCGTATAAGGGGTATAAGGGGTAACTGTTTAAGGGGTATAAGGGGTAACTGTTGTAAAAGTTGTATGCTCAATAATAAAGATGCCCTTAGTCGATACGGTGCAGCGAATCATCAGATTTTGACTTCTCGGTGTTTCTTACGAGTCTCTTGAAGGCTTCATGACAATCTACATGCTCATTACCTGTACCCTCTTGAAAATTTCAAAATAATGTTTATTGAAGACTTTCCCATGTCTAAGCATCACTCAAGTGTTTTCTGAGTAACATGATACAGGAAACAAGTGGAAATAAATAGAATTATGTCACAGATGTCCTTCTATCAAAACAAATAGCTTCTAATGTTAATAGTTCCCAGTACTGGAGTTTCTTAATTTTCTGGTGATCTGAGAGTTGAGTTTCTTATAAGAGGTTTCTTACAAAAAAATACGAATAGTCCAAAATTGTAGTATGCCTGCAAAGGTAAAAATGGCTCTTTCATTGAGCGCATCAAATGAGACGATGAAGAACTAGAGAAACTACATACCTGTTTAATGATATTCACGCTCAAAATACTTTGTGTTGACAAAGACAGTACTTCAGGTTTCTCTTCAAATCTTACAGTTACTGGACATGATTTTCGTCTTTCACGAGTTGCTCGACTCATCAACGCCGACTTTAGAGTTCCCTGAAAAATAGGGATGAAATTTTAGTCACATGACTGCCTGTCATATCGCTACAAGAACTATGAGTTACCGTTATGTCTCATTCAATTCTTGGCCTGACCATCCCCCCGGGACACCCCGGGCATTTGCACATAAAACATTCCCGGCTCCCGGGCATCTGACAGTAAATTTCCCCCCAACCCCGGGGGCACTTGACAACACTAAGTGTTTCTGCTTATAAAGCTACAGGGAAGGTGCCTTTTCTCAGTGCCTGACCCCCAAGCATTTGCCAAAACAATTCCCCGGCCCCTGGGCATTTGCGCATGAAATTTTTGATGACCCTCGGGCTCCCCGGGTGCATGATCAGGGTTGGAATTGAACAAGACATAATCTACAAGAAGATCAAATTAAATTGTGCCTAAGATCTCATAAAACTTGGCAGAGACCATTGTGCTGTGATCCAAAGAAAAAACCAACAAGAAAAAGAAACCCAGTCTTTAAAACAGTCCACGTAATACAGCAACCCAGTTTCACCAATTTTCACATTTAAGCCTAGAATGTTTCCAAAATCAATGATATATACTGTTCAATGAAAGTTTCTCAGGTTTCTAATTTCTTTACTGAAAACTTCTGGAAAAATAAGTTACAACAGAATGGGATTATTTATGGTTATATTAGCCGAATCCCGAATGTGTATGTTATCAGTGATTGTCGTCAAGAACATCAATTAAAATTAGGTACAAATATGTCAAATTTTAGATATCTTGAGCGATTTTTTATGAACCGTGCATGAGAGTGGAATGCCCCTAGACAATCAAACCATGCCCTTGTCTCAATCACAATACAAGAAACTCCATTTTGGGTGTGAGCCTCAAGAGTTTCTCATAAGGAGGAGGAGGTAATCATTTTTCAGTAGCCTAAGTTTCTTTCAGATGGTTTCTTAAATGCGGGACTTTACTGTATCGATACTTACTCTGAAACCAGTAGAGATCGAAACAAGTTGCCCTGATCATCAAAATTAGATTAAATACATAAGCTTATCAATTTAAATCCTTGCTGAAACAAGATGTGAAAATAACGACTTTTCAACCTGTTACAGATAAAGCCAATCGAGCAAAGAAGTTTATATTATCAATATATCTGATTATTTGCTCATTTCTGTCCATGTGCCGCTTCTATGCAATCTCTATCATTGATCGGCTTATATGTAAATGTAAATCCAGTGAAACATTATCATCATCTATCTCCCCTTCATGTCAACAGTTCCAATAACAGTGACACTTTGTTGTTATCAATAAGAGTATCAATCAGATAACAGGATGTTGAACATCTATGATGACGCAAAGGGGAATGAAGAAGGGGAACGATATTGTTTGGGATCTTCAAATGTAGCATTTTTAATTCTCATCAAAGAAAACGCAGGGACAAAATTATTTCATTAAACATGAGACAACTAAGTGCAAATATTGTCAGAAAACAGGCCACTAAATAAGCTGCTTGAAAATTGTTAACAACGATGTTGCTCGACTTGGAAAACATCCTTATTTCTAGCACTACTAGAGATACCATACGAAACGAGGACTTCATATTCTGCTCCACAAGAGGATTTTCGTGTTTCTTTCTACCTTCACCCTTTGCCTCTCGATGGATCACGCTCCGTTATAAAAAGATGGTTCACTGATCAATGTTATCATGCGAGGAAAGCTTGTCAACCTAAACTAGTTTTGGCAGTAATTTTAAGTCACTTTGCATCTTCTGTAACTTTTAAGTGAACTGACTGAAGGAGTCAAAAGTGGCTGAATGCAGCTGTTTGTAGCAGTATTGTAATCGAAGATACTTGACTACGTTAAAAAGAGTGACAGTCGGCATATGTGTATCTTTCTTTAGTCTAATTGAAGCCTACTCCATTTCTCTCTGTTGATTGCTTTATACCCTATTCACACTGTAAGCTAAACCAGTTTAAACTAAATCAGGTTATCGAATGGAGCTTTCTAATACCCTATTCACACTTGCAAGTTAAACCAGCTTAAATTAACCTAGATTATCGAATACTGCACTCTAATTGGTCAGTCCAATAAATCGAACTCATTCGATTGGCTAAAATTTAACCTGGTTTAGATAGAGCTGGCTTAAATGTTTCAGTGTGAATAGGGTATAATTGGGCAATCAAACAATCCAATGCATTTGATTGGTTGAAGTTTAAGCGGTTTTAAACAACAGCAACATAGGGCTCGAATCTTTGCAAAATTTTAAAACTGAGCGTGTAAAATGTTGGTGCGTAATCCTTTGAACTGAATAGATCGAATGATACTTCAGGTGGTTTGCCATAATTCCAGATAGAGCATTTGCGACATCATTATTACTCTTGGAATTACAGCACTTTTAAGATTATGAAAGGATGTACGAGAGGAGGTATCAGAAGCTTTGAAAAAGATTAAAAGCACCATAAATTGTAAACTGATTGTGGAACGTCAAAATGACCAATACAAGAAATACTCCGTTTTTGACGATCTACAAGATGGCAGCAAGCAAAAGTCTGTAGCTTTTATGGTTTTCGATTTAGTATTTTGAGGACGTCAAACTTCAAAACCAGCAGAAATGTTAAAAATGCTGTAACTCTGAAAATAATGATAATATCAAAAATGCTCTTTCTGGAATCATGGCAAACGTTTTCAAGTTCACTTCAATCTATTTAGTTGAAAGATTAAAATAATAACATTTTACACATTTAATTTTGAAGTTTTGTTAAGATTTGAGCCCTATGCTACCAACAGCTAAAACGAGGAGCAAGCATATATCTTACTTGGTTTCGAACGTCTTGAATATCTTCGGTTGCAACTACTTCCATCTCTAAGACATCAGTACAAGATCTGCAAGGAAAAACAAAGCATCATATGAAATCATAATCAATTAAAAAGACATGAGCTGTGATAGTTTGCTTCAAAGTTTTGGTTTCCTTTTTATGTCTTGCAGTAGGAGGTAAGACCTACAGAAAACGTTAAACACTGCTATACAAATTCTACGTTGCATTAAAAGCCTTCTTTGTAAATAAACACCTCTTACAACTTTTTAGGAACATTGCAACCAATGACTGAAAGGAAACAATAGCAGTTTGCAAGCAACCAATGTAATATACTTCCTACAGCTATGTTGTACGATGATCATAGGCACTGAACTCATTTGAATTTATACACAATTTACATGATTTACAAAAGTTAACAGCAATCAGCCAGTTTTGATTCTTTAGCTGCAAGCTGCAACTGTAGAAACTGAATCAGTGGCGGCGCCAGCACTGAAAAATCCGAAAGAAGTGGGGGGGGGGGGTTGACATCATTTTTCCGTCTAAGGGTATACCCAACTAATTTCATGTTATTTTTCCTTGACAACTTTGCCGATTTTTGGGCACTGAGAGGACAAGTCCCCCTAGTCCCCCCATGGTGCCACCACTACTCTGCTTGGCTTACTCTCGCTGAAAAGAAGACCCAGTTTATCTCATTTTGACTTGCAAAGGATACTATGCTGTTCGATGATCAAAGGCAATCAACAATCTGCATCTATACAAAGTTTACTTAAATTACAAGAGTTAACAGCAATCATCCAGTTTCGATTCTTCAGCTGTAAGCTGCAACCAGAGAATCTGCTTGGCTTTCGCATCAAAAAGAAGAATCAACTCAGTTTATCTCATTTCGACTTGTAAAAGGATAATATATTGTAAGATGGTGAAAGGCATTCAACTCATTTGAATCTATAAACAATTTACTTAATTTACGAAAGTTAACAATCAGCCAGTTTTGATTCTGCAGCTGCAAGCTGGAACCATAGACTCTGCTTGGCTTACTGTCATTGAAATGAAGAGCCACCTTATCTCAAGTCGGCTTGTGAAAGGATAATATTCAAATTACCACATTAAACACCAACTATAAGATCCGAATCTTCACTGAAATCTATCAAAACAATTCTTGAATCTTGAAAAAAGAGGAGGGCCTTCTAAAACACTCCATAAACTGCCTAGATATAATCTCGTTACTGGTAACTCAGCGAGAGATACTGGGGCTTTGAAAAGTGCATCAATTACAGTTTCCACGGAGTGACAGTTTGACGTTTAGTTGATTTTTAGCCAATGATAAATGGAACTGGCCACATTGACTTACTGTGCTTAATTTCGAATTAGGACAAATATGTGCATAAGAAAGTAAACATGCAATGCTCAAACCCACAGTATGAAACAGAATGATTCAAGGGTTAACATGTCAATTGATGAAGCCAACACTCAAGGGCCACACTGTCTCCGTATTCATCTGTGAAGTAAAGAGTTGAGCACAAAGTTTGCCGGTTGATTTACGAATCAGCGTTTAATTTGCTAACCGAAATCTTGACACAGTGATAGTTTTCTCCAATATGTATTGGTACATTAACTCCATACCACTCCCAAGGCTACTTTTAATTCCTCTTAATTGTGAACTCAATCAACAAGTTTTCATGAAAATGTGCTATCACTTTCTTGAGACTTCAATCGCTGGTTGTTTGTTTTCAATTTGTTTTGAGTGGGCTTGTCAGGATTTGTAGCTACTGAAAGCTAATTTAGGTCCACTGTGCATGCCGCATCCAGGCATGGGACCCCTAGTTTAACGTCCCTTCCGAAAGACGACGAGGTGAGTTGCGAGGTCAGTCCTCAGAGGTCACCCATCCGAAATCTGACCTCACTCGACCAAGCTTAACTTCAGTCACCTGACGAAGACTGTATAAGCCACTCGGCCACTCATCCCGCTAGTTAGTTTCCACTTTGTTGTTGGTGAAGATGTACAGTGTCAACGATTTAAAAGACGTTGTCTCCAGCAATGAAAATGATGTCTTTCCAAATTTGACAACACAAGAAGCAAAGCATACTGTTCCGACTTAATAAGAGAATCATTTAACGAATTCGTGAAAAGAAAATGTATCAACATAATAATTGTGTAAACATGAGACCTCACTTTGTGAAACCTAACTTATATAACTGTTCTCTTACCTGATCATGCTAATTACTTGAGGCTGTGGTAGATTGTAAGCAACTTGGCCATTGATGCTGAAAATCTGATCATTGGCAGATAACTGACCATCAGCTGGGCTATCTAATCAGGAGAGTGATAGAGTAATTCATTGAATTCATTTGATTTAAACCATGGGTAATGGGAAAAGTAACGAATCAGAACCGTCAGGCCTACCTTTGTGTGTTTTTCTGTTTCGATATTCTCCGTTATCCTGTCGATTTAGCATTTTCAGTCTGCTGCCAGTCGCTTGCCACTCCACATTTCAAACGATCATATTGTTTTCAAGTGAAGTTACTGCATGTTGTTCGATTTGTGAAGCTCCTTCAATGGGGAGACTGCGGAGCGATGAAGGAGCTTCACAGATCGAAGAACATGCAACAACTTCATTTGAAAACAGCATGGCCGTTTGAAATGTGGAGTGGAAAGCGACTGGCATTAGACTGAAAATGCTAAATCGATACGACAACGGAGAATATCCCAACAGAAAAAACACATACGAAGGTAGGCCTGACATTTCTGATTCTCTACAACGATGAATAACACCGTCCACGTTTCCCAATACCCATGTTGAAACAACTGTCACCATTATTCTGCTTCATAGCTAACTCTTCCAGATGATCGTCTTTAATCATAACTTCTCAAACTTCGAAAATTCTTCCTTCCGCAGTGATTTCCATTTTCAAAAAATTACTAAACATCTTCATTTGAACCTGCGACTTGTGTCTTAAACCAGGTACACCTTTAGAGCAAAACCTTGTCACAGAAATGCATTCAAAATGTGACGGAAAAGAGTAATTCATTCTTGTGTCATAATTCGAGATTTGTCGTTGTCTTTGACATTATTTGAATCGATCAAAAAGTTTTGATTCCATTTGGAAGCAATAAATAGTGAATTACATTAAAAACATGTTTAGCAACTGCGTTACTCCAAACCAAAACGTATTTTATTTCAGTGTCCACTAAACCTAAGGCCTGGTCTAAACATCTTTTTCATGCCATGTCAAATCGGACTGTATTTAAATGGCAAAATCTGCCGTGTCTAAAAATCCGCCTTAAATAATGTTTTTTTGTCATGTCCGATTGAAAATAAATTGTTAAAATGGCCCCCAGGGATACATAAATATTGCATGGTTCAGAGTTGTGCTATTTTCTTGGGTTCCTTTTGATCTATGGATATCATTTTAAGGGTATTTAATGTTTTCCGAATTAATGGGTACGAGTTTTGGCACAAACTCATCTAATGGAAAGTTTTTCACTTTCCCTAGATTTACAGGCCTGTACCGGGTACACCTTTTTCGGTTTTTCCCGGATTTATGGTCATGCTTTGCAGAAAATTTTCCAGATTCATGGGTGGAACTTTTGGATCCCGAACTCTGTACCATTGAGACTTACATAACCCCTCCCGATAAATGGCCTTGTTTCAAACGGCCAGAACAGTGGCTGATCATACGTTAAAACATCGAAAAATGGCCTAGACTTGATCAATTAAACGCAGCTGAAATACCATGCTTTATCAAACTGTGTTTCTGCCATTTGACACGACAAAGCTGGTGAACTGTTGCCGTTTTAACAATTTGAAACGGTGAGTGACTTAAGCATCGTTTTTGATGTTAAATCTAACTGACACTTGGAAGCTTTTAGCAGCATTTCTTGAATTTTACAAGGCAAAAAACTGATTTTTAAACTGGGCCTATGAATTCAAAATGATAACTAAAGTTACAAAATATAACATCCATAAGATCCAAAGACTTTTGACAATTATCCTGACAGTTTTACACTTGCTTACCGGTGTAAAGCAGCATTAATCTGAGGTGCAGAGACTCATTTTGCCATAACAAAAAACATGATATCAGAGAATGTAACTGTGAATACTTAAAAGTGACTACTGAACATCGTGCATGGTTTGGTAACCAACTGAAGGGCACACTGTCGTGGTGCTGATTGGGTAAACTAGACAATCAAGAAGAAAAGAATTAGACAAGGTTCAGTAATTTTGCTATACAGTGAAATTCACGAAGATGATAATGATCTGATTCCCTTTACTCTCTAAACAAAGGATGATCCAAGAACAAAAAGGCTTGGTAACTATTCAAAGGCCAGAGCTTCGTTATTGATTTCAACATCACAACTAGCCACTCACAACCACATCAGTGTGCCTTTAATGTTTTATAACACTCATTTGTGACACCACTCTACAGTACTGCCTCTTTGAAAAAGAATGCTGTAGAATGTGATGACAAGTACTGTAGTTTAAGTCAATTTTGCAAAGATAGAAAAATACACTACGATACCTGCAACAACAGATCTGATGATGACTGGTTTTTCACTGCCAGCTACAAAGCCAAAGCCTGAAAAGAGATGAGCCATTTAATATTAAAATTGCAAAATAGCAATCAGCTCATAATTCTAAGATATTTTGAAATCAACTACAGAGACTTGCTACTGTAAGTCTTCCTTGATGGATCATGACTCACTTGATGGACTAAACATGAGATAAAAAGATGCCGTCAGCTGCTCTCACATGTTCCATCTATTTTGGTGTGCACTGCACCATACAGTTATCAATGAAGCCAGCTTTCCATGTCAAAAGATGTCTGAATTGTGCAATAAAAGTTCAATGTTATGATTGATAAGACCTACCATCTCTCAAATTTCTTTTTATGGACACCTTTCTTCTCCTTGCTTGGAAAGCCTATAAATTTATTACAGAATAGTCAACAAATGTTTTACTCAGTGCTTGAAAGTGATGTGGTGCAATGGAGGTAGTCCTCTGACTTTGCAGACAGAACAGTCAGGCGGAGTGGGTTTGAAACCAGTGGCGTAACAAAGCAGTGTGGGGCCCTTAGTGAAAAACATGGTTACGGGCCCCATATTCGATGCAAGTTTTATGACAAGGAGTACTCATTGTTTAGGGTTTTCATGAAAGACCAAAGGAAACACTATAATATACCAAAAGCCTAAGATATTTTTAATGATTAGTGGCACATGAAATGAAATAATTCTCCTCCTTCGCTAATACTTCCAATTTGAAACTGATCTTAAGGATTTTTGCATCATCCCTTTCCAATTTCTTCTCTGAGGTAAGAATCAACTGAGTTAAAACTGTCACTTTACATCATCATTATGTGCTTACTCAGAAATCATATCCAGTCTTATACTCATTTTGATAATGTTGCGAATGCTCAAACATATGCTTTCATCCAAAAGTCCATTTTTTCGCCAAATTACTCAGGGCCCCCTTAGAGGCCCAAATGCTTGGGGGCCCTTAGTTTTGTGCTTAAAGGTGCACACCATGCATTACGCCGCTGCTCAAAACCTAGAGGGGCCCACTTGAGCATAATGAGAAGGGGTCGCTGGCATGACTAGTGCTTACCTAACTCTACAATCCCAGTATTTTGTGCTAAAAACTGCAACTTCATTTCACCAGAAAATTGTCGGAAAACTCATCATTAAACTATTTATAGCCAAACTTGATTAGTACATCAAATACTGGAAATCCTAAACAAACTTTGGTCAGCCTTTAGCATTGTACGATGTCTGTAGTACTGTATCCAACTCAGATCTTTTCATTTGACATGTGCAATCACACTTGCACAACACACATGCAGGTTGAAGGATGTGTGCATCTTGTGGCACACACAAAACTATAATTTTGTGCTACCCCAATTTCTTCGAGTTTCACAGAGTCTGATACTTGGACACAAATCTGAGACTCTGCACACAGTGATCTTTAAATATACATACAGGGTGTCTCAAAAAAATTGTTCGACGTTTGATTAAATATTGAAATATAAGGACAACATGAACAGGCTCATGGAAAGCTAACCCTGTTCCTAACATTATGAAATAATTTTAGAGACTAAAATCGTGCAAATCGGTTGAAAATTCACTGAGTTACGAGCTCTCGAATATCAAAAATATGCGACAGCTGAAACCAGAGACCCCCCCCCCCCCAGATTACTTGTATTGCAAAAAGCTCGAAGACGGAGGCAAGAGAAGCTTATCCAATGTCATACCTCTCGCTGATATCAGAGCAAAGCAAATACGACTTCTAAAGTAAATTATTTCTTGCGATCATTCTCAAAATTCCCTAACATTGCATAGGTCCAAAAACAGTGGTTCAAAACAAAATCGGCGAGAGACTGAATCTGTTTCCTCAAAGCATCCATATGCTTGACAGTTAGGTTATCAAATACCTGTATGAATCCCACTTGTTTCGCCCTGAAACAATTGAAAAATAACAGAAACGACGGCCTATGGGACTTTTACCAAAAATGCCATTTTGAGGCCTCTGGTTTCAGCTTCCTCACAAACTTGAACTTCAAAGGCTTGTAACCCCATGAATTTTTATCGGATTTGCATGATTTTTGTGTCAAAAATTAATTTAAAATCTCAGGACAAGGGGGACTTGACCAAAGGTCCATTCAGCGTATCGTAATTTTTTAGTATTTAATCAAACGTTGAACAATTTTTTTGAGACACCCTGTATATGCTTGAATTCTGTAATATTTATTCTTCAAAAACTACCCAGACCTTTTTTCAAACTTTCCAGCGTGAGCGACTGTACATGTAAAATGATTTTCGGGTGGAAAAAGGCTGCACACTTACCATTTTCCTCACAAAAAGGACTTCTAAATGTATATCTTGCAGCACACGGTTAAAAATGTTTCTTAAAAAAATTCATAAAGAGTGTCTTTGAAAACATTTCAAATTAAAGTTGAAGATAAGAGGAACAAAGGAACCTTTGATGATGTTATGAGCAAGCCCTGATACAAAAGAACAGCATGGTAGAACACTTGCAGTAATACAGTACAAGGCATGAAAAATGTCTTACTTGTTGCAGAACTTCAAACTGTCTGTTGTCATAGTTTGGGTGTTTATATGATGTAAGCTTGGAGCTATGACTGCATGGAATAAAAGATTATGAAATTAAAGATAATCCAGAGTATGTTGAAGAATATTTGGCAAGTCATAAAAACACAATAACGGACACGTTTCCTTCCATTGCAACCTTCGCATCCTATACTCTAATTTTTCATAAAATTTTGAGCGCTCTGGGCAGACCAAAGGGAATCATAGCTTCAATCAGAAGTTTACAACTGGATCCCTAAAAAACTTTGAAACACAACGCATAAAGCATGACTGATGTAATTCACCACATGCCACACTGGTTGCAGCTTTATAAATTTTTTCTGCTGTATATTCACTCAAATCCACAAATCATCCATAGGAGAGCTGAGAATTAGTGTAATAAAACAGTACACAGACTTACTTTATGTAATAAAGGTAGTTCTTGCTATCAACTGCCACTTCCCAACCAGCAGGCAAGCCAAAGCAACACTTCCATGACCTTGTTGGTGGGCACCAATGAGTACTCTTCTTTTCATTGCTAGGGTTACAAACAATATCCAAATGAATGTATGGTGTAATCAAACTTTGAGAGCCTTCAATTTGTCGGCAGAAGCACTGTATTAGATAAATAATAGAATGACCTGCATTCTGAAATGGCCCTACATTTTTGGCAGAAGGGTTCCTGAAAATGATTTTTAGCACTGCACTCAAGATAATTTAGTACTTTTGCAACACACACTGTTTGATCCCATCTCTTGGACTTTCAACTCTTTTTACCAAAATTTCAACTTATAGAAATTGTGTTCATTGTCTTTCAATACAAAATTTGTGATAATTTCTAAAAAATGGAAATTCAAAAGCCATTTAATGGCTCTCATTGGTCAGATTTTAATGATTCTCCTTTTATTTGGACTGCCAATCATGCTCTTTCAAAAGACCTAGCTGTGGTAAAACAAAATCCATGCACCAGAAAGGTAAGGGTAAGCTAAAATGTCTTTGCAACAAAATATTGGGTAACATTCTACATGTTTGTCGAGCACTGAACCATTCTGATACGAACATGGAAAATATTCTCCCTGATCCCAAGTGACGATTGTCATCATTGTTTTCACTGGCATGGAACATTTGAACAGCTTGATGAATTTGGAATATCATATTTTTTTGCATTTATTCTCTTTGCCATCCTTGATGACTTGTCCCTGGGTATTTGTCAATTTTGGTCAAGGTTTGCTGTTTCTGTTACCCCTCCCCCCCAAAAGCCCCCTCAATCAGGATATAGCAGCTGGACTTTCTTTGATAGAAAGAAAAAAGTATCACAGGATAATGGCAGAATTTGAAAATGCATGAAAAAATGCATTTTTTGAGGATTCAGGTATTTCATAGACAATAACAGCTGACCTTAATAATCAATCAGGATGGATAAAACAAGGACAACGATTAATGGGGGGCATTAAAAATATTAGCCTCATGACCAGAGTGGCATAAAGTTCTAGATGCCAGCAGAATTTGAAGATGGCAGAATTGTACAAACTTTGCCGTTTTGGTAACCAAAACAAAATTTGGAAATTCTGGCATCCTGTAACTGGGAGGCCAATGGCACTGATGCTGTGTTCAAATTCTACCAGTATCCTGTAATAGACATTTGTGGTCATACCATGGTTTAACCATGGCCATTTCATTTCCCAACCATTGCAAGCCATGTTGTAAACCATGGTCTGACCATGGGGTCACCATGGAGAACCATGGTTGAACAATGATAGTTTCTTGGGGGGGGCATTACAAATATCTCTGGTCAGCCTAAAACTTCTAATTATGATTTGTCACCATTTGGGTGTGCCACATTTGGGAAATTGGATAAAAGGTCTTGACAGCACATACACTAAAAAAACTTTATCAGGCACAAAAGGGTGGATGTCATGGCACCATAACCCCAGAGCTGGTGCCAAAAAATTCAAAGCATTATATTGTGTCCTATATTAAGCATTTCTGTGAGACCCTCATCAAAGTTTCTAATTTCCATTTTAATGCAAGGATTGGCAATCATAATGGCTTTTACAAATATAAAAATAATGGTGCTCTGCCCTCCAAATTGAGTAAATTGAAATGAAAACAATGGAAACTCAGGAACTATTAAATTTCATACAGTGTGATAAAAATGGTAATGAAAGAAGTGATTGAACTCCCACAGGTATTCTTTGTTCAGCATCATGTCTGACTTATCATCATTGAATAGTTCTTGCTGGTACATCTTGAATAGTTGCTTCAAAAATTTTCTAAACATCAAATGGTACTTGCTGTACATGATTTTGAGAATCAGATTATTTGTTGAGTTACCAGAAATGATTGCATTTTGTTCTTACTTTCCCATCTCCTTTCAGGCCGCCAAGAATAGTGTTCTTGTTCTACTACCTTGATCATTCTATGGAATATTTTGCACCTGGCTAACTGCTCTTTTGGGAATCAAACATCTTACAGTAATTTCTTTTGGGTTTCTCTAACAAGAACATTTTTTCAAACAAAAGAAGTTAAATCTACCAATAAACCACAATGGTGAGAACAAACATTAACTGTTTTGTGTGGTTAGAGATATCTGAGATTCTGAACCACCACAAAAACCTCAATACCAGAAAATATTGAGATAAGCTTGAGTGGGGTGGCCTCAGGTATGTAGGAAGTCAAAAGAAATACAAATACATTTAAATTATAATATATAACTCAGTTTTTAAGAAACTATCGTCCTATGGCTGGTAGTTAGCTTCTTCAATTTAAAGACACTTTTGCTACCATAGTTTCCTGTGTGTTTATTATATCTTTAATACCCACCCAAGTGTAGAGTTAATCAATTTGTGTTACAGAAGAGGGGCTTCCAAAATGTGGCGCAAGCCAAATATTCAGCCAGATGGGGTTTACCTGGCAGAGCCCCACCACTTGAGTGTCATAACATGGAGTCACCCACTCAAGCAGAGCTTAGCTACTTCTATGAACCTAGCACTTGAACTTTGCCTTCACCATCAAGATTTCAAATAAACAACATGATTCACATTCAAAACAATGTTGACATTGTTTGCAACAAAAAGCAAACAAACAAGTGTGTTTAGGTACATCATATTGATTTCATGTTTCACACTGTTTGAACAAGTATTTCGAAAAAAAATAAGAATCACTGCACAAACAAAGGGCAGGGTAGATGAAATGCTGTGTGTGACAGCTTTATTTCGGTCTTGATGATTATACAATTATTACTAGCCAGGAACTGCCAAAGATTTGGAAATGCTCTAATAAACTGCAAATGAAATCAAAATACAATAATTCTGATCAATCTGATAATTGACCAACTGTTGTACAACACATCCAAACTTAACCTTTCATCTTTCGCAATGTTGTTCACCTCCTCCGTTTTTCAGCAAAAATCACAATCAAATGAGGAAGGAAGCGATAACTATCATGTGTCAACATTCCATCCAATCTACTATTTTAGGCCAGCCGTACCGCAGCCAGATTTGCGATCGATGAAACCAAAACCAAAATCTCCTAAGCACTGATTGATTGCGGTTATCCAAAGACATCGAACCCACTCAAGATATGTTTACGAAGGAAAAGAACTTACTCTAAATAATAAAGCCGCCCTCGATCATCAGCAATCGCGACTTCCCACTCTGGTGGCAACTCCAAAGCTGATCCCGAAGATGACGACGTTTCCAGGGAGCTTACACTTCCCTGATCGGATCCATCTTCAAAGTCAGTGGGGCTTCGCGGTTCCATCTTGAAGTGATCGTCCTTTTCTTTCTTGTTCAGTAACATTTCAGGTATCTGATCATATTTTTGTCTCCAAGCTTCTTCAGCATGATTTCTTATTTGGCGTTCTTTCAAATCACTTTCTTTTATTGCATCGGTTGTTTTACGGCCGGATATGTGTCATGCCTTAGAAGTAGCTTTTGACAAAAGAGTTTGTTCGGAATAAAACTACTCTGTCATACCTCTGGAGAAGAACAAAAGGGGTTCTTGCAAAATATGGGGTAGTTGCATGGGTGGTCAGCCCTAGTGGAGGTTTATGTATTTTTTGGGCATTGGATTGTGTGCCATCCAGAAGGGTGTCATTTTCCACGATTTTTGTAAGAAGAACGAGTGAAACAGTCGTTTGTCAAAAAAGTGGTACAAGGTCCAGTGCATTTTTTAAAACAAACTTAGAATTTGGACCAGTACCGGAAGTTTTTCAAAATATTAGATTTTGCGTACTGTCACAGAGTTTCTACGAGTTTCTCAAAGGTTCCACAACAATCTTCATGTTCACTGCACATCTGGGCCCATGAGCATCTAGACATTTCAAAGCAAAGATTTGTGAAGGCTTTCCCATTTTTAGAGTGTGTATTCAGGTACCTTCGAAGTGATATGGTGCGGCAACAGATATTTTCTCAAGTTCTACTTTCCCAGTACTGGAGTTTCTCAGTTTGTGGCAATCCGAAAGTTTAGCTTCTTATCAAAAATGTCCCATCAATAATACGTGTACTTTTTCGAAAAATTGGCAGAAGGTTGGGGTATTTTTCGAAATCTAGTACCTATTTGAAGGTTTCATTACATGCCCTTGACCAAAATCTGGTCAATTGCATGCTCCTGGAAGTTTCTTGCAGAAAAACTGGTGCATGAAACCTTAGGGAAGGGGCCGTTACGTATGTTGCTAAAACGTGGGCTTAAAATTTTCTCTGCAATCAGAAATGGTTTACTTTTACAAATTTTGTGTTGTTTCTAGCAATTATTCTAACGGCTTTGGTTGTAAATGAGAAATAAACAAATCACACAAAACCAAACATTGATTTTTTCTACAAAAGAATTAATAAACTATTTAGGTAAACATGGAGGTCTCTAACGGATGGGTAAGTCAAAGGTTAATTGCTCTCTGCTGTGGGTGAGTGACGTCACAACACTGAAAACCTGCAGGAGAAAGGAGAAAGTCAGCCACCAATTGTATCCTGTAGGACTGATAAAAACATCGTTAGAAGTAGTATTCAAGGTAACATGAAAAGTTTCCACTAACCTTGGGTTGATTTTCAATCAAATTGAATGAAAAAAGAAGCCTCATGGGTATAGTCTCTGCTCTGTTGCAGATCATATGCAAGAATCCCATGTATGATAAAAGCATTCGAGATCACGAGATGGGATGTTGTTCCAACATGTACATCTTTTTCTCATCACAATTCATATGGTTTTAGAATTTAAAATATTCTAATATCTCTTGATAATTCCTCGTTTTGTTACCAAAACTTTCAATTGTCTCTGTTACAATTGATTACAGCTTGCCCTAGTGGCAAAAAGCTTCTGTCTTCCCTGTCATCTTGCTCTGTCCTATTCATTTGTGACAATTTTACTTTTTCCGCTACTTCTAGAAGTTTACCCCGGGTTGGAGAGTCTGGTAGTACCCAGAGCATTAGAAGTCCAGAAATTGGCAGTTTCTAGTTAGCTGTATGGATTCTCCCGGATTCTCCAGAATACATTTGCTCCGTTCTTGGAATTGGATTGACATATGGGCCATGAAAATGGCGAAAACAGAGGAAAACCAAGAGACGAATGACGAAGCCGACTTTATACATATTCACCGCTCAAAAGAAAAAGCATCTCATCCGGCCCCATCTATTATGCTCCACATATAAGGCTCCCTTTTGATGGGTTTCTAACACCTAACTTATGAAGCTCGAAAGAGACATTATTGTAGTATTTTGAAGTTACATATCTTTTTCTCTAGAAATCAAGTCAACCTGGTTACAGTCGAATCCAATATGGCAATATGGAAGCTCCAAAACAGGTAAAATATTTTTGAACCGAATATTTATTCATACAATTACTCGATTCAATTTATAAGCATAACTTGCTACACTTTTTACAAGGAGCGTCGTTACTAATAGTAATACTAACAGAATATAAGATATAAGATACAAGTAAACTACGATACAAAAAACCTCTCAGAGAAATTTTGAGCCCTCTAGAGAAATCTAAACACGGTGCATTGAAGAAATGTATTTACGTTTTTAAAGATCATACTGCAACGACTATGCTACCATATCGCAAATTTAAAAACTTCTGGTGAAGTGCGAGTTGCGAGTTGCAAATGCGAGTTGCGCGTTGCTTGCTTGCACTTATTTTGCGAGTTACGAGTTACGAGTTGCTCTTATTGTGCGAGTTACGAGTTGCGAGTTGCACTTATTATGCGAGTTGCGAGTTGCGAGTTGAAACCAAAAGTGCGAGTTGCCTGTGTTCTTTTGTAGAAAGGCCTTTTTCGTCAAATAAAAACGGTATTCTAAAGTCGCATTTCAATTTGCAACTTTTTTTGGGTTTTCGTCGATGAAAAGCATTTTTGTGCAATCGGAAGCCACTTATAAAATACTAAGGCCTTTTCTTCAAACGTTAAGAAACTTCTACAATTTGCAGCCTTTACTTCCCCTGTCCATCAAATACATTACTGTAATACTGTAAACTGGGAACTTGCTTAAAAGGTGTCTTGAAAGAAAATCAAAGGGGAATTCGTTGTCGTTCAAGACGACTTGGCAAGTCCATGTTAATTGTTGAGCTCAAAACTTGCAGTGAATTATGTATGACCCTTTCGCTTTCCAAATTTTGAGGTATCGTTGCCATCCTGTCCGAAGTAGTTTCAGCCTGACTTGTTGCATTTACTTCAGTCAATTAATTGCGCTCTGGCCTTGGTTATGTGTTGCAGATTGCTTTTAACATAAAGCATGCATATAATATCAAAGAAAATAATTTCATATTTCATGTATATTTCATATAGCTGTTGAATATTTTTATATATATATATATAAATATATATATTTATTCATATTTAATTCTTTCAAGGAGGGTTGCCCTTCAACAAGTTGATTTTCAAGGGCCCTCCGATAAAAACGTTAATTACAATATAATATAGAAATAAAAAGCTACTAATGAAATCAAACTATAAAACCCTATTCACAATGTTTAAAAATTATGTAAAAAAATATTCAAAATTTACAATGAAGAAAAAATGAAAGGAAAAGAGGAAAAGAGATTTGCTTATATTTCATCCCTTTGGGAATTATGCTAAATTCTGAAATTCGATATGATGAACATTTAGAAACTTTTCTATAAATCCCTGATTTTATAAAGGCTGTCCAAACAATCGCAGTTTTTTAGCTGCAAAAAAGATGAAAATTTGAAGTTTTTTAAGGAACTCGCAACTCGCAACTCGCAAAACAGGAGCAACGCGCAACTCTTAACTCGCAACTCGCACTTTACCAATCCACCTTCCTTTTATGGAGCTTCGAAAATTTTTGCAACTTTTTCAGGGGTTTTTCACTCTATATTTCTCTCAGAAGTCAACTTCTAGCAGGAAAAGCACTTTGTTCAATTTGCTCACAGACCATAAAAAGCTTGTTGTTCACTTTGATGCAAAGATTTTGACTAACGGTCCTTTTTGACCTTATTAGTTCAAAGAGAATATTTATATTACATCTTGCTACTAAAAGTGGTTACTAAAACTTTAACACTATGAAGAAGGCGGACGCAAAAAGATAGATTTTTGGCACACGGAGGCCTTTGTGATTTTAGAATTTCAAAATTTAAAGTCACTCTCTGATGAGAGCGTGGTTCAAAGGGCCTAGTGTGCCAAAAATCTGTCTTTTCTTTGCGTCCGCCTTTTTCATAGCATTAAAGTTATATTACATCAATGTTCTTAGAACAGACCGGACAACTGCACAACTGCTCAAAACTTTACAAACTGTACTGCTTCATTACAAAGCGGCAATCAGACTAGGCTGGCAGTCAATGGGAGAAAGCTTACATTGTAAAGTATAGTAGCATTCCAAAAGTTATGCTTAAGCCTCATTCATGCAATGCAGCTGGTATTTTCCGGATCAATGTAATCATTTTTTCATTATGATTTCTCGAAGTGTGGATACATCTCTTTTTATTCACTCAATGTTGTCAATAACATTTCTTTTTGCAGCGCTGAGTGTAAAGAGGCATGAATTCAGTTACCCTGAGCACCAGAGCCTAAATAGGTTAGAATTCCTCCCTGGAATAAGAAACGTTCCTGGTCAAGCACTTAGATCACAGAGCTATTGTCATCATAGGCTTTTTGGTAAGTACATATTTTAATTTGTTGATATGAAATATTTCATTTCCTTCAAGAGTTGAGAATCAAGGCATTATCGAAACAGTAACGTGTATGATCTTATGCTTATGTGAAAAGTTTTTAGCGTCGAGGAAAATAAAGGGTACATGCATGTTGCTAGGAATCACGGCGATTACGTATCCCTTGTCACACATTTCCAACCGAAGAAATTTTCATAAGTCCAACTTTTCCTATATTTACAATGCTTTGAAAAGTTTCAAAATCCCAACAAGGTACTTAAGCCTTTCGTCTATTTACCAAACTTTGATTCAGTACTATATTTTTTTAGTATTTTCCACAAAACAAATTTTAAAAAGTTAAAGTTCTTTTTTGTCAATGTAGTTTTGGCAAAAAACGACGCTGTAATAACTTCATGCCGATGATTTCGTTGTCAGAATTACCAGCTGAGCAAGAGAAAAGTTCCCACTTTTGAAAATTCATAGCATCAAGAGTACTCCATATATTTCAATCATTTAAATTCTAGTTGAGAGACAACAAATCAAAGTATTTTTGTGATTCTTCTCATCTTCTAACGAGCATTGGAAGTATAGGTAAATTCAATTTTACAAAAATTTCTTGATTGCAAAATGACTGAAACAGGGCCTAAAACATTGATCAAATCATAATGGACTCCTTACACAGAAAAATAGAGAAAAAGCAATTGTTCATGGGTGAGAGGATGAGAGGTATCCACTGTACATTGATTACCAAGGGACTGAAAATCAGTGGTATTCGTTCGAAAATTGATGTCTTATAACTCTTGAGAGAGTTGAAATGCCAATTGCGTATTGTTCTGTGTAAATAGCATCCTTACAATTTGATCATTGTTTTAGGCTGCTCTTCAGTCATTTTGCAACCATGAAATTTTTACAAAGTCAAATTTACTGATACTTCTAGTGCTAGAATGACAGCGAGAAAAGTCACAAAACACTTCGATCTTTCAGCTTTTAAATGAAATTTGAATCATTCAGATCCGTGAAGAACTTTTGGTGCTAGTAATTTTCAAAAGTGGGAACTTTTTTCTGGCTCACCTGGTAGTTTTCTATCAGTCTAGAAATTCTGGCTCTTTTTGAAAATTTGAAAACTTCTACATACGAAATTTCTGGCCACGGATTCAGATTCAGTACCCTAAGATAGTCTAGTGGCAAATTTTCATATAATTAGAGCTTGCGATTTCGATTTATTCACGGCGATAATGAATCTGAGAATTCAAAGGGGATTTTACCTTGAATATCGTTCGGGCTGTAACTTTACAGGAAGTATTACACTGAGTATCTGACGAAAATAAATGTTTAATGGCTTCATCGTGGCATATGAACAATGATAGGGCGTTTTGAGGAAATTGGAGTGGAAACAGAGCTTAATCCTGGAAACTCAATGCAGTCATGATGTTTTTGATCATGACGGTAATTAAAGAGTCAAGTTGTCGTACATAGGCAATATGAAGTTTGGCCGATATTGTAATTTTGACATTGATTTATATGATTAGAGAAAATGCAATCAAGCAGCAATTACGAGAAGTTTTAATCATCACCAAGACAATAGTTTCAATAATTACAGGAGATCTGCTAATATTTCCGGAGTGAAGAACAATTGATATGGGCGGACTTTCGAATGCATTTGTTCAGGATGTCTCAGAGATGCTCGTTAGGCCAGTGTTGCAGTCGTCGCCAATATATTAGTGTTTTGTTTTGTATGCAATAGTTTTCTGCTGTTTGTTGTGGCAGGTGACACAGAATGACGCAAAAGTTGTCTGACTATTGTGTTGCTTACCACAAAATGGCAGTACACGTAACACCATTCAATTTTACGATCAGTGATGTCATGTCAGTCAATAATAAACAATACTATGCAGATCTAGAATGTCAAATGAAAACCTTCTTTCGTGCAGGTCAACTTGGTAGCTATTGTTCAAATGCTCGGATGTTTCAGACAACGGAAATAAAGGAGGGCTAATCATTTATTCAAACAAAACTTTGAGTCGTGTCATTCTTCATTTCCGCCTATTTTTTATCAGTGCAAACGTTTGCTGTTTTGTCCAATTTTAGAAGCCAAAAGGAAGATATGATACCTGACATTCACGTTATTTTTATAACAAATTAAGATCAGTACTGAAAGTTTCTTAGAGTTATCAGGTTTCTTTAAAGGTTTCGTAGATGTCTTCATGTTTATTACCTGTACCCTTATGAACATTTCAAAACAAGCTTCTTTGAAGCCTTCCCAACGTGTAGACATTACTGAAACATTCAAAGTAACATGAAACAGGGAGCAAGGAAAAGTAAGGATTTCTTCACTAAATCAAATATATAATGTTTCCCAGTACTGGATTTTCTTGATTTTTAGCTATCTGGAAGCTGAGTTTTTTCACACACAGTTTCCTATGAAAAGTACGTGTTGGTTAGGCTAAGCAGACTTGAAACACTTTTTCACAGTCTCAATGCTTATCATGGCAAACACTGAGAAATTCAGTCATTTTAGTCCATGGCAAACACTTTGTTTCGATTGAAAGACCTCCTTGATATGATTCCTGTTTTTCATTTTACATCTTGTGCTAGTTTATCCGCACGTTTCAGTTGAACTTATCACTTTGAAATACTTTACTGAGCCAAAAATATGTTTCAATTCTCTCTATCTCTGGTAGGCCCTTGACGCTAAGCTATGGTAAAAAAGGAATACAAGGACTCATGCCGTAAGTCTACTTCAACGATGAACACATACTTTTTACAAGGAACAGCTGATGAGAAACAGTTAGGCTCAATATTTCGACAGTTAAGAAGCAATCCTACCTGAATTTATAAAGCTACGAGACTTTTGTAGTTTGCAGTTCTAATTTTCCCAGGTAAGGTAGCTCACAAATGTTTTGACAATGTACAGTAATAGCACCTGTCTGGAAATCATTTTTGGGTGCAAATAATGTTGTTTCCTTGTTTTGAGATTTTACTGAGTAATTTCGGAAGTCCTTTTAATGAAACCAAATGAGTTTTACATTTTCGGTATGGCGAAGGAACGACGCGTAAGAAACTTTTGGTAGTAGGCCTAAAATGGCCCACAAACCAAAGAAACTGCCTACGAGCCCCGGATCTTAGTTTCTTATAGAAGATGCGTGTATTTTCGTATCCAGGTCATCTGAATCGCTCAGCAATATGCCAACAGGGGTGGCGCTAGAAATTTTCCGACAGCGGGGCTGGAGCTTCCGACAGGGGGCTAAGATGACTGAAAAATTGTGTTTTCGTGCGTTATTTTGCCAAATTTCCTCCGATGAGATGCCAAAAATTTCTCCGACGGGGGGGGGGGGCTAGATGCCTCCGACGGGGGGCTGTAGGCCCCCTAGCCCTCCCCTAGCGCCACCCCTGTATGCCAATGTTTACGTTAACCATCATTCAATGCAATGAATTACATTTCTGATTTTTCTAGCAAAGATTTGCTCGTCAGGCCTGAGCAAATCTTTTCAAAACATTTTGGACACCTTTTCTGCACCTGCTAATCTTCTGTTCTTTTGATGCACATCTATCAGTCAAATAATCAGGGGCCAGTCCATTTAGACATTCAAACATAAGGGCAGTGCTCCTCGTAAAACGTTCCTGTAGTGATGCAGGATCTTTTGGTGACTTTTCTTTCATTTTCAGAGATTTATTGTACAAATTCGATAACCTTCTGAGTGATATGAAAATTGCTGATGACCAGGCCTCAGTACAATAATCAAAGTAGGGCATAACCAAACTATTTACAAGCAAGGTCCTGCAGTGTTTCGACAGAAATGGTGATGCTCTTGTATGCCCTGCTTTGAATGCCCTTTGATGCGCTTTAGCACACATACCATGTTCTTGGGTAGATGGAATGGTCTTCCCCTCTAATATGAGAAACGTATTCAGAGGATTCCATTCTCCTTTGAGGATAAAACATATGATATGAAACTAGCAATAACATTAGTTAGTGAGTGCAGCGTTTTGGGGAATGGGAAGAAACTACACAATCATATGGAACGGAAAATAGAAGTAAAAGGCGTTTTTCATTCAGTTTTCAACAAAATCCCTCAAAAGTCCGTAAACATCCTTTGTTCTGAAGAAAGCTCGTACATTTTTTGAATGAGTGAAATGCCCCCCCAACTCTGCCAAGTAAAGATAGGCCCCGTTTCCATTGCTCCGTTTTCGTATGAAAACGGAGTGGAATGTCTCCGTTTTTGGGTTGGTGTTTCCATTGAAAACGATCGAAAACGGAGACATTTGAAAACGCTGTTCAAAGTGGAGTGATTTGAAAACGGAGACATCTGAAAACGCATCGTTTTCAATGGAAACACCGAAAACGGAGTCATTCGAAAACGCTACAACAACACTCTGTACAACATCCTCGGTTTCAAAACGAGTGCTAACAAAGGAAATGAAAACGAAAGAAAACGGAGTAATGGAAACAGCCCCTTTTTCGTGCCAGGCGCTCTTGGCGAAAACGAAGTAATGGAAACGGTTTAAGATCATCCGAAAGCGGAGTGATATGAAAACGGAGACATTTGAAAACGGAGTAATGGAAACGTAGCCATAGTTTGCAACCGCAAAATTGAAGCTGCAAGAACAATATCTCAGACCCAAAATGCAAAATGAAATTTCTGATTACAATACAAACTCTCGAAAAGCTTTATTATCTGTGATATCTCTCCCAGTGAAAACATGGTAAAATGGAAAGGAAATTGTACACAAACTCATAATTGGATCACAAGCTCAAGGTCCAGAATGTTGATATTGATAATTGACACTAACGCCATCTTACAATTGTTTTTAATCTCATTCCGCCCAGTAGCCCGCTTGGTGCATTGAATTGAATTGGTGTTACCTCAAATCGACAGAGATGAAGATATCGCATCTTGCTATTATTTTGATATACTAGAAGTAAATAATATTTATCAAATGCTGCTATTGCTATCTTACTTTTGCCGCGTTCTTGTTCCATGTTCATTCGGCAATCAGAACAATTGCGATTGTTTTGTGGATAATATTGGCATTGCTTCATAACATTTGGATCTATGTGGGTGGCAGGTTAATACAATGGCCACTGTAACCTCTTGTCCACCAGGTCTGACATAAACACTCATCATTGGGAGAGCACATGCAATAAGCATCTCTTCAGTCTGAGTTAAACCTTGCAATTCTCTTGGAACTCTTGATCGAATCATGTCATTCTCTTTTGAAAATCTTTTAGGCAGTTTCTTATCTCTGGAACATCGTGCACAGGAAAAGTTTTCAGACACTGCTACTGACTTCACTGGCCATGTCTCAAAACAAATTTTGCACTGTTTCAATGAAAATCTACTTGTTTCATGAAATCTGTTCATGTTAATTTTTGCTCAAGCTTGTTCATATATGAAACCATTACTTACATTGAATTCTGCCAAGTAATTTATCTTATCATGTTTTGGATGTTGATTCTTATTCTTTTGCATTCTAGGCTTTTGAAGTTGCTCTGTCATTTGCAAATCTGTGTCATCAATTTTTTTAGTGGCTTTATTCTGCCGATTTCTTGCAAGTCTCTGTGCCCTTTCAGATTCAGTTTCATTTGCAAGCTTTCTGGCATTAATCTGCCGCTGTTTTGCAAGCCGCTGTTCCGTTTCAAATTCAGTCTCATTTGCCCGTTTTTTGTTTGTATTCTGCTGCTGTTTTGCAAGCCGCTCCATCCTTTCAGATTCAGTTTCATTTGCCAGTTTTTTGGCCCTACTCTGCCGCCTTTTTGAGAGCCGCTCTTTCCTTATGAGTTCAGTTTCCTTTGCTGGTTTTTTGTTTCCATTCTGCTGTCTCTTTGCAAGCCGCTGTTTCCTTTCAAATTCAGTTTCATTTGCCTGTCTTTTGGCTTCATACAATCGCATCCTTAAAAGTTGGTCTTGTCTTATAGATTCACTTTCATTTGCTTTATACCATTGCATTTTGGCAGGTTGCTGCTGTCTTTTACATTCACTTTTGTTCTTGTAGTTATTAGAGACAAATTGATTTGATTCTTTCAACTTTTGTAGCTGTTCACTTTCATAATAGTTTTGAGTTGGATGTTTTCTTTTCCTTGGGTTGATGGTCAGGGCAAATTCCTGTGACTGGGAACAATTCAGATTATGGAAAGTGACAGAAACCGCTTCAAAGAAAGTAGCATTGACTTCAGTGGCTAACAATTGTAGGTAGTTTTCTAAGGAAAATATGTTTCTTAAACTTAACAGCACTGCCTTGCCATTCATATCTGGCATGCCCAAAGGATTTCTGGCATGAGAATCAAAAACATAAAACCCTGAGTTGGGACTGTGAATAATTGATATCATGTACCCTTCTAATATGAAAATTGCAGAGTTGTCATTTGTGAAAACATTTTGAAGCGATGTATGCAAAGGAATGAATGGTGAGTCATTATCATTTTGTGTATTACAAAAGAAAGAGCCTTGAAAAATATCACCAAAAATAACTGAGCTACCTGAATCATCAAATTCATTTAATTTGCTGTGTATGTCAATTTTTGGTCTTGCAACAGTAGCTTTTGTTGCAACAATGGGCAATTCACTGTTCATCACCACAAGGGGTGATTCACTCTCTCTTTCCACAATGGGAAAGTCACTGTTGGGGGCCTCAATAGGGATTTCCAATGTATTGGCTTTTGTTGCCATAAGTGGCAATACCACAATGGGTTTAGTTACACTTGGTGTTACAAAGGACAAGTTATTGTTACCTTCATTTGCTGTTGCAAAACAGACAGTTGTTGGCAGCTGCTCAACTGATAAATTTGGGCCATCAGGAATAAGTGCTCTTTGTAATGCATCCAAGAACTGGGAATCACCAATGTTCAGAATTTCATCAAGTGTCTCAGGCTGCCAATTTGTAACTGCCAATTCATGGTGGTGGTAAGCAAGTGAGGTTAGAGCCATAAAACCACACTGTCGTCCACGTGATTCTTCACTGAAAGATGCATCCCCTTGGTGTAGGTTTGCTCTTGCAACTAAGGTAGGCAACTCCACAGCTGAATTTTCAGAATGGCTGTTGGTCGATGTAGTTGTTGGTCCTGGGTTCAATTCAACATCTCCTGCCAAGAGCAAAACAAAAAACAAGGAGAAACTTGAAATACTAACGTAGGTATCATTTGGTCTAGCACCACAGCTCCTTGAAATTTTCCTTCTCAATTTTGAGTATTGATTCTTGATCCACCTACCAGTGGCTAGCAGTGGTTTCTGGTGTTTATGAGTGAAAGCGAAAGCAACGCATGGGCCTTCGTTGATGACGTGGTCCTGCCACCTCTGAAATCTGTCCGCTGTAAAACAGCACAAGATCAACAAAACAGAGCGGATGAATAGGAAACCCCTCATATTTTGAATGAAATAAGATGTAAAAAATGATGTTATACGTACCAGAGCGCGTGAATTTCCTCCTCTTCTTCTCGCAATGATCGTGAGCCTTCCTGAGGTGATCGTGAGCCTTCCTGTCCTGAGGTACAGCGCGGTAAGCATTGTTATTTGCGTTTGCATTGAAAATAACCCTACCAAACAACGATCCAAAATTCGATCCCGAATAGATAGCTGCTGCGCATGCGCAGCAGCAATAATGCAGCTAACGCTGCAATGAAGAAAATGTCATTGTTGTTAGAAATTAAAAACGTTTTTGCACGTTTTTGAAAGAGTCTTCTCGAGTCGTCTTATGAAAGCTCCCCATGTCCACAAAAACAATGGCCAATTAGAGGCCACAAAAAGCAATGGAGCTGGCTCTATTTCTGCATTCATCAGTCGAAAAATGACGGAATCACAGCCTCGAATCTCGAAATCAAGGCTCTTGAATCTCGTCTGAATGTCATCATTTGTTCAATCGAAAGTTCTATCGTGGTTGCCATCGCCACAGAAATTCATTCGACTCATTACATAAGTCCCTCTAACTTCAGCTTGATGTTGATGTTGTTGCTATCGTTTCAGTTGAGGTAGTACCGATTTCAGAACCGTCGGTCTCGATCATAGTATTTGTAGCCATGATTTGCAAGGTGGAGGGGGCAAGACAAGAGACATTTGGAATGAGCCTAGTAATTCGCAAATCTAACAATCTGATTGGCACTCTCAGAGTTTGGTTCTAAATAGGGTCGGTCATATTCTTCAGTGTAATATTATGAGTTTTTCGCAATCATTAGCTCAAAGAGCACACAAGCAAGAGGCCCAAGGTCACATAGTCTACTCTTGTCGTACAGCTTGACCGATGGATATCGCAAATGTTTTAACTTGACAATAAGGCTAAATATAGTAAGCTAAGCTTTGTCTTTTCTTGAATCTTCTTATTTTAGTTTCCAATGGTCGTACTTTAAGCTAAATATTAAAATGCATTGAATATACTCAACGTGAATTTACCTGGCGACCCTCCACACTTGTGTTATTTCGCAACAGTAATCAAAGAATAAAACAAACGTTCGCTGTCTTTTAATTACGGATGAGCACCTGCTGTGAGAGGACCTGCAGTTCCTAAATCGCTTTCTATGAAAATAAATACAGAACTATTTGCAGATAAGATTCTAGATCACCAGGGGTGAGTGTTAGACACATGGAATGGTTAGGTTCTCGGTACCCTGGGTAGGTTCTCGGCTAAATGTCGGGTAGGGGTGTGCCGGCCACAGTTTCAAAATGTAACCATTGACTAGACCAATTTTTCTGAAATGATACGAGTCTGCTAAATTACGTGCCAAACGTGCCAAACGTGCCAACGTGCCATGACCTGTTACGTGCCAACGTGCCTACGTGCCAAATTTTCTTACGTGCCAACGTGCCATGACATGTTACGTGCCAACGTGCCTGCGTGTCAAACTTTTTTACGTGCCAACGTGACATTGCATGTTACCTGCAAACATGCATAGTTCCTCCCTGCCATGTGCCAATTTACCTATGTGCCAATTTGTCACAAACCGTTTCCTTTTCATGCTTATTTTTCTTCATTTGCCAAGAGTACAGCTATTAAATTTGTAGCTAGAAGGGCTTCCAAATTACTTGGTAAGATCTTGAATATGATAATGACATAATTTACATTGAAAACATTGTCGAAACATTCACTGTTACTGTACAGTGTCAAAATATTTCCAATTGACCATGGAAAAAGTTCCCAAATACAAAAGTTTCTTACCTTTTCAATAACGGGGAGCAAAGTACATAAGTAAAGAAGCTTTCATAACTGCTTAGTTTGAATAAAACATGTTCGTGCATTCTCTTACTTTCTTTGGCTAACAATCTTCCTCATTTTACCCCAAATCGACGGCAAAGTAAACTGCTTTACAAAATGAACAGAATATATTAGCTCATATTCCTTGCGATGCGAGTGTCAAAAATTCACCCACTTTTCCTGCCCGTCAGGCTGCTGTCAGGAAAAGTGGACCTGTTTCAGTTGCCTAAATGATGATTCTTGTTGTGGGATAAAGTGGGAGATTGTAATTTGGGCCTACATGTAGACTTGCCCCAAGTCTATTTCGTCAATCAAAAAAATTGGGAAAGGGAAAATTAGGAAAGGGGAAAGCGAAATAGACTTGTATATTACGGGACCTCATGAATAATTAATGAGCTAGCTAATCTTTTTGCGGTCAACTGAAAAACCAGGGGGTTGCGTTCCAACGGAAGCTGAGCAAAGATGGCGGCACGCAGCAACACTTGAAAGATCGAATCTACAGCTGCCCAACAATCAACACTGCCCATTTTACTCCCAGCATACCCATGTTACCCCGTAGACCCTACTAAAATGAAAAAACTCAAGCTGAATGATGAAACTTATAGCATTACTATGGCCTGTTGAGAGGCTGTTGTTTTGTTTGAAAGTTCGGAAGTCAAGTTTAAGTAACATGTAATGAAAACACACAAAGATAATTCAATAATGGTTGGAAATTGCATATCAGTTCGCAAAAATAACACTCTGAAACAAATGGAATGAATCTTTTAAATACAAAATATTTTGAAACCTCAAATACTGCTCCTTCAGTGGTGGTGCCAGGCGAAGGTTAAGGGGGGGACTATGGCCTCCTGTCGGAAGCATGTTTCCCCGTCTAAGGAAATTTGTGGTTACGGCTGGAGAAAATTTGTCAAAAGAACATTTGAAAACTAGAGATTTTATTTAGCCCTCTGTCAGAAGCTTTAGCCCCTCTATGGGAAGACTTCTGGCACCACCCCAGTGCTGTGCTGCTTGCTTTGATTGAATTCATGGATAAAAACTTCAAAAAAATCTGTAGTGTATTTCTCTATCAGTTTCATAATATGATTTTTGTGCAGGGTGCATAAAAGATGTCCTTCCATCGATACAAGCCAATCCTCCTCTCAGAGCAGGAGATCTTAAATGGCTCTGGCCATATCAAGCGCTACTTCTGGTGAGGATAAAACAGTTCTTGCCCTCTCATAATCTTGTCCCAAGATGATGCCCTTTGTGGATGAATACATCAACTCGCATGTACCCGTTGATTCCAGTGATCTTTCGGCTTTCATATGAAAGTTGAATAACCAAAACTACAAAGTTTATTTTCATGCGATTGATATGCCTTTAACAAGCTGCTGTTCCTCTCCCAAGCTCAAACGGAGGCAACAAGCAACAAGGAACATTTGTGGACAGTTTAATATCGATTCTTCTTGGGCTCAGTTGCTAATGTATCTGTGCTTGTTAGCTACGAGGACCTGTCCATAATTTACTGGCAGTACGTTTAAACTTTCCACGACATTATGTCGTCTTTATAGCTCTGTAAACGTTTAGAATTTTGGAAATTCAAAATAAAATATCGCACGACATGGACAGCAACACCTGGTGGATACACCAGTAAATGAACTAGCTGTCCTTCAAGCATGTTGCGACCTTGAATCAATCCAGAAAGAGCATTCACTTGATATGATGTGGCTGCAGTTCATCAGTATTTGAAACTATCTCCTAATCTTCTCCGCTGCAAAAATTCAAGCAAACTCGCATCACAGGAACACAGCTTCCTCCACCATAATGGTCCATTTTGTTCAATACTCAATGAGAATGAGAGGAAGTGTGATTGATGGAAGTGTCAACGCAACCTACGCAACACCAGCAAGGGCAGATTTTGTAATACAATAGCATCAGTTGCTTTGGTTCACACCTCAATTCAAAGCGATTAGTGAATGCAGACAAAAGAAATTCTCTCAAGCAGAAATTGAAAACAAACGAAGACGCAAAGTTGCCCTGAAACCAGTACGGCGAACTCTCGTTTGGTGCGGGCGAAGGGAGGTTTTTAAGAGATGTAATGTGCTCATAATGAAAGAAGAAGGATAAATCTAAAGTTCTATCTTGGGCATTTTGTTTATTTGACTCAAAAACCGAGCAGAGGGCATTACAATTTTAGCACATTTATTGCTCAGATATACGCAGTCACTGCTCAGCTCCTGAATCAAATAAACAAAATGCCCAAGACAGAACTTTAGATTTACCCTTCTTCTTTCATTATGAGCACATTACATCTCTTAAAAACCTCCCTTCGCCCGCACCAAACGAGAGTTCGCCGTACTGGTTTCAGGGCAACTTTGCGTCTTCGTTTATTTTGAATTTCTGCTTGAGAGAATTTCCTTTGTCTACATTCGCTAATCGCTTTGAATTGAGGTGTGAACCAAAGCAACTGATGCTATTGTATTACAAAATCTGCCCTTGCTCGCAACACCCCGATCTGTTCTACAGTGTGGCTAGCCTATTGTATTCTTTTGTGTTTAGGAGCTCAGTGATTGGCTAAAGATTATATCAAAGGTACCGACAGCGTCCCAAAAGTGGGACGCTTCGGATCAAATTACTCATTAATTATTCATGAGGGCCCATGTTCGACAAGTCTGTTTCGTGGTTTACTGTTTCATGCAGACTTATTACAGATGACGAAACAGACTTGGGGCAAGTCTAGCCTACATGGTGATTTTAGTCTATTTGCTTTGTTCGCTGTTGAAACGATTTAAGTTGAAAATTCGATTCATACGTTCAGAGCTTTTAAGTGGTATCGAAGCTTTTTTCGATGATTTCTAGCAGATTTTCCCCGGCCTAAAGTTTGATTAACCTGACAGCGTAGCAAACATTGAATGTCGGTTCATAAAAGATAGAAGGAAATGTTTAAATCATCCTCAGTTATGGGGCCCACATTGACATTGCTCTGCCTTAACCAAAAGTTGTTCTTAGACGAGTACCTTAGAGTGACATGCTGGCTCATCGGTACAATCGAGTGCAAACTTGTAAGAAATCCTATATGTGATAGCAATAATGCACGAAAAAGAGTTTGGCACGTAGGCACGTTGGCACGTAACATGTCATGGCACGTTGGCACGTAAGAAAATTTGGCACGTAGGCACGTTAGCACGTTGGCACGTAGCATGTCATGGCACGTTGGCACGTAAGAAAATTTGGCACGTAGGCACGTTGGCACATTTGGCACGCTTGGCACGTAATTTAGCAGACTCAAATGATACCCTTGGCTAGACTAATTTCTCCATCAAAAGTGCCTTGAGTTGGCGTCTCCTAGACAAAAGTAGCCAACTATTCGCATTCTTTGGACCAAAATTTTAAAAATAATTGGGTTTTTTTTACAAGAATTACCGAACTTTGACATTTCTTTGACCAAAATTGCCAAAAAGCATACCCTTGCCTGGACTAAACTCGACTAAAATTGACAAAGGTATACTCTTGGCTAGACTAGAAGTCCGAAAAAGTATACCCTTGCGGGCGGCACATCCCCCACATCCCCAAGTACCTTTACTATGGAAGAACCCCCCCCCCCCCGTGGTTAGACATCATCTTCAGTCTTATCTGGAAGTTGGACGTACACAGGGGGGGGGGTCACTGGGGTGTATGCTATTCCCATTTCCGCATTTTTTCTGCCCTGTTACCGCAAATCCGCAGACAGAAATTGGCTATTTCCCCAAAGTCTTCCTACTTCATAAAAACACAAAATAAACCATTTCCTTTCCATTTGCACTTGACCGATCAGACTCAGGCAGTCGCAGTCATCATCGGTGATTATTTCACGCATAGTCTTGCGCGAAAAATTTTGTTGTTGCTGTTGCTGTTGTGGCTGTTGTCTTCAGATCTTAGTGATATGTATTGTTTTCATTTGTTTTAATGCCTTTGAATAAATGTTACACAATATTTGACGGAATGAGAATCAAATCTGCGATTTTTTAGCAACCAATATTAAGTTTGCAGAAATATCCGCATTCCGCAAAAATGCAACAAATATCCGCAATCCGCAGAAATGATGTTTAATTTCCACATTTCTGCACCGAAAATAGGCCAATATCCGCTATCCGCAAAACCCCAGTGAACCCCTACATACTCACGGCAAAGCAACAAATGTGAAGTTATTCGCAAACCATTCTGCTCAGGTGAGGGGGCGGAGTGGTAATCTAATAACTAAATGGTAAAACAGCCCTTAAGAAGTCCTGCATATGGCAGGAGGAAATATTGGCAAAATATATAATCTCAGTTAACTTGTTCGGGATACCATCAGTGAAAGTCTTTCGGGTTTTCCCCAGAAGAGCCAGACGCCGATCGAAGAAGCGCTTTGGAGTCTGCGCAGTATCGATCTCATGGTCATCGCCCTTCATCCTTCCTTTGTGAAATTGCACATGCCCCAAAACGCTTCGCTCGTCCCATTGATCAGCGAGCCAATCAGAGTTAACGTCATTTCCTTTGTGATTTACAAAAGGGGGAACTCGCAGTATCCCGAACAATAACCGACTCATTCGCTGTTGTTTTTCTTCGTTTTGTGGTATTTCTACCAACAAATTAAATGGTAAAAGGTTGCACAATACTTTGTGTACCAGATTTCCGCATACATGGCTACAATTTTCAGTAAAGCTGCATTTGAAGTTATGTAGCTTGTTCTACTTTCGATTTACTGGTAGTCAAATACTGCTGTCTGTACTATTGAATACTAAGTTACGGTCCCCCCCCCCCAAATCCATGTTTTACACCAGGGTACTATGTTAGATATCTGGGATGTGTACAAGGTTTGCAACACCGAAAAATATCTGTTCACTTGATGTTATCAGTGTACGCAAAATTTGCAACACTGAAAAAATCTTTTTAATAGATGTTGGGGTGCACACAAAATTTTGCAATACTGAAAAAAATCTATTCAATGAACGTGAGGGATGTACATCTAATTTGCAACACTGCAAAACATCTGTTAGGGATATTATCACAAAAAATCGTCAAAATGGTGATACCAGCAGACAAGACAGAAACTGCGCACGCATGCACGAAAACTCGTAACGTTGAGCCCCTTAGCTCCCTGCAACAGATTCCAAAATTAGGCAACACTTGATGTTTTCTTCTTAGGGCATTGAACTCTTGATTTATCATTTCAAAAAGCTTATCTGTCTGAACACTTTCTTATCTCAGATTGGTCGCTGACGTCATTTTACGCAGTTTCTGCTACCAGCATCATAATTGGTAGCGATGTGCAGTTTGGTAAGCTGAAAAACGAAACGATATGATACGTTCGCGAGCCAAAAGTTGCCCCATCGTGCAAGATTAGAAGAGAAAATTTTCAGCTCAGTTAGTGTCTAATATTCTATACTTTTCAACGTACCAATCTGCCCATCTGTTGCATAAAATGCCAAGCGGGACGGCTGGATGCAGGGATCTGGATTTGAAAAAAATACAGTGGTTGGATACGGGATCTGACAGAAAACAGGTGCGGGATTGCGGGATGAAGTTGCCGTATTGTACACCCTCTTCTGTACGAATTTTCGTGATGGTATATGTAACAATTAGAACAATTCATTATGAAAGAGGAAATACATGATGGCAAAAGGGAGATATGCATCATTTGCAAATATTTGTTTTGCACAGATGAAATCGTTATGAAACCTTCATTTCCATCAGCCAAGCAGCTGCATTTCATAGAATTGATAGCCCTTCTTTCAGTTGAATAATTACTTCTCATCCTCTCGGAAGCATTGGTACCATTGACCACCAGATTTTATACAAACTCTACCATTATGGTTTTTGCAAGCAACGTTAGAGACCAGTTCTCTAGTTGCCTCAGCAACCGTAGCATGCAGCAATTGTGCAAGCTTCTTCAGAGACCATAGCAAAAGGTGTACCTCAAGGGCCTGTGCAAGGCCCAGTTCTCTTCACAATGTTCGTAATTGACATGGAAAAAGCTAAGAAAGGTGTGAAACTGAGATCATTTGCCGGTGACACTACGTGTTCTGACTTAACAATTATGATAACAATGTAAACGCTTACCTGTAGTATTCAACACACAATTAATCACATTTCATGTGTATTCTACAACAAGCCAATTGCTTATCAGCACCTATGAATGAAGTCATAATAGAAAAAACAAACGAAATTGCTAAACTACGTGCCATCCATAGTGGGAAAGGATGCGATTCAATAGAACTCATTCGTAACAAAGTTGTAAGAGAGGGGCAGCCCAGCAATCAAGCAGTTCGGTTCGGTATTTGATGTGTTTTTTGATGCATATAGGATTTAGGTTGATCGAACAAGGCTCGAGCAAATGCATCGAAGAGCTACACATACAGGCATATTGAAAATGAAAATGGAATGAGCATATAGACACACTTAGGAACAGCTTGGTTAAAGAGTCACTGCTAACCATGATCCTTTGTGGCTCCAAACTCGACTTTCGTATCATCTGAAGGTCATTTCCTGCCTAAATTCTCTTTGCCTTGCTTTTCATTCGGCAAACTAAAGGTTCATGTTTAACAATGGGTCTTAAGCATAAACAAAGATGCAAAGTCCAAATGTTGATATTTCTCTTCCTTCATTTTCAAAAGGGGCCTAAGCAAGGACATACCTCTCATACCTCGCACGTGCTGTCTCCAGTTGTTTTTTGCACATAACAAAAGCATAGGCGCAAAGCCTTATGGTTAGTCTTTAACTGCTGCTCTATGTTCGTAAAGATGCGGCACTTGGCTCTAACTGAATTTTGATGGCCTTGTTTATCGCATTTTCTTTTATGGATCTGGTACCTAGCGTAAGACTCAATTATTCATGTAATATCACAAATCATATATTTTTCGCTAAGAAGAATTTAGAACAACAATTATCTTCTCTGGGTGGTGAGACTCTAAACATGGATGTTCATGCCGTAATTTCATCGTTGCCCTCTTGGAAGAATGAAATGAGGATCTGTGAAGCTGTATACTGGCACATAAAGCGCTCGCTTCGCTCGCACTTTAACATTGTAAAGCGCTCGCTCGCTCGCTTCGCATGCACTTCAACATTGCAAACTGCATCAACAATATTAAAAATCTTCAGAGCTCGGGAAGTGCTGGACTTACTGCAGATCCATCTCATAGAAAACAGAGGGAAAAGAAAATGCAAGTGCGACTTACAATGCTTTGTTAGCCATATTGATGAGTAACACAAACGACATGAATTCTGAAACGAATTTTACTGAATTGAATTAGTAGATGTTAAAGGACCATTATCACCTGGTCCGCTGCATGAACGCCATGTTTTCAAGACTGTCTGAAGCAATCTCATTCCCAGAGTGAGTTCGTTGCTCTACCTCTACTTTGGGATACAAGAGGCCGTTTGGCAATCTGATTGGCTCTTCGCCATTTTGCACTGTAACTTCATTTTGCGCTGGGTAAACGGCCGCGGCATGTCAAAATTCTACGGGAAACCACATTCTTTACCCATCTCGACCATAATTTGCTACATATCTCCGAAATTCGGAGAATAACGAGCCATTTTATTTTCGAATCTGCGGTAAGAGTTTCTTGAATTTGCAACTTAGGCTCATTTTCGCTCCGAACCAACCGAGCTTATTTTCACATCAAACACACTTTCCAACCCCAGATTATTGCTTAGATGCCTCCAAAAAGGTTCAAATAAGGCCCTCAAAGTGCTTGTTTTCCATTTCTCAATTTATCTTCTGCAGAATTAGAGCTAGAGCAACGGCCATTTTCCGTCGATTACCGTTGCATAACAACCGTGACGACCATAAGGCTGCAAATCTGCCCATTTTCTGGGCAGACTCGATCAAAGTGTACCAGGGTGTTCATTCGGCTTCGTGGTCAGAGTATGACGTAAGAAAACCCTGAGAACGATGTTGCGTCTGAGAATCAAATTTAGCTTTCGTGGAAATCATTGATCCATGCTGCAGTTGATGTACTGACAGAAAACTTTGACTTTACTTTTTAGCTGCATTGCTCTATCACCTCAACTACTGCAGTGTTAGACTTATTACCTAGATTCCATTGTTTCCCTCTGCTCCTTTTTACTTTAACAATGATGGCCCTTCGGTCAACAGGGACTCATAACCAGGGAGCTCCTTAACGTAACATTACGCTGAAAATCTTGACCCTATTTAGGCCAATAATCTGAGCTTTCTAGAGTACCAGTCAGATTGCAAGTTTTGTGAATACCATGGTTAAGGCAAATATGATAGAATTTTCGATTCGATTTAAGAAGTGATAACATTTGGATGAGATCTGAGATTCGAGGTCGTGATTCCACCATGATTCGATCAATCGTATGCAGAATATAGGGTCAGGTTTTTCACTGCTTTATTATGAGACCGTGCTTTATCATAAGTTTACTGCAGGGAAACAAGGGAATCATTGGCATAAGTTTACTATGCAGTGTAGATCCATATTGCTACTGAGGCCTAATAATTCAAACAAATAATGAAGATTTTCAATCACATGGCAACGAATGTCAGACAATATTTCTCACCCGTGAAATCTGTACCTTTTTGTTGCTCTGCGTGGGTAAAGTTCTTTTTGACTTAGTCAGGTGTTTGAGGTCGTTTTCATAGATTTCGCAGCATTCAAAGTTTTGTAGAGTCAATTTTGCCTATATTTCCTGTGCCTGTATGTAAAAATGCGAGAAAAAGTACAAAATGCTCTGATTTCTTTGCTATCAAACAGGAATTTCAATCAATCCAATTCATTCAGTGCTCTTGGTGCTATGGACTTTTAAACATGGGAACATCTTTTGGCTCACCGGGTATTTGTGCTAAGAATGTCATCTACTGTTACATGATATTACTCCAAATAATGATATTCATTAGACTATTGACATAGTCCCAGTTTTAGCAACAACAACAACAACAACAACAACACTTCTTCACATTTCTTGAATTGAGCTGGATTCTTTGCTTTAACTGAAACGTATGGATTCTAACATAACAATTGAGACAGCCAGGCATAGATATATCTGTGCCCTCAGAAGCAAGGCTAAACAGTAGTCATGGCAGCCTTGGACTGTTGGAAATTCTCATTGCTGCGGTGAAGATCATGGAAGCCATTTGTCTTCAAAATGAGAAACTCCCAGTCCAAATTGAAAGGTTTTTTGATTCTTGGATTGAAGATACATTCATTTTCTGCCTTTAATCATGGCCAATATTACTGAAAACTTGAGCATTGATGCTTTTTAGCATTGGAAGTTTGAGCTGGCAGCTTAGACCCATCTCGGGATTGCCTGCACTGATCTTTTGGTAAATTGCTGCTATGGTTGTCATGTCTCGACATGAAATCAAGCGAAGAATGTCGTCCCAATTTTCAATGTGAATGCCCATGAGTCGTAGTTTGAGCATACGTCAGTCTACTGATAGCGATAACTACGAATATGTAATGAGTCTATACGCTCATGCCGTAATTTCATCGTCTCTCTACTGGAACAATGAAATAACGAGCATCTATTAAATTCATTCCGTCCTTGGAACAAACACACACAAGAAAATTTGAAGATTTCACAAAAGGCGTCAGTTCGTTATTGTACAGGAAAGTGTATAAAATTCATTCCAAGCTATCTAACACTAGCTTACGGTATATATCGGTTGAGTAAAAAAAAATGTTTGACGTTTGAAAGACTACTGCTCCTTGAGTATGTAAGCAATGACACTTTGCAATATCCGATTGAATAGCTAACATACTTAATTTTTTGTAGAACTTTTTCTCGCTAGAATCGGTCACTCCGTTTAGATTCTGTAAACGATATTCTAAAATCATTCCCTTCGAGGAGCCTTAAAAACGTACTAAAGTTACAAGCTGGTTTCCCTAATGTGTCAACCTCACAGTGATGACTTTCAGTATGCTTTAGCAAGTGCATTCCTTTTGGTGGGCTGAAACTTCTTTCCCCTAGGGTGAATAACATATTCAGGAGGATTCCATTCTCCCAACAGGACGAAAAACATGAACACACGCTGGAGTCATTATTGCTTGGAAGGAGAACAAAGGGACATTTTGTTTGGTCTTTCACTCATTTTTGCAGATTTTCGAAAGGGGCTTTCTGCAGAATATCTCTTATCTTATTGGGAAGGAATGTCCGATTAAAGCCGGGTAATTTACTGAACCTAATTTGATATATCGAGGATGAAACAGGAAAGTTTTCGATATCATTGCTTCGATAACAGGGAGCAGGATTTTTTCAAACGCCGGGCGTTTCTATTGATTCACCCGGTATAATAAGGAATGAGCGGTGAGACGAAGCATTAATAGTCCTGTGATGTGTTCAGTGAAATGTGGTAGTTCTTCATTACATATACAGGGTGTCCCAGAAATTGCTCGAACTATGATTAGATATCAAACAATAACGATATAGTGAAGGGACTCCCTCCGGGGGGTGGGGGTACATGACTTGCGGATGGACGGGGGTCATCCACCCGGTTTTCAGAAAGGTACCCTCTTCTAATTACAGAAATTTGCGGTCATACATTTTGGCGGAAAACCACCCATTTTTTGGTATTTTTCGCCTATTTCTGGATAACCTACTCTTGTTTCAGGAAAATCTGCCGAAAAAGGGACCCTTGTTTAGAGAATTTTGGGCCCAAAAACCCACCCATATGGGCGGCACATACCCGTACCCTCAACATGTTATGTACCCCTCCCCCCGGGGGAATCCACGATAAGATAGTCCCAATTTATGAGATTTTGATATATTTGTAGGCACAAAGATCTTTCAAACCAGCTCAGTATTCCAGGAGCAACAAGCTTTGAAAATATAATTTTGTGCAAAAGCTTAAATCAGAAGCCCTTAAATGGCATTTGTTGCAAATGTGACATGGGCAGCAACACAATTGAAGCGCATCGGAGCTTGGAAGGAGCTGGACTTGCCGCATGTCCACCCTTTAGAAATTAGTGGAAGAGACTATGCAAGTGGGACTTGCAAAACTTTGTCAACCATAGTAATAGCCTACGCGTAGACCCATTATTCCAAAAGAAGAAAGGGCCTACTAAACAAGGAGCAAAGGCTTGCTACGGCCGCTCAATTAATTATTCTAGTCCTCTTTTCAAATTATTTGTGAAGCGCGTCGAAACAAAGGCTGCGTAAATTAAGCTTCTAGAAATCCAGAAACCTCGTAGCAAGCTTTTGCTCTTTGTTTCGTAGACCCTTTCTTCTTTTGGAATAAGGGGTCTATGCGATGGCTATCATATCCTTTTTCCTTTGTTTCTCGCTTATTCAGAGCGAGTCAAAAGGAATATGAATGGAATTTTGATAACCCAAATTTCAAGCATATGGATGTTTTGAGGAATTCTGTTGAGCAAAGTTGGAAAATGGTTCAGTCTCTCATCAGTTGATGATTTTTGACACATACCCTCTCAAGCAAAATTTTGACAATGATTATTAGAATTTAAATTACTGTCGAATTCCTATTTAGTTTGCTGTAATAATTAACAAGAGGATTTTCATTGGATATTCCTCTTTTACTTCGATCATGGTGTTTTTTTTACACAACAAGTCACCTGAGATATCTGGTTTCACCTGTCCTCGCACATATTTGATCTTTGACAGCTTGCAACTAAGTCGATTTTCAACGCACTTGCAAGATTGTAGTCCTAAAATTATTTAAAAATCTTAGGAACAGAAAGATCTTCTCAGAAGCCTTGTATTCATGCAATCGTTGTTTTCAATATTTGATCAAATGCCAACTAAATTATTTTGGACACCCTGTCCTGTAGCTCCAAGTAAAGCGCTCTCTTCGCTCGCACCTCAACATTCCTAGATTTCATCAACACGATTGAAACCCATCGGAGTCTGCCTGGGAAGAGCTGGTTCAGTTCAGTTCAGTTTGGTTCAGTTCAGTTCAGTTCACTTCATGTTCAAAATTCCACTACATACAATTCAAACATATTAATGATACATACAAAAAGAAGTAGACTACAAACTAGCTGGTAAATCCAGGAATTGCTCCTACCCGAAAATTATTGTAAATGTATGATTTTCGGTTCATCGGTGACCAAGGCTGCAGACCGGAGACTTGGCACAGTTTCACAGTAATGGCGGACAGGACTTTGGGTGTTTGCAGTGAGGGAACTATGCTTCCCGCGTCTGCTGTTGCAGATACGAAAGGGATACGTTTTTTATACCACGTTTATACGGATTAAGTGCAGTAGAACTATTTCACGAAGGCCAGTCCTCCTGTCCTCGCAAGGTAGGATAACGCATGCAGTTTGTAATTTTGCAACGGGCTAGGCCCAAATAAAAGTGATGTGACACGTACGAGCAAACTGAGAAAGTAGCTCCTTCGCATGTCAAAACAAGGGGAACGTCATGAACTAAACAATTTTTGAGGACAAAGGTGGGTAAATAAAGAACAGGACACAAACAGTCCATTCTACTCACCGTTTGTCAAAGGTACAAAACAGAAAAGAAAGATATTGCGTAGATAGCATCATACATTATCAAAGTTTGGAATATCCGGCATCAAAAACATGATTGAGGGTCAGTCATGCACGCCGATGTGGTCGGGATCAAGTACAAATGGCTTCAAAGAATATGTTTCTTTGGAGTACTATACCGTAATTAGACAAACAATTGTCCCTTTGTCTTCCAATGTGTGCAAGTACTCGTGAAGTTCTAATTTATTCACAAGTAAACAAGTACGATCTTTAGGAAGTTTATCTTTACTTTGAAAGTTTGGGGAGTTTGTTGTCTGATGTAAAACTTCCGTACGACTGAACATCCTATCTGCAAGACCCTGAATACTGGACTAGATGATCCACACAATATGAAATTCTATTCAGTTTAGAACTACAGAAGGACAAATTCATTGAAGGAAAAATCGAGAAATGTTTCATACAGAATGCTTGACAAACAGTAAAATTAAGAAACTTCAGGAGGAGAGAAAATCATTTTTGAGAAATTTTTTGCATATTCGAGACAACCCATATCATAATTTCATTTTTTTTACTATCAAAATCAAAAACAAGGAACACAAAATAATAGTAACAACGCCCTGCCACAGATCTTGCAAGAAAATTATCGTGCATTCTTGTTTTGTGTGAACCTGTACGAAGGAGGATAAAATCAAAACGGAGAGCGAGAGCCCTGGCGAGGGCCTGAATGGAGGGTGGAGTGCTTTTCGGATGTTAAAATCGCCAACGAAATCTGTAGCGTCGGAAGAAAAACGAGAATATTCGGGTGGAAGCAATTCCTGCATTTACCTGCTAGTGACTACAAAGATATAAAACATGTTACAGAAAAATCAATACATTGGATAGGAAATTAATACAAAAAACAAATACTAACTGAGGAAAAAATGAATTGCATGCAACTTAAGGAGGAGCCCCCTCAATAGGTAAACTAATCGAGGAGGGAGCCCCTCCTATCCTAAAAGATTATTGAATGAGTTTGGATGAATCTGACTTGCAGCAGGTCCACCTCTTAGAAAACATAGGAAAAAGAGTATGCAAATGAGACTTGCAAAGCTTTGTCAGCCATGTTGATGAGTGTGACAACCAACATGAATTCTGACGCGAATTTACCCTAGGCTCCGAATGGACCCATAAATATTCTGTACCAGCATTAATCATCGCAAAAAAGGGTAACACCTTTTTACGATAATTCATCTGCGAAAACTTTAGGTGACCATAGCCCCACTTGACAAGTTGCCTGACACCGTTGCAGTGTATATCATACACTCAAAAGACTTTATGGGGAGTACAGTGAATTAAGATAGGCAGGCCTGACGGATCTCTTTAATTTTGGGATAAGGCGCAATGAATGATATTGCCGACCAAAAAGCATGTAAAGGGGTGTTTTTAGTGTAAACGAATTTCTTACTGATCTTTCAATTTTACTGATAAAAAGGATGTACTTGAATCATATGCACATGTAATTTCTGCAAGAGCTTGACATTGAAGTTTGTGGAAATTTTCATTAACCACTATCAAATAAGAAGGGCGGTTCCTTCAATTTCCGGGAGCTTAAAGGTTGTGGTTGCGAAAAATTTTTCTTGGGGCCCTGTCTTGAAAATCATTCCAAGGTCGAAACTGATTCTCTATGGCCCGAGCTGCAATGTTCTATCACGTCAAGGGACAAGAACTGTCGTATAGCCTTTAGTATCTGTATTGTTTTTTTGTTTAGATCATTTAGGGTAGCCATGCCTTTCATGCTCCCCAAAAATTTACAGTTGCTTGCTACTGAAATGTTTAAAACTCAAAGGAGTCACAGTCCAAGGTTCATGAATCAAATCTTTGTGGAGAAAGATACTTCATATACACTTCGTAGTGGCAGAAATATTTTAGCACCAAAACCAAATACGAAAAGGTATGGTATTGAAAATGTAAGTTTTCTTGGAGCAAAGATATGGCACACAATACCATCGTTCTTAAGGTATCTCTGCCTTCCTCTCCAGTGCGCAGCGAGTTGCCATTTTGCAAAACCACTTTCCTCGGAAGACAGTTAATTTCTCTAATAGTATTCGGTCGATCGAAAATCGGTTAAAAGGACGTTGTTCTACATAATCTTGGCAATCGACAGATATGTAGATTGCAATGTTTCCGTTAAGGCTGGCTTTGCAAATTATTTTTCAAAACTTTTTATGTTGACTTCAGAAAATTGGATTTATCGCCAAAACTACTCGAAAAATTTTTTGGTTTTCTTTCGCTATATCTTTAGCTAGGTTATTGATCTATAACTTTACCAAGTCTAATTGAAAAAGCTAGGCTAGATTTCTCGCAATCGAAGTTTATATTTCTGTTTACCTTTTGACAGCGGAGGGTAGAAAACCTTGGTCAACTGATTAGGACATAAGAAAGAGATGAACCCTTTCGTTAGTTTCAGACTTCTGTTCATTGTGGACTCATAGAGAAATTGATGTTTTGTGGATGCTCACGAAAGTCTCAAAGGATACGAAACGGAAGGTTGTGAAATTGCTGGTTTTGCTGGCAACGTTCAATAAATAATACTTTCACAAGCGCTCTAATGATGTCTATTGAAACTTGAACCTCGCATTCCCAACAGATCACGTTCATTCTTTTGCCAATGGAAATATTTCATAGAGTTATTCTAAGGTTGAGAGTTTGAACGCGTGATTCATAACATACTAATCTGGTGACCAAGGTTTCTACCCTTCGCAGTCGGAAAGTAAACAGAAATATAAAATTCGATTGCGACAAATCTAGCATAGCATTTTCAATTAGACTTAGTAAACTTGCAAATCAACACATAGCATTTCTACCTAGCAAAAGATATAGCGAAAGAAGATAAAAAATTCTTTGAGTAGAGTTGGAGATAAATCCACTTCTCTGAAATCAACAAAAAGTTTCGAAAAATAATTTGCAAAGCCAGCCTTAATGGAAACATTGCGATTTGCATATCTCTCGATTGCCAAGCCTGTTTCCTTTTTACCACTTTTCGATAGACCGAATTGTATTGGAGAAATTAAATGCTTTCTGAGACGAGTGGTTATGCGAAACGGAGTCTATTCGCTGCTCAGTGGAGCGGACAGCAGCGGTACCTTAAAAGACTCTGAGACGTTGAATAGCTTCAAAAGAGACATTAAAAACCAACTGTTTGATTGCAACTGTAGATTGAGGAAACCATCGTTGAAAATTTAGAGTTTTTATGATTATAATTGATATCCTCTTTAACCCTGTAAGTTAGTTACTTATCTTTAACGTGTATTTAAGCTTTGGTTGGCATTAATTAGCTAATTAATTAGCTAGAAGATAAGCCAACCTAAAATTAAAAGCCGAGAGATCAAAGTATTTTTTGTGATTTTTTCTCGCTGTGCTACCAGCACTACAAATGTAGGTAAATTCAACTTTTCAAAAATTTCATGGTTGCAAAATGACTGAAAAATGGCCTAAAACATCGATCAATGCATAAATAACTTCTCGCACAGAATGATGAAGGAAATGCAATTTCTCATGGGTGAGAGATTTCCTCTAGGCATTAATTGCCTTGGGATTTAAAATTTTTCGTATTTGTTTGAAAAATCAATGTCTTATGACTCTAGAGGGAGGTGAAATTTGAATAGAGTCCTTACGATTTGATCAATGTTTTAGGCCCTTTTTCCGTCATTTTGCAACCATGAAACTTTTATAAAGTTGACTTTACCAATACTTCTAGTGCTGGTAGGACAGCGAGAAAGATAAAAAAAATACTTCGATCTTTTGACTTTTAACTAGAAGTTGAGTGATTAAAATCCGTTAAGTTGTCTTGGTGTTATGAATTTTCAAAAGTGGGAACTTTTTTCAGGCTCACCCGGTATATAAAGAAAGCATTTCACTTAGGCCAAACTTGATTTTGCAGCGTACCCGCAAAAGACCCTGGGTAACAATGCTCTTTACATTTCGAAAGAACTGCACTGCAGTTTATTGTTGAGATAATCATCACGTAGATTGCCGTGCGTAATGGAAGATAATCTTAAACATGTTTGACGCCAATAACAGCACACGTATTTGCAACAAACCAGCACGTATGGGATTTCACCAGGTATATCTTGATAGATATATTATCTACATTACAATCGTCTAAGATACAACAATGTAATCCATGAATCCAGCAACCTAGACGTATTGATGCTGATGCTAGGAAAATACACCGCATGTCATCTCAAAAAAGCACTTGCGCATGTAAAATAAAAGAATCTATGAATAGGTCATGAAAATACCAACCCACGCTATTTTTTCCTTTATTACGCTTTTATATGATAAATATCAACAAAGTTTTCCTTATTTCCCTTCGTTTATGGACATATTGAACTATTTTGATTACCTTTAAAGCTAAGATCAAATAGGTTGTTTCGGCAAGGAGACTGAAGCTGAAAAACGCAACTTCACCTTCACCTTCACCTTCTTGTATAAAAATAACTCTCGATCCACAAGGATGCGAAAGTAATGCTCTTCTTAACCAGGTGAAGGTGAATCAAAAAAGTGAACGCGTTTGGCAGGCCATGGAATAGAAAATATGAGGCTGAGCAGAGGTCAGATCTTGAAAAAGATGGATGTAAAATTCTATTGCGTTTTTCTTTGAATTAAAGCGCTTTAAAAAAACTTGGATAATATCCTGTAAATTTGCAATCGTAATTCTTTTATATCTAGATTATTTTCAAAATGACAGCATTTATTAATTTTGAGGTTGTGACGTCATCAAATCTCTAAATCCTTAACCAGAAGAGCTATGTATGTCTGCTTGCAACCATATTGTAAGACCTTCATAAAAATGGTTTTGTCTCAATTTTTTTTTATTCATATAAAATAATTACAATACAAATTTTACATTCTACTATACTACCCCTAATTACGTTACTACACTACGGGGACGACACCATGAGGAGCGAAAGACCATGACTACCCCATGGCCAATACATAAAAACGCACAACATAAAGTAAAGATAGAAAGAAAGATAAGTAAACCACTAACTACAAATACAAAGTTGACAAAAGGTAGGTGCTAATGAATGGGAGTTTGCAGCAATGGAACATTTAAAAGCGTTCTGAAGCATGAATGAATTTGAGGGTTGCCTGAAGTAACTTTTTATTGGTGTCAAAGGTTAGCCGCTCGTCACCATACAAAACGAATTAGAGTAAAGTATCATTTGAAAGAGGCGACAAACCATGAGGGAGCAATACTGCATTTACACTATCGAGAAGATCAGATCTAGGACCGTTATACGAATGACAAAGCAGCAGGAAATGTTCCGTCTCAATGTCTCAATGTCTCAATTTTCTCAAGTTATTTAAGATTTACGATGATTTAAATTCTTTCAAAATTTTGATGAACTTTTATAAAAATAATCAATATGCCGCCATTTCGAAAATAATCAAGATATCAAGAAACAGACCTTTTAGCTATTCTATAAAGAATCTGAATCGAACGAGATTTCGCTACATTCTGTTGAATTTTCCAATGTGTACAATTGTGATAGAAGCTCTGACGCCACTCGATCGAGCCTCTTAAAGGTGTTGTGGCGCAGTGGTGTAATCCTCTGACATTGCAGCCAGAATAGTCAGGCGGAGTGGGTTCGAGTCCCGGTAGGGCCCCACCACGTGAGCGTCATGACAAGGGGTCGCGGACTCGATTTGGTCTGCTCTATTTCTGCGATCCCAGCGCTTGGCGCTGAAAAACGCAACTTCACCTTCACCTTCACCTACTTGTATAAAAATAACTCTCGATCCAGGCTTTTTCGAGAATGGCTAAAAGGTCTATTGCCACGACAGATTACCCAATGTTCCTTCAAGTCATTGTTTCATGGAAAAATTTGAAGCTATTTTACACCAACAAATATTAAGATTTGGAAGATTTTGAGCCCTGTGCTATGAGGCTGATGTTAAAAACTGCTGAAATGTTGATCCATAGTTAAAGGTCAAGCTAGATGTGAAAATTTTGTTCAGTAAAATGTTTCACCTTTTAGCACGAGGAATTAGGTAGGAAAAATATTGGCAAGGAATTTGCATGGAAACGAGAATACCATTTTCGATTCTGGTTCATTATTTACTTGCCACTGAAATTTATTCACTATTTCTGAAAGTGACAACTGTATAGTTTAGAGAAGTAGAGAATTAGAGAAGATTAATCAAGCCTGTGACACCTTGTCACGTCACTGAGAAAGTGGAGCTCTGCTAGAAATCGAACCCTATCCGTCTGACTTTTCTGGCCGCAAAGTCGGAGGGCATTCGGACGCAATGATTCATGGCCATACCTTCTCTGTTACAATCGTCATATGAGTGACGCTTACTTCACGATCCTGAAAATGTCTGTTGGGTTGCAATGACTGGAATGTATTCAATGATTTTTCCCTGTCAAATGCAACAAGAAATTAAAGCAATCGAAATATAGTTTAAATCATGTGTAGAACTCGGTTGAAAAAGATCGCCAATAAAATGCGTAGTGAGGAACCACTATTCATCAAAAGAACTTGGAAAAGTTAATGCTCGAGGTTTATAACAGAATCCGTCGTTTTTGTGGGATATGTTCCACGAAAAGGACAATAATCACAATTTGAGATCAAAATATCTGTTGATGCTGCTTCAAACTAACACAACTTCTTATGGCAACGATAGTTTATCTTTTCATGGTATCGTGATAGTATATTATGGAATTCCCTTCTTAATGACATTAAAACGGCCACCTCCGTCTGTTCTATCCTGGGTACCAGAGTCAAAAAATAATAAAATGAAAAAATAAGGAAGGAAAGAAAGGAGGAAGAAGCTCCATTCTTCCTTCTCTCTTTTCTTCTTACCAGTTTCCTTTCATTTGAATTTTGAGGCTCTGGTACCCAGGGTACGTCTGTTCCTTCAAATCATACATAAAAAATGGAATTGAGAGAACTGTCGTTGTAGGATATGTGAACAGGGTATTTTAAGCATTACTTAGTGTATCTGATGAACTGTAAAATCTTTTGTTTTTGTAAATAGTTGGTCTTCATTAGTTCTTGAATTAGAGCTATTTAAAAAAAACCAAATTTAAAGAATTTTATAATGATGATGATAATAATGAAGATTAGGGCCTTTCACATCGCGGCGCTTAAATGAACTATTTGACATTTCATGATCGCGACTGACAAGCATATAAGTGCAGTGCTCAAGCAAGACACTACACTTTTGGTGACTAGAAAAATTCGACGATCTCTTCTCTACATAGCACTTAAACAAGATCAAGCCTTATAAAATTGCGACAAAGTTTAGAAACGGTTGGGATTTAAGGGACGTCTTAAACTTGGAGGGAGGCACAACAGTTCAAGGGCACATTTCCGTTAAGCCTGGTTTCCATATGATCGTAACAGTCGGCGACGCGTCGCCGAGACAGGCTCGGGGACACATCGGGGACGGTTGCGTTAAATGGAAACATTTTCTAATCGACGTCGCCGACGTCGCCGACGTCGCCGATCAGACGGGGACGGTATGGGGACGCATCGAAAGAGTTGAGATGAGTATAAAGCGTGGTTTCCATATGATCATAACAGTGATTGTTTCCATATGTCGCCGACTGATCGGGGACAGGTCGCATTTAACCGGCAAAACAAAAACAAAACCGGCATTTTCTGATTATTGCAACGTCTTGGGGGATACGTAGGAACAATGCCCCCGCCCGGTTTCTAAGTCTCTGAAAACATTTTTGTAGCTTTAGAAGCATCCTCATCCCAATGTAAACTGGGTACCACAGAGGGATCATGGTATTTAGGATGGAAACGTTTAGTGCCTTTCTCTACTATGAAGCATTCAAATGCTACAACAGAACGACTTTGTTTTCTGGTAACAAACAGAATTTAATTAATCTGTTGCGTAGTTAGAACTACCCTATCCCAAGAATGATAGAGGCAGTTAGGGGTTTCGTGACCGGAAAACTTGAGAGCCTTTCTCTAAGCAATAAAACTGCATAGACACCTTGCAGAACGCCTAATGCATCGAGAATCGGAATTCAAGCAATCAAACTTTATTCAGCTGATTTGTTGATTAGCTATTGTGAATGGCTAAGCATGGTAGATAAGGCTACAAGCCACAATTAGAAATCGAATTTATCAGACTAAATTGGACTTCATATCTTATATATTTATGCGCAAAAAGTATTGATTGGTTGCGCAGTCTATAAATGAAGACCTGATTGAGTTGATAAACCAAAGGTTGACAGGTAGTCATTTTCAGAGCTCTATACCAAAGATTTCTGTATTGTCAACTGTTGCTAAGAGCAGGTGGCAAGGGCTCCGCTCTGAAGCCAATAGACCTGCTCTATGCCTGTTAGATAGCCTTTGGTAACGTAAACAAATTTTTATCGCTCTTTATGAGAAGATTTTACCAAAGCTGCCAAAAAGGCTATGATTTGAAGACGAAATGCAAAGATGCACTGCTGTTTATGTACTCTCAGCGTTTGTTTGATGTTCTTAATCTCTGGTAAGTTTCATCCTCGTTTAATTTTCCCACTGTCTTCAAAATTTGCCACCAAATGTTGTATCCCACGGTGCGCTTGTGAAACGAACTGACAAAAATATGATGGAATATTTTATAATTCATCAATTATGAAGATCGAAATGGCGGATTTGGTAACGCAGTACCGGGAACATGAAATAATATTATCATATATGTAATCAGACGGCGCATAGAGATACAGTACTTCCCATAAACGGTAGCGAAATATATTATTCTCACAGAATCCGCTTAGGCGAATTTCCTGCTGGCACGACTCTATAAATCATGGTATTAGGGTAATTAGAATACAATAGAGAACGTAAGAGCATACTCACATCCTTGTTGATTTAGTCTCTCGAGAGATTTTTTCTTGAGAATTGTTGGAAATCATGAATCAAATCGCAAATTAATTGACACTCAACTAATCTTGATTGAGAGCTCAAGAAGACAAGGCCTTAGTGCTATCTATTTGTCATTCTAAAACTTGTAAAATATATCCTTTACTGCTAAGAAAAAGACATAATGGGTTTGGAGCATAGAGAGAAATAAAATGTCACCGTTTTTGAGAATTTTGGAAATCATGAATCAACCATCACAAACTAAATTTACATCGAAGTCAGTCAGCCATGTTGATGAAGAGCCCAAGAAGGTATGGCCTTCGTAATGTATTCGTCATCCTAAAACCACTACAATGTCTCTTTCGAGGGCCTTGAAGAATAGATAGAAGCAAGGCATCACAGTTTTAGAGGATTTTGGGAAGTTATGAATCAATAATCACAAACTAAACTTACATCTAAGTCAGTCAGCCATGTTGATGAAGAGCCCAAGAGGGTATGGCCTTCGTAATGTATTCGTCATCCTAAAACCACTACAATGTCTCTTTCGAGGGCCTTGAAGAATAGATAGAAGCAAGGCATCACAGTTTTAGAGGATTTTGGGAAGTTATGAATCAACCATCACAAACTAAATTTACATCTAAGTCAGTCAGCCATGTTGATGAAGAGCCCAAGAGGGTATGGCCTTCGTAATGTATTCGTCATCCTAAAACCACTACGATGTCTCTTTCGAGGGCCTTGAAGAATAGATAGAAGCAAGGCATCACAGTTTTAGAGAATTTTGGGAAGTTATGAATCAACCATCACAACATAATTAACATCTAATTCAGCCAGCCATGTTGATTGAGAGCGTAAGATGACACTGCCTTCGTACTATATTTGTCGCAACCTAATTAAAATCTTTCTCAGCGAGCCATCTTAACGGAGAGCGCAAAGGAGGAAAGACCTTGGTAATGTCTGTTTCACATTTAAAACGTCTACCATTTTTCTTTTGTTGGCTACAGATATAGGGCTTTTGAAGGAAAGAAGAAAAGTATCACTGTTTTGCGATTTTGAGGAATCTTGAATCTGTCATCACAAACTAATTAACATCTAACTCAAATCTTGATTGAAAGCTCACCGAAGACAAAGCCTTCGTAGAATCTCTTTGATATTCTAAGATGTCTAAACTCTACTTATCATTGACTAAAAATATAAGGCATTCTCGGGCTAGACAAGGAAAGATATGCACTTGAATTTCTACTTTGATTGAAGAGAGATATGTGCAAGGTTTCGTGTTCCTAGTCTCGCTGCTTTGTCGTCAGTATATCTCAAATTAGATTTCAAATGTAAAAAGTACTTCGACTGTCAAAATATAAATGGAGCCTGGACAGTCCCTTGGGTTTGGCACAGATGTTTTCTGTTACAAGTCAAAGTCTGCACAGCTAAATTTTTGGATGGATAAACTGCTAAAGAGGAAGTAGGAATGTTGGGCTACTCATAGAAAGAAGATTTCTGAAATGATCTTGAAGTTTATCTCATCTTCAATTATATGAAGAAGATTCACTTAAAACACTTAAAAGCTTTCGAAAAATCGATAGCGAAGGAAGGCAATCAGTCGCCCCATTGTTTATCTGACGAAGTTCCGCATTATCTTTGTTTTGAAAGCAGTCAAGCGTTTACAATTTCAGGTTTCTAATGTGTTTGCCTTTGAGCAATAAAGGGAGACAGATCTTTCTTTGTCTTTGAACAATAAAGGGAAAACACATCTAAGAAAGATAATTAAAGATGATCTAGACAAAGCGAAAGACAGCTTGGAAACTAACAACACCTCAACACCTACGCAATGAATACAATACCATGGAGATCATAACAGGAATAATTCATTGTATCATCTATTGTCTAACTGATTCTACCTATATTGAAGTTGCTTTGTTCCATAAAGCTGTTTTTGAATCTGGACTTGATCTATCAATTGTGCCAGACGTTTGATGGAAGTGAGCAGAGAACAAGGGGGAGAGGGGGTTCTCAGCTAAATTTCCGGTAGGGGTGTGCCGCCCGCAGTTTCAAAATGGAACCGTTGGCTAGACCAATTTTTGTAAAAATGATACCCTTGGCTAGACTAATTTCTCTATTAGAAGTGCCCTGAAAGGGCGTTTTCTAGACAAAATTTGCCAAATTTTCGCATTCTCAGGACAGAATTTTTTTTAAATTTGGCTTTTTTACAGAAATTACCGAACTTTTACAGTCCTTAGACCAAAATTGCCAAAAGGCATACCCTTGGCTAGACTAGAGGTTCTAAAAAGTATACCCTTGTGGGCGGCACATCCCCAGGTACCTTTACTATGGTACTATGGAAACCCCCCCCCCCCCTCCGTGGCCGAGAACAAACTACCGTTTGAAAATCGTTGCTAGGATACTTTCCGATCTGTTCTCGTCAGTAAGGCTGGGGGGAGGGTATAAGTTCCATATTTATTCATAAATACGGCTACAATGCATTTCTCGGGAGCTAGTTCGCTAACTCGTGTGGACTGTTGTAGATGTGAAGATGACGACTTTACGGCAGAGAAATTGACTTAAACAAAGCTTAAACATTTGTATCATTGAAACTGGTCACTTTATGCTCTTGCTGTGTTTGATGGGGATTGACGCTCAAATTGCTAAATCATTAGCTAAAACATGGGCAGTTCGGACATTGTTGTAGTGATTCCTGAACTGCTCAAGATATAGCAAAGTAATGAGATGATTTACTTATCAGTTACCAATAGACTGATTGCATATTCGTAGTTATCGCTATTGAAAGACTTATGGACGCTCAAACTACGACTCATGGACTTTGACATTGAAATTTGGGATGAAGTTTCATAACTAGATATGGAAACCATAGCAACGCTGTACGAACACCAGGCAATGGTGGATGGACCTAAGTTGCCGGCTCGAACCTCCAATATTAAAACAGCTCAGAATTCAAGTTTACAGTGATGTTAGCCATGAACAAAAGCCTTAAGTATCCATACGAATGTTTCCTCAATCCAAGAATCAACAAACCTTTTACTGTGAATCAGGGGTTCCTCATTTTTATGGCTAATTAGCTTCCATGAACTTCACCGAAGCATTGAGAATTTCCAACTGTGGAGGGGTGCTTGTCTCGCTTCTGAGACAACACTGCAGCCTCGTTTCAAAGGGCACACGTAAACGTGTTCATCTCCGTCTCAGAATTTTATTTCAAAGTCCAGAAGGCCTAGATTGAGCAAAAATAAGAAATGTTGTTGTTGTTGTTATTGTTGTTGTTGTTGATATTTTTGCGATATCTGGGACTATGTTGTGAGGCTAAGTTACCAAGCCAAATCAAGTCAAATATTGTTTATCAATTTGTTTCTTTGATATGTCATTACAAGAACGTGGGCTTAGGCTCAACGATCGGATTCTGAATGGCACAGCAGCAACAACATTCCTCTTTTCAAGCTAACAGATACGATATTACAGCCCACGTTCTTTGCAGTGACAAAAACAAGGGCAGATTTTGTAATACAATAGCATCAGTTGCTTTGGTTCACACCTCAATTCAAAGCGATTAGCAAATGCAAACAAAAGAAATTCTCTCAACCAGTAATTCAAACAAACACAGCCGCAAAGTTGCCCTTAAACCAGTAGTACGGCAAACTCTCACTTGGTGCGGGCAAAGGGACGCTTTTAAGAGAAGTTATGTGCTTAAAACGAAAGAAGAAGGGTAAATCTGATGTTCTGTCTCGCGGATTCTGCATACGTGATTCCGAAGCCAAGCAAAGGGTATTACGATTCTTGCATATTTATTGCTCAAATGTTAACAGTTACTCCTCAGCTCCTGTGTCAAATAGACTAAATCCACCCGACAGTCCGCCCGACAGGACAGAAAAAACAACAGCACATGCTATTGTTTCCTGAGCTAAACACCGTCGTCACACGTGACGAAATCATGTAAATACAATTGGCTAATTTTAGACTTACTACAATCTTAGCTGTTTTCAACTCCATTTATTTCCAGTCAGTAGAATTCTCCTCGCGGGTGTAATTCAACAATTCAAAAGTAACTCGGTTGCAAATTTCTATTCAAGGAAATCGACATAGATACATAGATAAAAGCTTGCCTGGGCCAAGCTAACATTTAGTCCATTTTACTTGACAATCTTTACACGTGCTGTTTCATTGTTTAGCTAAAGAAACAATGGGTGATTGGGCGTTTCCTCAGCCTATTCAAAACGGATATGAGATATACAGTAAGGCACCTCACTTAAGAACCCCACCAAAAAGAAACTTTTAGGCTTCTGAGAATGATTAGCTCCCCTACTTATAAGAAGTTCTTGAGGCTCACATCAAAATAGTTTCTTTTATTTGTTAAATTGACAGTAAATTTTTGTCTGATGATCTGAGAGCATTCAAATTCATGCAAGGTTGATAAGAATTTGCTAGCAAGATATCTTGGATTTTAACAAATTTTGGCCTAATTTTTAATTGATGCTCTTGAGAATCATTTATAGGACACACACATAGCTAAATGTGGCCAATTTATCTATAGATAACCTCATTTTGTTTTAACTTACTTTTCTGAGACTTTTCAAAAGGGAAATTAGAAACTTGGGAAACTTGACCCTAAAAAATTGAGAAGTACCTTAGAAAGAAGAAACATTTTAGGCTAAGGCGCGAAAAATTGGTTTATTAAATCCGGGGCCTTGCTCTGGTTAAGTTCATTCCCTCTACGCAATCCGATGTTTTCTTCCGCTCACACGGAAGTCCCACTGAATGGGAGCTTGATATTAGATTGTACCAAATAACTGAAAATTAAACACACCTGGACAAAGATGATGAAAGAATAATGAAAGTGGATTAATACTGCTTTACGCCTTAAGATGATGGCTGAAACGTGCTCTTAAATTAGATTATATCAGAAATCCAAACGAGCAGATGGTTGTCTGAAGATCATCAGGGATTTGGTTTCTTGATTTGATTTTGGATTGAAATAATACTAAGTGTTGTGATAATCATTAAGTCAATGCATGGGTGAGAGGAAACTAGTTGTTTATTCTTTATAAAGTAAGGAAGTAACTGGAAAGTAAGGACGCCAATTACAGAGACTATTCAACATAGAGGCTGCCTTTTATGGTCCTCACTTCCAAGTTTTTTGAAAGACAGTATAGCACAATTCTAGAATTCAAAAGAGGAATAAAACAGTGGAATGGCGAGTCATGCACCTGCAGATTTTGTAGAGTTTTTATAAAAGATTTGGGGCTTTTAGATTAATTAATTTTGTCTTTCATTAATGTTCTTTTTCATTGTAAATTATAATTTATTTTCTTTTAGTTATAGTTGGCCTTAATTAGCTATTATTTGAGCTATTTAAATAGAAAGCCAACTTGGAATAAATCGATAATAATGATAGTAATAATAGTAAGACTAAATCTCTCTAGTAAGACTCACCAATCTAGTAAGTCTAAACCGACCTGTATCCCAGTCCGAGGGGCACTTCACTCATTGGAAAAAGCGTACGAGATTTTTTCAGAACAAAAGGATTTACACGGATTTTCGATGGATTTTTCTTGAAAACAAAAGGATTTTTTGCCAAAGGTGTACGAGATTTTTGGGAGTGAAATGCCCTTCGTCCCAGTCAACTGATACAATTATCAAGAAGCAAAGCGCTCGTTTTGCTCGCACGTCTGGATCGTTAGCTCTTACCAAGGGTGTTAGGACACTGATGTTTTGCTTGATTATTCATTCATCTTGTTTTGATCCCTGTGTCTTCTTTTGATAATGATAATAATAATAATAATAATAACAATAATAATAATAATAATAATAATAATAATAATAATAATAATAATAATAATAATAATAATAATAATAATAATAATGATAATAATAATAAACAAATCATACCTGTATCTTTTTCCTTGTTTCTGTCGCTGTTTTCCTTCTTGCAGTTTCAATTCGATTCAAATCATGTCCTTTTCGTTTTCTGTAAAGGCGAGGCTGCTCTAGTTTGCAGTGTTGTGAATTAACGGTGCAAAATAGAAGAGAAAGAATACTCTCCTCCATTTTCGCCCTCGCCACTCGCCGTTAGTTCACAAACCTGGAAACAAGGACAGCCTCGCTTTTGCAGAAAAAAAATAGGCCATTTTGGCCACGATTCGAATCGAATTGAGACTGCAAGAAGCAGAGGCAGACATAAACAAAGGAAAAGGCACAGTTATGATTTATTTATGCATTTTACTAGCGAATAAAATTTTGTTTCCTCTCACCCATGGTCAATGATTACTTCCATCACATAAATATCGGCTGCTGTAATCTGCATGTGCAGGGTGCATAATGCAGGTTGGAAATAATAAGAACACACGCCATGCATCTATCATGCTTTTCGAGTTTTGTCTGAGAGGAGACGTCATTATCATATTATGCGAAAAATCAACTGCATGCTGAATCTAAGTCAGATGGGTTATAAACATTTAAGAAGCTTTGACTTGTCACTTTTCGTGTTGTATCCCTTTGTGCATCCTGCCGCTTTGTTCATTTGATGATGGTTTGGCAATTGATCTGTGAAGGTTGGAAGATAAAGCAAACTAGGCCTGGTCGCCTGAGGTTAAGACATAGCATGTCAAATTTCTGTCTCGGCAAGCGGGCTGGAATTTTTCCATATGAAAACACAAGATGAACACTGTTTCGCCTACCGGGCTGGCTCGCCTCCATATGAACAGGCCCTAATAGTCCTAATATCCTATTCTTGCGTTGCAAAGACAGCATTATTTACATGGACTTGATCGCAAGGTAATACCCCAACCAGTTTGTCATATACTTGTACAGTCTGTACAGGCAATAGCTGAATCCTCTAAGATTCAGAACAAGTTGCTATTGACTACAGTCACAAACTCTTTGACGACAAATTGTTTGAGTAAGCCCAGTAAGTAGCCCTCCTTCATTATTGTCATCGCTAGCTCATGTCACATATCAGATTGACGATATGATTCCTTGTATTCGTTCATTATTTTCAATGTGATATTTCATTTTCTCTGAGACAAAATGAGCGAAAAATATCCAATTCAATAGCGATACTATTGAGACTTATGTAATGAGTATAGTCACATATTAGACTCCAAAGAGAATGCTTGGTAATCCGGCATTTTAGAAGCAATGCATTTCTGGCTGACATTGCCATCCTGTTTCTTAATCTCTCTCTATGTTGGCATAATAAAGGATTATTTTGAACAAATGTGAGGCAAAATTGAAAGAAAATGAAAAATGAAATGAAGATTGCTTTTTGCAGCTAATCACGTTGAATAATAGTTGGTTTGGTTGCATTGTAGCTTCGCTCCTTTAATCAATTCTGAAACACAAAATACTTTGAGAACATGTTATGAACACAGAATAGCACCGAATTGTTATTACATTAATGTTGTGTCAACCAGATGTATTTAGTTTAAAGATTAAAGATGTCTTCAAACGTCAAGAAGGTCTCAATAGTAATAACATGCTAAATTTGTTTTACCTAGAACTGTTTCTCATTCAGGTGGTCTTAATAAACATCGTCACTAACAATTAGTGCTACTTCTTCATTTTCGATTTATTTTACACTCGAAGATATTTAAAGTTGAAAAATGTTTAGATCTTGAGCTTCTATAGTAAAGATACTTATTCCGCTTTTTAACATGGTCGTATGGAAGGGAGAATTCACATATTTACGTATTTTGACACCAATCTAGTAAGACTAAACCGACCTGTATCCCAGTCAACTGATACAATTATCAAGAAGCAAAGCGCTCGTTTTGCTCGCACGTCTGGATCGTTAGCTCTTACCAAGGGTCTTAGGACACGGATGTTTTGCTTGAGTATTCATTCATCTTGTTTTGATCCCTGTGTCTTGTTTTGTTGTCTTGTTTTCTGTTCTGTTTCGTCTTCAGCTGAGCGTGGTTAGGCTCAACCGCTTTCAAGTTGTTCGAATAGAGCTTCCTTGTATTTCTGTGTCTTAGTGCGCCTTCGCACAAGATAGCAACTGTGACTTTGTTACATGTGACTTTGTTTTCATTCCTTTTTTCTCTCCCTGATAAAAATGTTGTTTTTAATTCCAACTGGCAACATAATTGGATCATGTATAGGTGCAATAACAAAAATCAGGATCAGGGAGTGCTCCGTACCCGAGGGCGGGGGAGGGGGGTAACTTCTATATGTAGAGCAACAGGTACGTGCCGCCCATAAGGGTGGGTTTTGAACTCAAAAATCCCCAAATGTGGGTCTTAAAATGTGATTGTTCCACCACAAATGGGTACCTTTTCAGCTGTAACAAAACCTTTTCGAGATAGTTACATTTATCGTTGGATTTTCTTGGTCTTAGTTGCGAAAATCGGTTTGTGATAGCCTTACATTCCATTAATATACCTTTAAAGTGAAATGAAACTCGATTCCTGGGAATTTCTTCAGGCTTTGCCCCTCTGAAACCTTAAAAATGGTTATGAAAGTCGACGAAAATCCTTAATTGTGGGTCTTCCCCTAAAATGTTGGGTGGCACGTCCCCGTCATCCCAAGACTCTAGTAACCCCCCCCCCCCGGGGCTCCGTAGAGCATACTGCATTTACTTTATCAAAATGCTTACTGATATGGTCAACACCAACTTGAAGGCTGTCAATGCCTTCTTGCAAGAATACTCCAAAGTCCTGAAATCATGAAACTTTAAGAACAATCATAATTGAGTGGCATCTTAGTTGGTACATTGCCTTTTACTCAAATAATCCGACCATGCATACAATGCTGCTTTTGCTACGCGACAATAAGATTTGTATTTTCTATGCTCAGCATGGGCCATTGTCTGACTGGCAGTCATATAATTTCATAGCAGCAATACGATCTTTTAAATTTTTTGCAAACAGATACAGTGGCGGATTTAGGGAGGCAAATGGGGGCAACTGCCCCCTCCCCTTCACGATGAAAATTCAGCTTTTGCGCCCCATTTTTGGCAAGAAAAGCGCCCCTTATCCTGACCCGAATGCACTCTTTTTTCAGTGATTCGTTCTGAATGCGACGAAACATATAAATTAAGGCGTTATTCAGTAGAAAAACCAGAGAATTTTCTCAAATAAGTCCCCAAAAATTTTCGCGTGGGTTTCGGCGCGCTAACATTTCACTGCGCTTTGGCGCCCCCTCTCCAAGTTGCCCCCCCCCTTCAACTTCGGTCTGGATCCGCCCCTGAACAGATAGACAAGCAAACAAATCCACTGCCAAAGCTATTGTTCAGGAATATTATGTTGACTATATCAAGATTTTATTTGCCTTGCTTCATAAAAACGAGGGGACAATTGATAGGCTAAGTATTTGGATTTCTGAAGTAGACTTCATACTTATTGCCAACAGGATGTTAAAGCATTTCATCGGCTGGCCGACCTCCTTCCATTGCAGTATACTGTTTGTCCATTACCAACCCTCTCCAGTGGGGTAACTCCTGTATGGCGTTTGGTATACATATGCCAGCCCCGGGGGGGGGGGGGGGTACTTGACCAGATTTTGGACGGGGACGTGCCATCGAGGTTTCAAAAACATACCCGTTCCTTATACCATTCATTCATTCATTCATTCATTCATTCATTCATTCATTCATTCATTCATTCATTCATTTCATTTATTTTATTTATCCACGACATCCACTCAGTAAACTTTAAAATTACTTATTTCCAGATGAAAGTAACAGATATTTCTAACAAACCTAATAAACCTATATTAAAAGCCAGTACTGTTCTTCCATGGATTCGTGCGTAAATATATATATATATATATATAACCTGCACACATATAGATACACATATAAAAATATATATGTACACCCATACACATCTATACATATGTATACATATATATATAATTTGTTGTTTTTTTCAGCTTAGAAAATGATTCTTTAGCCCATTTTTAAACTGGGTGAGTGTATCAGACTCTCTTAATTGTGTTGGGATAGCGTTCCATGTTTTTAGACCGGTGTAGTGAAAACTCTTTCTACTGTAGTCTAAATTTAGTCTTGGAATTTGGAGATCAGTCTTATTTCTCGTATTATACTTGCTTGTCGAGGATCTTTCAGCAAATTTACCGTGCAGACTCTCAGGACATATCTTGTTAATTATCTTAAACATCTGAACCGACCGATCAAAATACCAATTTTTCCTAAATGTATACCCGACTTTATACCAATTTTTCAAAAATATATACCCGGCTTAATATCAATTTTCCGAAAATGCATACCCGACACTATACCAATCGTAAAAATTGCGAAAATTGATACCGTTCCTTATACCAAAATCGTGAAAATCGATACCGTTCCTTATACCAAAATCGTGAAAATCGATACCCTTCCCGATGGCACGTCCCCGTACCCAAAATATGTATAGTACCCCCCCCCCCCCGGGATGCCAGCCTGATCCATAGGTTAATCTACGATCTTTTGCCAGGATTATGGGTCACATTTCATGAATCCTTGTTTAGGTAATGGGTCTTCTTTACAAGAATTGGCTGTAGTTATGGGTAATTGTTAGTTATCATTTCCACAACGTCTCTTTTCTAGTGAGGTACTCTCTTGAAAGGGAACTTAGCTGGGCTAATTATACGTCGCATAGTCTTGTCGCTATCATCGTAAACATTTGAGCCCTGGTTATACTGCATGTTCTCAAGATGATGCAGTCGTTATGGGCATATATTTGCAGCAGTATCACTGGTTATGCATCACCTCTCTCTGAATTCTCAAAGGTGCATATATACCAAACCTTAGGGAAGTAACTCCATTGTTGGTCGCCTCGGGGGGAGGGTAACTTAGTACTGTTCGTGGTACGGGGACGTGCCATTTTTTAGGGGTACTTTTTTCAAACCATTACAGAATTATGGGTATCATTTTCACAGTTTTTTGACATTTCACGGAATCATGGGTGTCCTTTTCAGGGGATCTTTCATAATTTCCGGAATTATGGCCCAGATATTTATTCGATTTGTGGAATTATGGCCCGAGAATCCGCCAGAATTTACGGAATTATGGGTACCAATTTTTCGGGCAAAATGGCACGCCGCCGTCACATAAAAGGTTGAGTTACCCCCCCCCCCCACGAGTTGGTCGCGTCAAATTAGTGCGCAAGCTCTCTAACAACAAAGCATGTGCACTAGATGAGCGCCCTGGTCGCCCACCACAACTACTGCAAGTTAAGGTCAACTTCTAACCCTCTCCCATAGACTAGACAAGTAGGAAGGTCCGAAGAGAAAACAAAAAATGCCAAGAAAGTGAATCATTCGGACATGTGTTCCTGCTATATGCAACAAGCAGTTATGTTGCATAACTGAAACTATTCTCAAAAACAAGTTTTGCACGTGAGCTTGTAACCACAAAAATATAATACATACCTGCTTTTCCATGCCATGAAATGAAAACGAAAAAGAATTAGGGATAAAACTGAATCAACTTAAACGATAAAAATACATTATTTTATCAACATGCCATCACAAAGATTCTTAAAATGTTGAATTATTAATCTCATTGGCAACTAGCGAGCGTCACAGTGATATATTTAGGTTTGAAAAGCGCACACTTTTGAGTGCGTTTATGCCTTCAATCCAGACTAAAACCGCGGAATATTATGGGTTCTAAAGCGCAGTTTATACACTGTAAAAAGATAGGAATCAAATGTTTTAGCCGATTTTTGCTCGTGGCCCATGGCCGGAAACCTTCAAAACCTCATTTTCACGGACCAATCAGATGGTGAATAAGCTAGGAAGACAGAAGAAATGTGTGAAAATTTTTCTCAACTTTACCTACCTTCATAAAACACAACCAGGACAAAAAACTGCTGGAAATTTCCCGGATTTTTTTGAAGGAATCTATTCGCCAGATGTTTGGGTATCGAGATTTGGATGCCGGTTTAAATACCTTGCGGTTTCTCAAAGTTATAGCCTTTCCAAAACCGATGAGGCACTCAACCTTAAACAATAGAGACTCTGGGTTAGAAACAATGGCAATAACAATAGTGATTGTTTTAACAACGATCCCAGAGCGACAAATATTTACGTTTCCAATTGTTCTTGCTATTGTCCTTCCACCGCAGTTTCTTTGGTTCAAGATTCAATGTCCCTTCGATTTCTTTGTGAACTGAAGAAATTTGCTTTGGTTAGTTCACACGTTTCAAGTCATATGGCAATACTCTTGAGAAATTTCTGTATTATACTACTCTTTGCATTCATGGCATGGTTCGAAATTAGTAATGAAATTGATAGAAGGTTTTATCAAGAGGCTTTATCACCTGACTTGAAGTGGCGTAAACAAGGCTTGGCAAGCCTCGGCCGATGTTGCCTAATAGAAAACGCTATATCTTCACCAAACTGTGAGGTATTTAAACCGGCATCCAAGTCTGGATACCCAAACATATGGTGCGTAGATATCTTCAAAAAAATTAGGGAAAGTTCCAGCAGTTTTTTGTCCTGGTTGCGTTTTATGAAGGTTGGTAAAGTTGACAAAAATTTTCACACATTTCTTCTGTCTTCCTCGCTTATTCACCATCTGATTGGTCCGTGAAAATGAGGCTTTGAAGGTTTCCGGCCATGGGCCACGAGCAAAAATCGGCTAAAACATTTGATTCCTATCTTTTTTACACTGTATACAGTCTTTTGTGAATGACCTGTAAGGAAATTTAGGTGCCTACAGGGAAGGCAGTCAGTATATGCAAATATGAGGAGGACAAGTTGTGGAGTGAGTGGTCAAGCAGCTTATATAGTTTCCGTTAGGTAATGGAATTGAAGCTCGGTTGTGAGGTCAAAATCCGAATTGGTGACCTCTCAAATGCCTGGCCAAGCAACTCTCTCCATGATCATTTGGAATTGACATTAAAATAGAGGTCCCATGCCTGGATGTGGAATGCGTAGTAAGGCTGAATTCCCGGGGGGGGTAACTTCAATAGGCGGGTGACGGGGGTGTGCCATTTGACGTCTGAAATCGCACCCTAAAATTTATAAATTTTCGCGAAAATGATACCCCAAAATTTATAGGCCGTTGAATATGTATACCCTAAAATTGTGACAGCCATCCAAAATTTTAACCAAGTAAGTAAAATTTGATCAAAATCAATACCCTAAAGAGTTATTTTTCTAAAATGACACCCCAAAATTTATGACTACCTGTGATCTTACCAAAAATGATACCCCAAAATTTATTTTCTGCTCGAAAAAAGGCACCCCAAAAAATGGCACATCCCGTACCTTCATATATGGTAGTTACCCCCCCCCCCCGGGGCTAAATTAGAGAACGATATTACAGCCTACTTGAAATGAAGTAATGAATGAAAGAAAATGAGTCAGACATTTCTGGATCCAAATATTGGAGATTGAGAAAAGATTCTTTAATATAAGAAGATATTTCGGATAGCGCAATTCTTGGGTCCAAATAAACTAAACAAACTGCAATGCTAATTTTTGTCTTCAGATATAGTTATAATTATATTTGTAAGTCCTTAATCGCAAGTTTGCACCGTTTCAATGTATTTCATTAGCATAACTCCATGCTTTTAAATGACAATTTCTCAGGGTACCCCCTATCCCCTCTCTGCATTTTTATGTGCTGGTGTGTCTCCTACAGGGCTGATACCAGCCATGACTGCCTCGGGGGTGACAAAAAAATCTTCTAACGATAAAACTATCAACAACAACAGTTGTAGGAACATATGTTAAACTAGGAAGTAAAAGCGCTCGCTTCGCTCGCGCTTTAACATTCCTAGCTCCTGCGGAGTGCTTTTATGGTAACTGTACTCTTTCAGTGACCACCATTCAAATTCAGCATGAAATCAGGTTGGTAGTTCACCGGACCGCCCCAAAGCCAAACCGGGGTAGGGAAAAGGCCATACCTTTCAAAACGATAATCTATTTTTGTACCACCTATTGTTATATTGTTATTTTAAACAATGAACACTTGCATTCCATTGTTTTCACATACTATGTTGTGTAGCTCTGGATGAAAACCCTTTGTCTTCGATATTGTCTTGCAAAGAAAAATGTCCTAGATTGTGAGCGTCCCACAACATTTTAGGCTTTCAACACAAATCAGGTTAGAAATGTAGTCCAGTTTGAAGAGAATTGAATGAAAATTGACCAAACTATCAGAAGAAGCCAAAATGAAGCCAAAAAGCCAAACTTAATTTATGAAGCCAAAAATAAAAGAAAAGAGAAGCTACCATCCCTGCTTGAAATCAGAGCAGTTATGATCATTCATAACGCCATAAAATGAGAAACTCGGACATGCCCCTTTCTATAACATCCCTGTACCCCCAAATAAGCCCCACATAAACCTTAAAAAAATTGTTATGTTTTCAACACATGAATCCAGTAGCAGATGCTTCAGAGTTTCCTCGCGTGTCTTAGCTTCAGAGTGATTAATGAGACAATTTTGCCCTTCACCCCTGGCCTCTTTTTGAACTTCATTCAGATGTTAAAGTTGGTCCCTGCAATTTTTCTCTTAACTGAGATATCCTTTGATTGCTCTATGCTAAGTATGATTTGCTATCGAGCCATTGTCATCTAGAGTCCTTTGTGTACAGGCTGCATCTTCAGAAAGTCTGAAAATCAAAATTGGCGTAGTACAAAATATGAGTCTCCACTATAGTAGTTGAACTAATGATGAAAAGTTGACTTTAGATGACTTTTCCTAGACTTATGACGATGAGTCTCTTGTTTCCCTGTGCTCTTTGACTTGATGATGGCGCTTCGGTCAAGAGAGACTCATAGTATTACTAAGAAAAACCTGGCCCTATTTAGGCCCAAACTGAGCAATTTCTTCAGTACCAATCAGATTGCGAGATTTGTGAATCACCATTGTTAAGGTGTAAATGTGATAGAATTGTCGATTCGATTGAAGAATTGAAAACACTCCCACGGGATGGAGATTCGAAGCCGTGATTCTTTTGTAATTCCATTGATGATTGAACAAAATAGGGCCAAGTATTTTACTGTTTCATTATGAGTCCCTCTTGAGCAAGGTTTACCGCAGGGATGCAAGGGACTCATCGTCATCAGTCTAGACTTTTCCATCACTTCATCTACTGTAAAGTGGATACATATTTCCGCTTACTTAGGCCAAATTTGATTTTCAAATAATCTGACATTGCAACATGCCTGCAAAGGACCCTGGATGATAATGGCTCTTTAATTGCTGACTATTGATGCTCTAAATCTACTATAGATAGATACATCAGTCTCTGAACCAGGAACGTACGCAGGAATTTGCAAGGGGGATCGGATGGTTGTTTCCCTTAATACAATCTAGGTCAAACTTGAAGCCTATTGATAAATACATGGCATACATAGATTCGTTTCAGATATCAAAAAGGTGGCTCCCAGGGCACTTCTTTGAATGGTCAGATTTCGAGTAGAAAACCTCTCCCTTCCACGCTCCAAAATCACTGGGAAATATTGCTAACCTGCCCGACCACTCTCTTCTCAAATTTGAAAGAAGTCCAAGCGTAGATAAAAGCTGAACAATATGCTTTTGAGCATATTCTTTTTATTTGCTTTTATCAGATAAGAGATCTTGTTTTTTTCTCCACAGTGACTCGTCTTTTCATCGCAGTTTCGATCCTTCCTAAGGATTTCTGACTTTTCAGTAAAATTTCAGTAAAAGTCTTTTCGAATTTGGCAAGTGGTATTTCACTCATTCGAAAAAGCGTGCATGATTTTTTCAGAACAGAAGGATTTTTACGGAGTTTGGTGGAACATTCGTGGAAACAAAAGGATTTTGCCAAAGATGTAGCAGAATTTTTGGAGTGAAATGCCCATCGGAATTTTGGGGCAGTGTTCCTCAATCCCCACAATTTCTGCCAGTGTTCGGAAGCCTACCAATATTCAAAATTGCGCTAGTGCCCTCGCAGTAATACAGGAAACTGCGAAGGCAGTGTTACCTGCATAGTATGATGCAGGAAATAAGTGAAAATAAGTAAAACTGTGCCAAGGCTTTCCTTGAATGAAATGAATAGCTTCTAAGTTATATTTCCTTGCACTGGAGATTCTTAATTTTTTGATGATCTAAGAATGGATTTTCTTATAAGCAGTTTTTTATGAAAGAATCATTCGTGTACAACTGTACATTTATAAATAGATATGTGCATTGATATGCAAGGAATTAAAGATAAGGTGTTCTGTGAGAAAATACTATGGTATGCTGGAATTCAGCTTCTCACATGAACAAACTTCGATTTTATTGAAATATAGAATGTCTTTTTGGTTCCCATACGTTAACTTAAACCTCAAATGGAGGATTCAGTGGCATGGAATATGTCCTTGTAATCGGACCGTACGACTGCACTACCCCTGATCTTATGACACTGGACCCTACGACCCAAGACGAACATTCAACCATACCACCCCGGGCCAAAGTTTGATACATCTAGCTTACAACATTTTTTCGCCACCGATGGTTTAGTGACCACGCAAGACATCAGTACGTGTCAAAGTTTTCATTGTCACGTAGAATTCCGTGTATTCGTACTGAGCTAAGAACGAAATTCGAAGCAAGAAATTCGAAAGCCAGTTGTTGCAAACAAAACCGGCCCCTCTTAATGCTAATAAAATTGATGAATATCTATGTTGAATATCCACAAATATTAACCCTTTCATTCCCACCGTTGCCATTTGGCAACACACATTTCAAGGTCTTCCACGACTCCCTAGCTTCCTTGGTCCGGAATTTGCTCCTTGTATTACTATAAAGGAGCCATTGTTATTTTAGAATGCGGCAAATGTTTGATGTTTGACTGCCTTTTCATAACAAATATTGAGCATTGAAAACGAGAGGAATCTCTGTGCTGCTATTTTATGGAAATGGTCACTGGATAATGATCTAGATAACGTTGAATGAAAATTGAAAAATATGTGTAAAAGGTTTATTCCCAAGCTGAAACCTGTCGGTTGGAGCACATTCAATCAAGTTTTTCGTATGCCTTGCTCAGCACCGCAAAACTTGTCACAAAAGTTTGCGTTGCCATTTGGCAACAATGGGAATCTAAATAAAGTCAATGGAAATTTGTATTGGAAAATAGTTAAGGTGGACAAACATGCAAAAATATCATGCTGTTTTTTTCTCGAAAATGGGTTATTTTATGTAAAAATATACTAAAGACTACAGAAAAAAAATTTTTTGACAAATCTTTCAATATTTGGGAATGAAAGGGTTAACTTCTTTGCATGATTCAAATCAGAGAAAGCAAATTTTCCATGTTTGAGTTCAAAGGCCATGAAAATAACAGACTCAGAAGAGGGCTATAAAGCATTTGGACTGTTAGGGTTACTTCAGTCTTTCTAGCCTTTCTAATTTTTTCATAAAAATAACAAGAAGTAAGGAAGTTATATCTTAAATGCGCAGGGTCACGTAACCGTAAACAAACCTGTTATCTCTATGATCTATATTGTTGGCCACACGTGGCCATTGTGTTCTGCTCAGATTTTGGTGGATGGGGTGAATCCACAATAAAGTTACTTCTAAAAATCCACCAATATCTCTGCAATCCTACAACGTATGAGTGTTTGGTTTATTTCTCAAGAAAATTCAAGAGTCCATCTTCAAAATAACACCTATATTTTGAGAAAAGTAGTGGAAAATCTCTGTGATATGGACTATCAAAAATCCTGAAAAATCATCGTTTCGAAAGAAGTTTGTTTACATTACGTGACGCTGCCCCTTTAAATGCAAACATTTCTTATCCAGATCCCCAGTCGTTCATGAGCACCTCTGTTGACATTGAAGACAATGGAAGTATTAATACATCATAACAAAGTCTTTTTAACCAAATACATCAAACATGGACCTGGGGTCGTATTGTCGTACGATCTTGGGTTGTAAGTCCCGGGTCGCAGAGTCCTCGGGTCCGGTCAAAAGAACTTCTCATTTTTTTGTGCAAACGTGCTGGGGCTGATTTTCAGTATTGCGAGTTGGCAAGCTAACGGCTGCACGCATGATACAACCAAAAAGACCTTAGAAATGATCTTACAAGAGAAAATCGGTCCATTATGTGACCTTTTTGTGCTGAGTTCTCGTTCAGGGTTTGTAGTATTACAAAAGATGATAATGCTAGAAGGAAATTAGTTATGAAGTCATTTGCTAACTCGTTGCAAAATAGACCTAGGACCGATAACCAATACTTTCAGACCAGACCTGGTAACATAACATGGGCATCGACGTTAAAGCAGACTTTGCTTGTCTTTCATTATTATCTATGGACATCTACATAAGTTTGAAGTCATGGAAAAGCGATGAATCAGGGGAGTAGCAAAGGCAGTTACTGGATTGCATTATTTTCATCCAACAGTAGAACCCAAGAAATAACTATTTCGTCATCAAATGCCACTTGTTTTGCCAAATTCGGACTCTGCACACCTCAGTTATGTTACTTAGCTTGGGCTCAGCGGTGAGTGAATTGTTGAACTGTTATTGAGGTTACTTCCAAGTCACCCCTTTTGCAATAACTGAGGACTCTCCCTTGCTGTGATAAATTTATATTTGGAATTCTGTGGACTTGCCTAAGTCGTTATAGAAGAAAGAAAGCGAACACACTCTTCCTTTCCTCCAGGACGACTTGGGCAAGTCCAGGAAATCTGGAAAACATTGCATAACATACTTTAATCATACTCTACCTTGGTAGCGTAGCTTGGTCAAAGAACAGTCAAGCTTTATACTTGCAATCAAAGATCCTTTATACGGGTAAACAGGATTTTGGTTGTGGCCTTGAGCCAGTCATCCCGTTAACATTTGGAAATGATGACTCTGTGTTTCTAGGGTCACAGGTCTGATTTTTACGGTATGCCATTTTGGCCGAAGTTGAGAAACTTAGGCTATGCGTATGGCCTTTAAAATCGTCAAAAATCAGTTTCAAGAGTAATCACTTTGTAACTTGAGCTAAATCTTCACTAAGAATTTAGTAAAGAATCTATATGTTGTAATCAGTAAATTTTAAGCAGAAGACTTAAAAAACTACAAGAGCAAACTCTGAATTTGTAGCATTGCGACAAAACCAAGAGGAGAGCCTCTGCAAAATAGGGCAATAACTTCGTTGTATCTAACGTGAGCATCGAAATACTTTAACACGAGCGAGATAGATACTGCAGCTAACATAATATCAACTATTTGCAAGCTTTTACTCCCTTGGTGTTTGGCAAAAGCAGCTGCAAAACTTGTTTTTAGCTCAGATTGAACGCTGCCATCAAATTTCTATGGCTGCCATCAGCATCCACAAAGAAAGGTCGAAGGTTAAGGCCTATTGTTGAATTGAATTGCTAAAATTTGGGTACAAAACCCCTTCTTACATTACCCCAAGACACTGTACGAAGAAAAGTATTGGACCCCAGGCAAGCCTTTATCGTCAGCTATTTTTCATCGTTTTTCTGAAATTTTTAGAGGTAAGCAGTAGGCGTGAGGAGCTGCGTGCGGGAAAGTGTCACAAACAGGAATGTGCGTAACAAAACTCTTCATCGCTTATATATATAGACTAGGAAGTAAAAGCGCTCGCTTCGCTCGCGCTTTAACATTCCTAGCTCCTGCGGAGTGCTTTATATGGTTACCGTACTCCTTCAGTGACCACCATTTAAATTCAGCATGAAATCAGGGTTGGTAGATCTCCGGACCGCCCCGAAACCAAACCAGGGGTCAGAAAAAGGCCAGATAAAGCAAAACCTTTCAAAACAATGACCCATTGCTGTACCACCTATTGTTCTATTGTTATTTCAAGCAATGGACACTTGCATTCCATTGTTTTCACATACTATATTGTGTAGCTCCGATGAAAACCCTGTATCTTTGATGTTGCCTTGCAAAGAAAAATGTCCTAGATTGTGATTGTCTGTACTCCAGTTTGAAGTGAATTGAATGAAAATTGACCAAAAATCTTAAAAGAAGCCAAAATTAAGCCAAACATTAAAAGTTAATTTTTGAAGCCAACAATAAGGGAAACGAGCCAAATTTCCAAAATTTTGCTGAAAAAAAGCCAAGTTACCAGCCTTGCAACAAATCAGATCAGTTATGGTCATTCATAAGAATTCAAGTAACTAAGTAAGAGTGATATGCTATACTCCATAAAATGAGAAAATCAGACATGTCTCTTTCTATAACATTCCTTTACTCCCAAATAAGCCTCACAGAAACCTCAGCAAAATTGTCACGTTTTCAGCACATGAATCCAGTAGCAGATGCTTCAGGGCTCCCTCGTGTCTCTTAGCTTCAGAATGATTAATGAGACAATTGCGCCCTTCGCCCCTGGCCACTGTTTGAAATTCATTCAAATGATAAAGTTGGTCCCCTCAATTTTTTTCTGAGTTCCTGAGGAGCCATTGTCACCTAGAGTTTTTTGTATACAGGCTGCATCTTCAGAAAGTCTGTAAATCAAATTTGGCGTAGTAAAAGGTATCAGTCTCCTCAGTTCATCTGCTGCAAAGTGAATACATATTTCCGCTTACGTATACCTTGTTTTATTTTCAAATAATCTGACATTGCAACATTCCTGCAAAGGACCCTGGGTGACAATGGCTCTTTAATTGCTGCCGACCATTGATGCTCTAAATCTACTATAGATAGATGATACATCTGTCTCTAAGCCAGCGACGTACCCAGGAATTCGAAAGGGGGGTCAGATGGTTGTTTCCCTTCATACAGTTTAGGTCAAATCTGGAGCCTATTGATAAAGACATGTCATGCATAGATTCGTTTCAAATATCTAAAAGAAAGTTGGCTCCTAGGGTAATTCTTTGAATGGTCAGATTTGGAGCAAAAAGCCTCTCCCTTCCACGCTCCAACGTCGCTTGGAAATGTTGCTAACTTACCCGACCATTTTCTTCTCAAATTTAAAGAAATGAAAGTGTAAATAAAAGCTGAACAGTATGCTTTTGAGCATATCCTTTTTATTTGCTTTTGCTAATAAGAGCTCTTCTTTTTCTCCACTGTGAATCGCCTTTTCATTGCAGTTTCGATCTTACTTAAGGATTTCTGACTTTTAAATACAGTTTCCTAATCTTCTCGAATTTGACAAGTGGCATTTCACTCATTCGAAAAAGGGTGCGAGATTTTTTCAGAACAGAGGAATGTTTACGGATTTTGGTGGAACATTCGGGGAAACAAAAGGACTTTTGCAGAAGATGTACAAGAAGTTTGAAATGCCCCTCGGAATTTGAGGGCAATGTCCCCAATCCCCACAATTTCTGCCACTGTTAAAGAAGCCTACCAATATTTCGAAATTGCTCTAGTGCCTTCGCAGTAATACAGGAAACTGCGAAGGCAGTGTATAGTATGATACAGGAAATAAGTGAAAATAAGTCAAACTATGCCAAGGCTTTCCATGAATGAAATGAATAGCTGCTAAGTTATATTTTCTTGCAATGAAAATATCAATGTTTTGATGATATAAGAATGGAGTTTCTTATCAGCAGTTTTTTTGAAAGAAACATTCGTGCTCAACTGTACACTTATAAAATAGATGTGTGCATTGATATGTAAGGAATTGGAAATAAGGTGCTCTGTGAGAAAATACTATGGTATGTTAGAATTCAGCTTTTCATATGAATAAACTGCGATTTTATTGAAATATGGAATATCTTGTTGGTTCCCATAGGTAACCTTTAGCCTCAAAGGATTCAGTGGCATGGGATATGTCCTTTCAATCGGACTGTACGACCGCACGACCCCGAACCCTGTGACACTGGATCATACGACCCCAGACCATACGATTATACGACCATTCGACCATACGACCCCGGTCCAAAGTTTGATACATATAGCTTAAAAAATTTTTCACCACCGATGGTTTTGTGAACACGCAAGACATTAGTACGTGTCAAAGTTTTCTTGGTCACGTAGAATTCTGTGTATTCATACTGAGCTAGCCAGTTGTTGTGAGCTAAACCGGCCCCTCTGAATACAATTAGAATGGATGAATATCTATGTTGAATATCCACAAAATTAGTTGTCAACTTTGTATTTGTAATTAGTGGTTTACTTATCTTTCTTTCTTTTCTTTACTTATCTTTCTTATCTTTACTTTATGTTGTGCGTTTTTATGTATTGGTCAAGGGGTAGTCATGGTCTTTCGCTCCCCATGGTGTCGTACCCGTAGTGTAGTAAAGTAATTAGGGGTAGTATAGTAGAATGTAAAATTTGTATTGTAATTAATTTATATGAATAAAAAAAAATATCCACAAATATGCACTTCTTCAAATTTTCCATGTTTCAGTTAGAAGGCCATGAAAGTAACAGACTCAGAATGGAGGGCTATAAAGCATTTCGACCGTTAGGGCTACTCCAGTCTTTCTAGCCATTCTAATTTTTTAGAACAATAACAAAGAAGTAAGAAAGTTATATCTTAAATGCAAACATTTCTTTATTATCATCCAGATCCCCAGTCACTCATGTGCATATCTATTGACGTTGAAAATAATGGAAGTATCAATACATCATAACAAAGTCTTGTTAGCCAAATACATAAAACTTTGGCCTTGGGTCGCATTGTCGTATGATCTGGGGTTGTAAGTCCCGGGTCGCAGAGTCCTCGGGTCCGGTCAAAAGAACGTCTGAGTTTTTTGTGCGAATGATGAACAGATAACGTGATGGGGCAGATTTTCAGTATTGCGAGTTGGCAAGCTAACGGCTGCATGCATGATATAAGTAAAAAGACTTCAGAAATGATCTTATGGCAGAAAATCTGTCCATTGTTGGACCTTTTATGCTGAATTCTCTTTCAGAGTTCGTAAACAAGTAGTACAAAAGATGATTCTGATAGAAGGAAAATAGAGTTGAAGTCATTTACTAACTCGTCGAAAAATAGACCTAGGTAGGACCTTTCATCCTTATTTACATAATTTTGAAATGATGGAAAAGCGATGAATCAGGGGAGTGGCAAAGGCAGGTACTGGACTCGAAGTAAGCTTTGCTTAATTCATTACTAAACTTGCATTATTTTCATTCAACAGCAGACAAGAAATAGCTATTTCGTCATTAAATAAGAAAATCGTTTCGCCAAATTCAGACTCTGCACAGTTCAGTTATGTTACTTAGCTTAGCCCCAGCGATGAGTGAATTGCTGAACTGTGATTGAGGTTATTTCCAGTCACCCCTTTTGTAATAACCGAGGCTCTCCCTCGCTGTGAAACTTTAACCGTACTCTTCTTTGGTAAAAAACTTGATTAAGGAACAGTTTACAATCAAACATTCTTTATACGGGTAAACAGGATTTCTTTGGATTTGGCCTTGAGCCAGTCATCCCGTCAACATTTGGAAATGCTCTTAGGGTCACAGGTCTGATTTGTACTGTATGCCATTTTGGCCGAAGCAGAGAAACTCGTGCTTTGCGTGTATGGCCTTTAATAAAAGCGTCAAAAATCAGTTTGAAGAGTAATCACTTTGTAACTTGGGCCAAATCTTCATTAAGAATTGAGTAAAGTTTCTATGCGTTGCAACCAGTAAATTTATAAGCAGAAGACCGAAAAAACTACAAGGGCAAATTCTTAATTTGTAGCGCTGCGACAAAACCAAGAGGAGAGCCTCTGCAAAATAGAGCAATAACTTCATTGTATCCAACGTGAGCATCGAAATACCTTACCACAAGCCAGATAGATGCTGCAGCTAACATAATATCAACTATTTGCAAGCTTTTACTCCCTCGGTGTCTGGAAAAAGCAGCTACAAAACTTGTTTTTAGCTCAGATTAAACGCTGCCATCACATTTCTATGGCTGCCATCAGCATCCACAAAGAAAGGTCGAAGGTTAAGGCCTATTGTTGAATTGAATTGCTAAAATTTGGGTACAAAACCCCTCCTCACATTACCCCAAGATACTGTACGAAGAAAAGTATTGGACCACAGGCAAGCCTTTATCGTCAGCTATTTTACATATTTTTTCTGAAATTTTTGGAGGTAAGCAGTAGGCGTGAGGAGTTGCGTGCGGGAAAGTGTCACAAACAGGAATGTGCGTAACAAAACTCTTCATCGCTTATATATATAGATTTATGCATTATGACAGATCTAACTCTTGAGTGACTAAAATTTGGCCAAGTTTCGCAATCTAACCTTAAAATCAACAAAATTAGTGAATATCAATCAAAATATGCCATAAATTGAATAAATTATGTTGGAATTATGTTTCAACACTAATAAATTAATGTTTTTATGCTTTATTTCTCCTCAAAATCCTCAAAAACTAGTCATTTAAATCTGCAAAATTCCGAAAAAATAGCAACATTTTCTGACAAATGGTCTCCTTAGGGGGGACACTCTGCCCTCCAGCCCCCCATTGGCTTTGGCCCTGGTATCCTATGGCATTAGGCACCTAAGTTTCTTAAAATTTTCAGATTTTAAACACTCGGAGTTTCTTACGAGTTTCTTAAAGTTTTCGTGACAATCTTTATGTCCACTGCCTGGTACATCAAGAACTGTTCAAAACAAGGTTTTTCGAAGCCTTCCAATGTTTACTCTATACTTAAGTACTTTGCAAGTAATATGATACAAGAAACAAGTGGAAATGAAGCTAAAATATGTTAAGGATTCTTTAATAAAAATAGAGTGTTTCTTAAGTTATATTTTCCAAGTACTGGAGTTTCTTGATAGTTGGCGATCTGAGAGTTGAGTTTCTTAAAAGCAGTTTCTGTATATTGCTTGTATGAATACGGTACATGTTTTTACTCTCCTAGTGCATCCAGGGAAAATAGTAGTAAATCCGCCAGCGTCTAACTGTTTGCTCTCTAATTTCCTATTCACGTTTGTGTAAAAAGCTCAAGCATATAATTACTGTTTCGATATATCAGTACCTGCTAGTCATACCGGGTGAGTAAAAAAAAAGCCCTGCGCTTGAAAGGCTACGACTTCCTGAAACATCTGATTGAATACCTACGCTAGCGAACCTATACGCACTACTGTGGTGGATACGCCATACAGAGGCGGGGTATTATGCTTGATGTGGTGGATACGCCATACAGAGGCCGGGTATTATGCTAACGTGGTGGGGTATTATGCTTGATGTGGTGGATACGCCATACAGAGGCGGGGTATTATGCTAACGTGGTGGGGTATTATGCTTGATGTGGTGGATACGCCATACAGAGGCGGGGTATTATGCTAACGTGGTGGGGTATTATGCTTGATGTGGTGGATACGCCATACAGAGGCGGGGTATTATGCTAACGTGGCGGGGTATTATGCTTGATGTGGTGGATACGCCATACAGAGGCGGGATATTATGCTAACGTGGTGGGGTATTATGCTTGATGTGGTGGATACGCCATACAGAGGCGGGGTATTATACTAACGTGGTGGGTTATTATGCTTGATGTGGTGGATACGCCATACAGAGGCGGGGTATTATGCTAACGTGGTGGGGTATTATGCTTGTTATGGTGGATACGCCATACAGAGGCGGGGTATTATGCTAACGTGGTGGGGTATTATGCTTGATGTGGTGGATACGCCATACAGAGGCGTGGTGTTATGCTAACGTGGTGGGGTATTATGCTTGATGTGGTGGATACGCCATACGGAGGCGGGGTATTATGCTAACGTGGTGGGGTATCATGCTTGTTGTGGTGGATACGCCATACAGAGGCGGGGTATTATACTAACGTGGTGGGTTATTATGCTTGATGTGGTGGATACGCCATACAGAGGTGGGGTATTATGCTAACGTGGTGGGGTATTATGCTTGTTGTGGTGGATACGCCATACAGAGGCGGGGTATTATGCTAACGTGGTGGGGTATTATGCTTGATGTGGTGGATACGCCATACAGAGGCGTGGTGTTATGCTAACGTGGTGGGGTATTATGCTTGATGTGGTGGATACGCCATACGGAGGCGGGGTATTATGCTAACGTGGTGGGGTATCATGCTTGTTGTGGTGGATACGCCATACAGAGGCGGGGTATTATGCTAACGTGGTGGGGTATTATGCTTGTTGTGGTGGATACGCCATACAGAGGTGGGGTATTATGCTAACGTGGTGGGGTATTATGCTTGATGTGGTGGATACGCCATACAGAGGCGTGGTGTTATGCTAACGTGGTGGGGTATTATGCTTGATGTGGTGGATACGCCATACGGAGGCGGGGTATTATGCTAACGTGGTGGGGTATCATGCTTGTTGTGGTGGATACGCCATACAGAGGCGGGGTATTATACTAACGTGGTGGGTTATTATGCTTGATGTGGTGGATACGCCAAACAGAGGCGGGGTATTATGCTAACGTGGTGGGGTATTATGCTTGTTGTGGTGGATACGCCATACAGAGGCGGGGTATTATGCTAACGTGGTGCGGTATTATGCTGGATGTGGTGGATACGCCATACAGAGGCGGGGTATTATGCTTACGTGGTGGGGTATTATGCTTGATGTGGTGAATACGCCATACAGAGGCGTGGTGTTATGCTAACGTGGTGGGGTATTATGCTTGATGTGGTGGATACGCCATACGGAGGCGGGGTATTATGCTAACGTGGTGGGGTATCATGCTTGTTGTGGTGGATACGCCATACAGAGGCGGGGTATTATGCTAACGTGGTGGGGTATTATGCTTGATGTAGTGGATACGCCATACAGAGGCGGGGTATTATGCTAACGTGATGGGGTATTATGCTTGATGTGGTGGATACGCCATACGGAGGCGGGGTATTATGCTAACGTGGTGGGGTATTATAATTGATGTGGTGGATACGCCATACGGAGGCGGGGTATTATGCTAACGTGGCGGGGTATAATGCTTGATGTGGTGGATACGCCATACGGAGGCGGGGTATTATGCTGACGTGGTGGGGTATTATGCTTGTTTTGGTGAATACGCCATACAGAGGCGGGGTATTATACTAACGTGGTGGGTTATTATGCTTGATGTGGTGGATACGCCATACAGAGGCGGGGTATTATGCTAACGTGGTGGGGTATTATGCTTGATGTTGTGGATACGCCATACAGAGGCGGGGTATTATGCTTACGTGGTGGGGCATTATGCTCCGCCTCTGTATGGCGTATCCACCACATGAAGCATAATACCCCACCACGTTAGCATAATACCCCGCCTCTGTATGGCGTATCCACCACAGTTGTGCGTATAGGTTCGCTAGCGTGTAACATGTTCAACTACTTTTAGAAGTTTTCCTGGCTAAAGCCGGTTTTCCACTAGGCGGATTTTTCCGCGCGCAGCGGAGCGGCTATTATAATTGCATTGTTTATTTCAAACAATGGTCACTTCTGGTCGCTCCGCTACGCGCGTATTTGAAAGTCGGATTGATTTCAACTTTTCCGCCGCGTCCTATGGCGCCAACCAATCAAATCGCTCGAAGGATCTGACACATGACTTCAGTATTCCACGAGAGGGGGAAAGCCACGGTGATTGACAAAAAAAGCTCTGAAAATATTTTAAAAAATTCTTGGTCATTGAATTTCTTAGAGATTAAACATCTTTGTTAGTACGCGTGCAATGTTTTAGAAACAACAGCCGCTCCGCTGCGCACGGAAAAATCCGTCTAGTGGAAAACCGGCTTAAGATTGGTCACTCCGTTTAGACTGACGACGTGATTCCTTGTATTCGTTCATTATTTTCCATCGAAAAAATAAAAAAAAATAGAAAATATAGCGATACTATTGAGACTTATGTAATGAGTATACACTCCGTTCAGATTCTGTAAGCGATTTTCTAAAATGAATCCCTTTGAGAAACCTTTAAAAACGTGCCAAGTTTACAAGCAAGAATCCCTAATGTGTTAACCTACAGCGATGACTTTCAGCACGCTTTAGCCTTTGGTTTAAAAGTTTCCAGAGGAATAGGGATGTTGAAATACTCCAAAAGGTATCTCCCTCTTCTTACAATACAAAGCATGTATAAAAGTCTTGTAGAACCATATTTCAGATATTGCTGCCCTGTATGGGGAAGCTGTGGCTCCACAGCAATGAACGAACTACAAAAACTTCAAAATCGGACTGCAAGAATAGTTACTAACAGTAGATATGATGCTTCTGCAAAGCCTATCATCAAGAAACTTGGATGGCACACTGTTAGTGAAATTATTCAAATGGAGACTTTGAGTATGGTATACAAATCTATCAATGATCTGGCTCCCACTTACCTTACAGAAATGTTCTCAAGGCTCTCGGATACATGTAAGAGAGAATTACGCAATACTAGATCTGATTTAGAAATTCCCATGCGAAAATCTGCAAATGGCCAAAAATGCTTCTCATATAAAGGTGCGACATTGTGGAATCGCCTCAGCCTAGAATCAAAATTGTCCTCGACTTTGAAAACTTTAAAAAAAAGCATAGCAAACCATGCATTTAGCTACTTCTCTCTTATACCATATCTACATCATACCTGCAATTTTTATATACTTTGTTAATACCTGTTTTATTTTGGATTTACATGTAAATCTAGATAGTTCCTTTTCGTTTGTAAGTATTTTTTAACAGGGTACATTGTAAAACAGTACAGCTGAATGTTTTACCCTGTATAAATATTATAAAATCAAATCAAATCAAGCTCGTGCTTTCATCTTGGTGAGTTGAAAAGCTATCCCCCTAGTGTCAATAACTTAAAAGTGGGATTCCATTCTCCCATGAGGAGAAAATATATGAAAACCTCCAAGAGTCATCATGGCTAGGAAGGAGAACAAAGGGAAATCTTGCTTGGCATTTTCACTCGTTTTTGCAGGTTTTCGAAAGGGGCTTTCTGCATAAAATCTCCTATTTCGACGGGAAGGAATAATCGATTAAAGCTGGGTAAATTACTGAGCCTAATTTGACATAATGGTGATAAAAAATGACAGTTTTCGATATCACTGCTTTGATATTCAGGGAGCAGGATCTCTTCAAGCGCCGGGCGTTTTTATTGATTCACCCTGTAGAAAACTAAAGAGGGTATACACTGAGTTTTATGCGCATACTAACCGGTTTTGTGTTGTACAGGTAAATATAAAGCCCGAGGTCTTAAAAGTACAGACCGAGCTTGCGAGGTCTGTGCATTAAGACCGAGGGCTTTATATTTTCCTGTATAATGACAAAACCGGTTAGTATGAGTTTTATTACCTGACATATTCTAATCTTGACTCGCATTTCATCAACACATTTTGCTACAGTCATGCCGTTTGAGTTCACTGCAAATCTCTCATGCCTAGGCCTAAAGCAGTTGCCGTGGCGACAAAAACGCGTCCAAAACGCGTCCTTGTATCGTACTATACAAGGCTATGGGAAACCCGCGGGAAATGTGCGATTAGCCAATAGGAATGGCGGGATTCTGTATTGCCTCGTCTTTGAAACTTCAGTCAGGCAATAATACCCATTATAAATTCGAACAGTTTGGTTGTTTTCATGTATCAAATTGATCCTGTAAAAGTTTTCTGGTCTTTCATTTCCAGAAATTGTGAATTTTTTATTTCAGATTGATTGGCCTTAGTTTGCTTAATAAAGCTACCATTTATTCAGCCTATGGTAAATTAATGAATGATGATGGTGGTGATAATAATGATGATGATGATTGTTATTATTCTTATTACTATTATGTTGATTATGGTATTCATGATTATAATGATTATGATGACGTTTTTGATAAGTTTGATGATAATGTCGCTGTTGCTGATGATGATGATGATGGTGATCATGATGATAATGATAATGATAATGATAATGACAATGATAATGATAATGATAATGATAATGATTGATGATGATGATGATGATGATGATGATGATGATGATGATGATGATGATGATGATGATGATGATGATGATGATGATGATGATGATGGTGATGATGATGATGGTGATGATGATGATGATGATGATGATGAGGATGATGATGATGATGATGATGATGATGATGATGATGATGATGATGATGATGATGATGATGATGATGGTGGTGATGATGATGATGATGATGATTAATAGCCCGCAAATATGTTTCGGGGTCGCCAGAGTACTTGACGGCAGAATATTTGGCTGCGTAGCCGTACCGCGCAAATAAGGTCGGTATGGCTTCGCGCCTCACACGAGGCCGGCCATCTTTTATGGGCATGCGCATTATTATCGTTATTAGCAATTTTGTGCCAGTTTCTCTGAGGAACATATTCCATTGGCCTCCTATTCAAACATTCTATCATCAATAGGGGTACCGTGCAAATTTTTGTTCGTTTAGAGCGCTGACAACACCCCCCAGTAACAATCCCACCGAACCTTAAAAATACAGCGGGGAAATTACGAAAGCATACATTTTCAGCGGGGATTAGAAATATCATGACGGGGAAATGAAATTTTGGGTTATCATCTATGATGGAACTTGCATGATTTTAACGGGGAAGCAAAAGGAAACAACAAAAACAAGGCGGGGACAGTGTTTGAACTCAAACTTAGCGGAGAAACAGATTTTTTTGGCCGGTCGTCCTTCAACCTTGGTGGAGCAATGTTTCAGCGGGGTCTTTACTTGGGGGTGTTTCACACGAGGCCGCTCACAGATATGACCAGCTTAGTTCGCAAGAGGGCCACTCTCCAAGGTGACCGAGTGAAGGTCGGTTAAGAGTCCAAATATTCGGCAGGTTAGGCAGGTCTCTTGTAAACGAGAAGGCTTAGTGACCAAATATTTAGGCAGCCTTCTGTAAACGCAGCCATTTTAGCAAGGATTGATATGGATTGAATTCAATGTTCGTTACTATCATTTTCCATTGAAACTTCCCAGACAAAAGTGGGTTATTCATAGTTCTGCACAGCGAAAAGATTTGCGAGCCTCATATTTCGATCTTCCATGTTAATGATGAATAACAGTTTTGGATTGCATCGACTGTCTTACGCTTTCATTTTTGTTATAGGTACCTGTAAACCTAAATGTTATTTCATGATCCAGGCCAAAATATTTAAAGGTTGAACAATAAAACTGTTTAATAAAACTATACAACTATAAAACTATAAACAATAAAACTATTTAATGGCTCAATTATCTTTCAAATTAAGGCCCCGTTCACACGAGAACGGAACGGAACGGAACGGACCAGAACGGAACGGAACGGAACGGAACGGAACGGAACTTTTTAAGGGGTGTTCACACGGCAATGGATCGATTTGAAGTGTTAATATCTTCCTCCCTAGAGATATGAATTTTCTAAGCTCACCATTTAAGTTTTTCCATTTTCATGCGTAAACAATCCTATTGTTTGGAGTCTTAGAATTACCTCATGTATAAATTGCATAAAAAAAGTCCGCAAAGTGGAACGGAACGCTTCAAAAGAGTGTTCACACGAGGACTAAATCGTTTCGTTCCGTTCCGTTCCATTTTACGGCTCACTTTTCAGAGCCGTCCACTTTTCGGAACGGAACGGAACGTTTCTAGTCGTTCTCGTGTGAACACCTGCAAAAATTCCTTTGTTTTCTGGAACAGTTCCACATCGTTCCCTTCCGTTCCGTTCTCGTGTGAACGGGGCCTAAGCCTCTGTCAGACGAACGAGTTTCAGGAAGGGTGTTTGTTCTCATCCTATCCGGGGCCTATTCGCATCTCTATGCTTCCCTATATTGCCATGTTAGGCCCGTAAAGCAGATCAAATTTACTAATGTTCCAAGATGACTGCCTTAAGAGGGCAATCACTACAAGATTGAAGACGTTGAATGATTTAACTTCTTCTGCCATAGCTTTTTAGCTCAAAAAGGCCGAATTTAAATGATCAGAGTTTAAGATCATGCTTTTCTGAAGTCTCACAGTGACCTTCATACTGTATGAAAATAATTTAGGCCTACACTTCGTTTTGTCACCCACTCGCCCACTTAATTTCAGCAACAGACGTTCCTAAAAATAACTAGTTCCTTCGATAATATGTATTTCATGCCGCTAACATTGCTCCCTGTATTACTTGTTCAAAATAAGTTTAAAACCATGTTATCGTTTAAGGTTTGCGTTCATGCAAAGCCAATCTCGTCCCCAGAGTGAGTTGGTTGCTCTACCTCTTCTCTGGGATACAAGAAGCTGTTCGGCAATCTGATTGGCTGTTCGCCATTTTGCGCCGTAACTCCTTTTTGTGCTGGGTAAACGACCTGGGCATGCCAAAATTCGACGTAAAACCACATTCTTTACCTATTCCGACCATCATTTGCGACTTATTTCCGAAATTCGAAGAATAACGAGCCATTTCATTTTGGAAGCTGCTGTGAAAGTTTCCCGAATTTGCAACTTAGGCCCATTTTTGCCCCAAACAAACCGAGCTTATTTTCACATTAAACACACTTACCGGCCCTTGCCGGCATTTTTCCGGCCCTTGGCGTTGCCTAGCCAACGGTGGAATCCATAATGGCTTCCAAATTTGCCCATTTTCTTGGCAAATTTGATCGAAGTGTACCAGGGTGCTCATTCGGCTTCGTGATCAGCGTATGACATAAGAACACCCTGAGAACGAGGTTTATCAAAAGTAACATGGAAGCATAGGGTCTTAAAGTAGAACAATAATCTTACTTACAGCGCTATGCAGCTATGCTTTTCAAAAGGATTGCTGCCTTGCAGGGGCCATTTTAATTTGATTTCTAGTAGTGGTTTATGCTGATTACAGTGAGTCACAGATATCGATCACCAAAACGAGACTACGCTTGGCAAACCGAGACCGCTCAATCTGGTATCAATTGGTTTCGATTGATCTGGTCTCGAATAAGTTGTAGCGGGGTATCTAAGTTTGGCGGAGGAGCGAAACTACGGTAATCCGTCTAGTGATGGTTAGACTTGCGAGCCGTAATCAGACTACGGTAATCAGTCTAGTGCTGTTAGACATGGGCCGCAGGGAAAACAACGAGAAAAACTTTGGTTATAGCGGGGTGACAACAATAATTTCAAAGCTATAAACAAAGTGCATTATTGCCCGTGGTCATAATGCTTTCAGAGAAACTCGTCACTAAAGCTAAGATAACCTGTAAACTTATTTCTTATAGGTGACAGGACTGTTGAAGCGCGAGTGAGGCAAGTGCTTTACTTTCTAGTGAACTTATAAAGTCTGCTGAATGTTGCTCTTCGCTGAGCTCAACTGCAGGGCATTCGGTTCCAAAGCCGGTGTAAAAAGATTGATATAAAGTTTCAAGACCAATTTTTGATCAAATGTCTTGAAAGAGCTTTCAACTACCATTTGACTAACAGCACAGTAGCTCCAGTTTCTTTAGGGCCATTCAGTCCGAAGCAATTAGTCAAAGCATTGAAAGTAGGGAATTTAAAGACATCTTCGCTATGGCAACATTGCTTGGAGTACTTTTCTACCACAAAATAGCCCAACTGCAACAATTGCAAACAAGGGCAAAGAAGCTAATGGAGAATACCAAGTATAAAGACGGATGGAGTTGTAAATAGGTCACTGTGAATTCTTTGCTCTCCTTGACCAAGGATTCATGACGTATAAAATATTGCATGACCTCTGTCCCCGGGGGGGGGGGGTACTTAGTATATTTTGCTGACGGGATGTGCACGTCTTTCCGGGTATCTTTTTCAGCGATCGATTCTAAGGCCGGGTATCTGTTTTGCTGATAAAATCTAAAGCCGGTAGCCTGAATTTAATCTTTTTTCTAAAACCGGTTACTTTTTCGCCAACAGAGCTTCTGATAATTTTCCCCACTTTTCCCAATGAAGTTCTTCACAACAAACAAACAATCGGCGTTAGCCTCCCACGTGATTCATTCAAAAAGAACAGAAAAGAGGCTGCCCTACCAATTGTTATTGTTATGCAGTGCCCACCAATTGTGGACAGTGGTTTGCACTTTGTTTGTTTGTTTCAGGGATCAGGATTTTTTCAAACGCCGGGCGTTTTTATTGACTCACCCGGTAGAATGTGGCTTTGGGTGATTCCAAAATTCTAATGCCGGGTATGGTTTTTGGCTATTTTTTCTAAAGCCGGCTCACAAAAACTATCGTAGGCGTGCACACCCCCGTCGTTTTGTATCCAAGTACCCCCCCCGGGCCTCTGTCCCGACAGTCTTCGCCATAAGTTCACTGAAAGATTTCAGATTCCAACTATATAATCAGAAGTCCAGTAGCGTAGGGTAGAGTATACAAAGCGAAGCTTCGACTTTTCTGATGTCGACAGCATTAGAGAGACAGAGTCAAATTTTAAAAGAGAGTTTGGAGAGTATCTCTTTGAGCCTTTAAACGCAGGTAACCCAAACACAACTACTTGATAGGGCTGCAATTCATATTATCATTATTATTGTTCTCCTCTCATTAAACAAATATTGTAATTAGGTTGTTTTTATGGCTGATAGGTTGTTTGTTATAAAAATTGATGACATGAAAATGAAAAAGTAGAAACTTATGCGTCATACAAACAGAACATGAAGTTCTTTAAAGCCATTAGATCAAGCAAAAGATTCATTGACCATTTGCAAGATCTTTTAAAGAACAGACACCAGTGCTCTTGCAGCTGGTCTAAGGAGGGAGAAACATACAGCTAGCCTTAAAAACATGTGGATATAACTTTTCAGCTAAAGGCCTCGGTTTGGTCATTTTTGAAAATTTCTTGATGCGAAATTTCTGGCTAAGGATTTGGATTCAGGACCCCAAGTTTAGTCTAGTTGCAAATTTTCATATTCCTAGAGTCCGCGATTTTGATTTTATGGCGATAATGAATTTTAAAATTTGTGTGGGATCTGACAGTGAAAATTGTCCGGTGTGTGACTTTACATCCTCAGTCATCATTCACGGTCAAAATTCCATATATATTTGCAATTTTGTTATCCCCATAAAGTTAAAATCGCCAGCACTGAGATCATTAAAATTTGCTATGAGACTAAAATTAGGGTGCTGAATGCAAATCTGGGGTCAGAAATTTCATATAACGCGAGCTAAAGAACTTTTGAAAAATTCTGAAACGAGGCCGCTTATTTGAAAAGGTGTATTGAGCTAGGCAGAGATAGTCTATGAATTTAACTAGGAAACCGCCTGCGGAAGTTATCATTCCTCTAGCTAAGCAATATCCACACACGTATCAATATCATGAAATACGAGACACGAATTTAGCCTTGCGTTTGTAGCTTTTGAGTCAGCTGTTTATCTCCGTCAACTAACTTCACTCGCAAGAAAGTAAAGCGCTCGCTTTACTCGCGCTTCAGTATTCTTTGGATGTCTCACGTAATTAGCAAGCAAATATTATCAACTCCCTTATCATTCTAATGCAGCTCTTTTTTCTTATTCATCCAGGTTCTCTGCAACAAGCATCACAAGAAAGCAAATTACTTCAGCAGTTGCTTGCACAACATTCCAGTGACATCAGACCACTTCCTAACAAACTTCAAGGCCCTACAGTTGTCAACATCTCAATTAGAATTGTGCAGGTCCTTGATATCGTAAGTATTGTATGTTTTTATACGATTACGTTAAAGATGGCAACATATGTATAGCATACGGGAAAAGCTCTATTAAGGGCATGTTCATATGGAGGCGAGCCAGCCCGCTTACCGGGCTGGCCCGGTAGGCGAGACAGTTTTCGTCTTGTGTTCATATTGAGAAATTCCAGCTCGCTTGCCGAGACAGAAATTTGACACGTGTCAAAACTGAGACACGTACCCATTGTTTAGAGCCGCAGCGCATGAGCAATGCAATGGGGACATTTTCCTCTCGGTAGCCGGGATGGAGTGTTCATATGGGAAAATTTTCATCCCGCCTATCGAGATCTCGCCACCACACTAGTGAGATCTCGCTAAGCGGGCCAGCCCGCCTACTCATATGAACAGAAATCAAGTTTTATATTGGAATTAGGGATGAGGTGAGATCTCAGCAAAGAGCTCCAGCCCGGTAAGCGGGCTGGCTCGCCTCCATATGAACAGGCCCTAAGGCCCCTCTCTCTTTAGTCTCTCCCCTCTGAGTCAAAATTTGAAATAAGCCCCCCATTTAAAAAAAATTATAGAATTTGCCAAATATTTCCCATCTACTTAGCTACACAACCTTGCATGTTTATTAAACATGTTAATATTAGTATGGTTTGCGATAAAAACTTTGTCGAATTAACGTCTTTGAGCCGTAAAATTGTATGTTGATTCCGCAAAGTATGGGATAAAAGAACTAAAAAGCTACCCAATACATCCTTGTTACTTGATTTTGTGAATAAGTCACGGGGGGGGGGTTCTTCCATAGTAAAGGTACCTGGGGATGTGCCGCCCGCGAGGGTATACTTTTTCGGACTTCTAGTCTAGCCAAGGGTGTACTTTTTGGCAATTTTAGTCGAGTTAGGTCTAGGCAGGGGTATGCTTTTTGGGAATTTTGGTCAAAGAGTTGTCAAAATTCGGTAATTTTTGTAAAAAAAACCCAACTTCTTAAAAAGTTTGGTCTAGAAAATGCGAAAATTTGGCAAGTTTTGCCTAGAAAATGCCAATTCAGAGCACTTCTGAAGGAAAAATTAGTCTAGCCAAGGGTATCATTTTCACAAAAATTGGTCTAGCCAACGGTTACATTTTCAAACTGTGGGCGGCACCCCCCTACCCGAAATTTAGCCGAGAACCCCCCGTGGAATAAGAAAGCCCCCTTCTCTTATTAGCCGCCTCTTTATTAAGCTTCCCTCTGGAAGGTGCAAAGTTAAATAAACCCCATCCAGAGGGCTCCAAATCTTTGAAATAGTGGGTGTCAAATTCTATGACCTTTTTTTTTGAAATGAATTTCCTCAAAAGAAACTTTTGCTAGTTTGCTATAATTCTGCCGTTGGAATTTTCTGACATCTTCATTATTTTCAAAATTAGAGTGGTTTTCTTCTTTGTCAATAATTCAAAAGAAATTTTCAAAAGAACTTAAAACTGTCGCAAGTTCTTAACTGTCTGACGTAACATGAAATAATTTTCGAGAAAACCATAGTTTATGGATGCCTACAGTATGATATCAGGCAAAAGTCTGTCATTTTTGCACCGGGTGTCTCAAAGAAAAGTACCCCCTTTTGACTGGAAATAGGAACGAAACAATAAGATATAATTACTCTCCGAGTGGACAGCTACATTTATCAATCTTCAACTTAGATTCACATGCCTTGCACTCAAGAATCGTGCACCAAACACCAGAGATACAAGCTTGCAAAGATAAAATTTACAGTGCACCCAAAACCAGAGGTTTTGTAAAAGGGCCTAGAGTAGTTTCGGGTATCATGGAACACTTAAGGGAAGAACTTAAATCGTCACCTCAATTCAAGACAAATTTGGCCACACTTGGTATTAGCGATTAGGCCTAAGTATGCTCTAACGTTTCATCAACACATTCTATTTCTCAAACGTTTGTTGTCGATAAGCGAGCCAAAAACTTGAGCCCCGGTCGAGTCGGGCATTGTGGAACGCTGTCGGGTATTATGGAACAAGGTTTTTCTTTTGTTTGTATACGGGCCTCTATTTCAAACGTCGCAAGAAAATGGCGACCAGAAATCACGTTCATCGGATGTCCTTCGTTATCAGCGATACAGACAGTACACCAAAAAGTGGAGCAGCCTAACTTTAACAAAAATATGGCGACGGATGATTGAAGAGTTGCAGCTTGTGCAATTGGTGAGCTTTTATCCCACTTCCAGGCCGCCAGGCTTCATTTTCTGAAAAATTTTCCACAACACCCGATGTCCCATAATACCCGAAACCACTCTAGTCATGATTTGTATCATGGATCTTTTCCAACGCACCTGTAAACTTTAACCTTCAGTTTTTCGCTTTTGAAAAGAATAAAAAAGACTCGTGGAAATCGCCCTGATTAAAGGCAGTCTGTCCCGTTCGAAGAATGAAAATAAACTTTATAAAGATCTCTATTGTACACTCGAGAGGGAGGTGCTAATTCGCTTTATCCAAAGAAATCAAGCTCATAAGGACTCAATGATGCGTGAATTTAGCTCCAGCGTAAATAAGGTAAATAAATCCGTTGCGAAGGTCAGAACAATAGGGGACAGACTGCCTTTAAACAAATATAACAAAAATGTGGCAAGAATGATGAAGTCGTGCAACATCTCCCAAATGAGCATGCATGTGTTCCTTTTCTTCTTCTTTCACACTTGGAGTGGAATGCAATGTACGGATTGATTCCTCAAAAGAATAACTATTTGTAGAACAATTGAAGCATTTCAAGGTATAATTCTTTTCAATGGAGAAAGCTAAAGATCAAAGTCGAAATTCCTGTGCAACATGCTTGTGATAGCAAATCATGGCTGCGCCCTTTTACAAAACCTCTGGTTTCGGGTGCACTGTAAACTTTGACTTTGTAAGCTTGTATCTCCAGTGTTTGGTGGCCAATTTTCAAATGCAAGGTATGTGGATCTAAGTTGAAGATTGATAATTTAGCTGTCTACTGGGAGACTAATGATATCTTATCGTTTCGTTCCTATTTCCAGTAAAAAGGAGGTACTTTTTTGAGACACCCGGTAGTTGTTTATGATTTAGACAGTTGAAGATGTCACACCCTAAACTCAGCTGAAATTTTCAAAGTGATGTAACTTTGAAGATATTGAAAATTTCTGACAAGTCCAACAGTAGAATTATAGATAAGTACCTAAAGTTTCTTTTACGACATTCAGTTAGAGGAAATATTTTGCAGAAGTTTGCACCCACCTTTTTTCACCGATTTAAAGATTTAGAACCTATGCTCATATGTACCCCCATTCACAATAGCATAGGCTGCAATCTTTAACTCAGTGTAAAGAGATGAGTGTAAGATCCTTTAATCTATTCAGTTTAACTGAATGGTTTAAGAAACTGTAGATATTGTTGGACAGAGCTAACAATGAATTTGATTTACTTATCCACGAAAGTTTACTTATTTTACGCGATCGTCCTTCACTTAACTCCCAACAGTCTTCTATCCCCCTAGCTCTGTTTTAATTATTATTCCTTTGGGCTTGCCCTTTCGGTTTTTTTATACGTAGGAGCTGTAAACATGCACTTTTAGTTGTTTATCGTTATGAGTATAAATAGAGCCTCGTGCTTTTGAACATTTAATTCTGATGATGAAGCACGGAGAATTGCTTCGAAACGTCAATATAATAAACATGGACTAGTCAAACATAAACCTTATTCTAACTATCTTCTAACTATCGGATTGTCTTAACTGGAAATGTCGTAATATACTTGGAATTGTCAAACTTGGAATGTCTCTTTTGAATATCAACATGATTATCGTCGCAATTCTTGTACTCTGTTTTTGGTGAAGCTTCGATTTCCTTCCAATACTCCGATTTCAACTGTAGATATCAATCTACCGGGTGAGTCAAATAAAAGTTTATGCGTTTGGCGGCCTGTGGAATAAAATGTGTCCAACCGATAATCAAAAGTGAAATATTAATCTGTCAGTCAAAGGTCAATTTAGGCCCCGTCCTTACGTATCCGGATATTTTTGAAAACGCATCTTTTTTTATCCGTTTTCAAAGAGATTCGCGTCCACACGAGGAGCGTTTTCGAAAATATCTCCGTCCACACGAAGACGCTGCTACATTCAAACTTCGCTGTTCGAACTTCGACAAAAGAAAACAGACAATCAAAATGCCCTTTTGTTGTCCCCAAAGATCCGTGCGCATGCTCTGATATGTCGTAAATCGATGCTGTGACGTCAGCGTTTTCGAAAAGCTCCGTTTTCACCCGTCCACACGAGTACATGAAAACGGCGTTTTCAAAAAGATCCACTCTGGAGAGCGTTTTCGAAAAGATTCGTTTTTGGTGACCGAAAACGCCGTCTCCGTGTGGACGCTAACCCAAAACGGATAAAAAAGATGCGTTTTCAAAAATATCCGGATACGTGTGGACGGGGCCTTAGATGAGAAAATTTTTTTGGTAATGTCACTTATCTCATAGACCCAGAAATTAGGAAAATGCTGGTGAAGGTCATGTTTGGGAACAAGGATTCCTTATTCCATTCTGGTCTATGATTTACCTTCAATTGAAATTTGAATTCTGTATGTCAAACTGGCAATGTAAACTTCAATACCACATGAATCATGGACCAAAATGGGACGCGGAATTCTCGATTCCCGTACTAACCCCTTACTAGCATTTTTCTAAGATGGGTCTTAAAGATGTGTGATGTTTGATTGACTGATCAACTAAAATGTTAGCTTTGAATATCGGTCACATACTTTTTATTCCATAGCCCTCCGGACACGGAAACTCTTCTTGACTCACCCAAAATAACTATAACGTTGGACTTTCCAGGAATCTTGAACATACTTAGAAATAACAGCATAAACTATATTTCAACTCATTTGGGAATGTGACATCATCAGATTTCCAAATCGTAAACCAGACAAGTGACAGACTTTTGCTTGATACCATGAAGTAGAAATCCACAAAATATGGTTTTCTTCAAAATTGTTCTACGTTTTCTAGAACAGTTTAAAAATCAAGAAATACTTGCTCCAACTCTATTCCGTGGTTTATCAGTGCTAGGAAAGTCATTACCTCTGCGGAGGCGTAGGCCTCAAAGAGAAAGCTGTGAGAATGAAAAAAGAACGAGAAGGAATCCTTTGCAGCGTCCTCTTCTTGGCTTATGCCCCCGCAGGGGTAATAATGTTACGAAGCAATATGAAAACCTTTTGAACCTCTTTTTGTCTTGCAGGACGAGAAGAATGAAATCCTCTCACTTCTTGTTTGGGCAACTATTGTAGGTATCATTGGTTATTTGAGACGTTTACGTTAGATGACTGAAAGTAGACAAATTAAGGGTGCTATGTAAGCTTTCAGACCCCGTTTACACGATGCCGGTAGAATTTGAAAACGGCAGAATTTTATGCCGCCTTGGAAAATGAGCTCCCGTTTACACGATGCCGGTAGAACTTGAAAACGGCATGAAAATGTGTCGTTTTGGCCTCCCGTTTACACGATGCCGGTAGAATTTTATGCTAATTCCATAGACAATAGCAACTGACGTCAATAATCAATCAAGATAGACAAAACAACTACGACAATAAGGATAATAGGGGGATTAAAAATATTAGCCTCGTGACGAAAGCGACATAAAATTCTGCCGGCAAAGTGCGTTTACACGATGCCGGCAGAATTTGAAAACGGCAGAATTACAAACTTTGCCGTTTTGCTAACCGAAACAAAGTTCTGCCGGCAGAATTTGGAAATTCTGCCGGCATCGTGTAAACGGGAGGCCAAAACGGCACTTTTTTATGCCGTTTTCATATTCTACCGGCATCGTGTAAACGGGGTCTCAGAGATATAGAGTGACCTATCTATGTCATCTATGGTGCCAACATAAATAAGATAAAGTCAATAAATCCACCTCAAAATTTTGGCTTTGGTTTTTGACCATGAAATGGTCGAAGCTCAGCACAAAATGATAAAGTTTCATATAAAAAATAGTCGGATCATAAAATGATTAGAGCAGATCATTAAATCGTCGGTTCACATGATGTTGAAATCGTATCACAAAATAGTAGGAGCTGAGTAAATAATTATGAATTAAAAACACGAAATGGTCAGAGGACAAAAATTAAGGGTAGATGCACAGCACGTTATGCTGTAAGGACAGAATACATTGATGAAATAAATGCATATGAAATCATTAAAGGACATGATCACATGATCACTACACTAAAGGAAATCACTTGAGCTCAAAATAGTAAAGACACATAACAGAAAACTGAAACACACTGTGATCCAACTCACCAAAGTATTTATTCATTTTGAGCACATAAGACAGTTATAGCTTTCCATAAGGGTGTATGGCAAGATGACATTTCAGCCACTAGACTTTAAGGTCATCCACCTTGATAAAGTGAAATATGAAATTGAAATATAAATAAGAAATATACAGAGACATATAAGGAACACACAGATATGAATAAGGATAGAATTGACTGCTAGAGCGCAAACCTAATGACTTCTCAAGATTGTTATCATTTAATGATAAAAACCGACCAAATAAAGGGCACCCCTACTGCCACCCTTGGCAATGTGATATTCTAACATGGCAGACCAAAAAAGACCAGGTTTCTCTGATGTTCAAGTGGAGTGAACTGGAGGAAGATAGGTCGACTGATTTCAAGTAAAGGTGTGCCGAAATTATTCTTCGTGACTTCGTTGTTATCATGTAGCCCTTTTGAGCAACCATTGCCAAAAATCTGCTCAGATCCTTATAAACATCCAGAGAAACGAAACCCTTGGCCAGATAAAGTATGCATAAAGCCCGGGGGGCTACTTGACTAGAGAAGTGACGGGGGTGTGTGGCAAATCTCTCCGCAATATGTATCCTGTCGCATAAAAAATGCTCAGACAGTATACCCTGTTGCATAATTTTTACCGTAAAAGGACACCCAATTAAGTGGCACACCCCGTCATGTCAAGTATGGGAGTCCCCCCCCCGGCATAATGAAAGTATGTAGAAAGACAAAGTATGATTATGATTATGATTATGATATTGAAACCGAATCAGAAAAGTGCCCAGTGGCAAGACTGGAACCGCAACAGAGTTTACTCTTGGGGGAGGAGAGGAACGGCACATCCCTATATACCTTTCCTTTGGGAGAACCCAGTCCCTTGACCATGGTAGGTGCTTCACCTTTAAATCTCAGGCTACGTTCACACTGCTCCGTTTTCAATTCTATCCGTTTTTGCTGATGAAAATGCTGCCCTTTCACATTGCTCCGTTCTCAAATAAATAGATATGTTGTGAAAACGATAAGGCGTTCACATTGCTCCAGCAAAGCTGTGTTGTTATTCCCCTTTTCAAAACAGTGCCTTTTGTTAATAGTCTAGTTGTCATAAAGGCGCCAATGGCGACTTTGAATGCTGTTGTAATCATTAGACTATTAACAAAGGAGTGTGTAGCGTTTTCAAATTTCTCCGTTTTTGGCGGTCACACAGAAAACGGATCGTTTTCAAGACGCACCGTTTTCAAATTTATGCTTTTTCATCATCGTTTTCGAAAAGCTCCGTTTTCACAGCGGAACACAAATGGAAAAACGGAGAAGTTTTACTACGTTTTCATACGAAACGGAGCAGTGTGAATGGGGCCTCATACATAATTAGCAAAGGGTGGTTGCTGTATCTGCACCCTTGTCATAAAAATGTTTGAGTTAGGTTCCTTTTCCTTTTTCTTTACGTCAATATCTTCTCTACACATCAGCATGCAGTCGTATTGCCTACTATTTCTGTTGATCTGTGGTCAACTGAAGGAAGACGATCTGATTTTGAACATGATTCATTACCTGCTTCTAAACAAGCGTATTCAGTTGCTTGACCGTCATACCTAATGCTTCAAAGTGTTAGCATAGCACCCTGTTACACATACTTGGGCCTTTTATTTTCGAGATCAAGGAACCGCAAATAGAGAATGACATTTAATAATTCAGAATTATTGATAATTGGGCAGCTGTATACATTGATGATAATGGTTTCTATGGATGTGACCTCCTGCCACCATAGTTTATTTTTGTCAAGCAAAACCCTAAACTAAATATACTATACATTATTTGTCCCATCCACTGCCATTATTTGTCCCATCCACTCCCATCCACTACCATAGCCGTAGAAAGGTATTTTATTTTTTCCTGCTGAAATTAATCTAAAATAGCCGATACTTGGCAATAAATCAATAAATGTTGCACACTGACTGACACTGACTAGTTTGAAATCTGTATTACAAAAGCCTTTGGTCTGTCGGCAAAGATCGTGTAATCACGATCTGCACCGTCTCAAAACCTCGGTTTTGTATTTCCTGAAACATTTTTTAAACCAGTCTTAGCGCTAATGTCGAGAATACATTTACATTGGTTCAGAAAAGAAATCTATGGCCATCTCATATTGTACCTCAGGCAAAAACGTTCCATGAATAGAATTTTGGGTAAGTTTTCTCCTCTGCCTCTGCAGAACCATAAAAGCTGAAGCAATGCTGCACTAGCTACCAATAGTTAAATGGGATTTTCCGCTTCTCTGAGATGAAAGAACCAATCAACACGGGATAAGGTTTAAGCCAATGCAAGTACTAGACTTATTACGATGAGTCCTAGTAATCGCTACACCCACCCACCCCTCTCTCATACTATCAAATAACCGATCAAATAACCGTCATCCCCTTCTCCCCGAAGGACTCTCTTGAACGACACCACTCCCGATATTAACACTCTTCTCTGTCAGATTTTATTTAAGAAACAATTTTTTCCTATACAACTCTTAACAAGATGGGTGCATTTTTACCAGAAACCTTCAAAATCTGCGCATGCCCACATCCGACGACCCAAGGACCATCACCATCGGAAGACTCATATTTTTTCGACCCTGGAACATGCCATTCTCAGCTCGATCAATCAACTCCTTCATACCGTAATTTAACAGTGACGCAGTTCCAAGGGAGGAACCGCGGGCATAGGGAATTAACATTTTTTTGCTTGATGAAATCAAACATGAGTACAATACACCACAAAAGGTGGGTACGACCACAAAAATGTTACCAACATAATTTCCCCTATGATCATATAGATGGTCCTAGTATGAGCGAGGGGTGGGTGGGTGGTAGCGATTACTAGGACTCATCGTAATAAGTCTATGCAAGTACCGGATGAGTCAAAAGGAGTTTACGCGTTTGGTGGGCTATGGAGTAAACAGTATGTGACCGATATTCAAAGTTGAAATGTTAATCTATCAGTCAAAGGCTAACTTAGAAGAGAAAATTTTGTTTGGTAAAATGGCTCATCTTAAAGACCAAGAAATTAGGAAAATGCTGGTGAAAGTAATGTTTGGGAACAAAAATTCCACATTCCATTCTGGTCTACGATTTACCGTCTATTGAAATTCGAATTCTGTATCTCAAACTGGCAACGTAAACTTCAATGCCACATAAATTATGGACCAGAATGAAACGTGGGATTCTCGACTCCCCATAGAAACCCCATACAGGCATTTTTCAAATTTTTGGGTTTTGAAGATATGTGATTGTACCAAAGATACTTTTCTCATCTAAGTTAGCATTTGACTGATAGATTAACATTTTAGTTTCAAATATTGGCTTCATACTGCTTATTCCATAGCCCGCAAAACGCGTATACTTTTTTGACTCACCAGTTACAAATGAAAGTTGTGTGATTCTACTGTCTCTACTGGTAGTGAGAATATCTATCCCTTATGTATCCCTTAGCTACCTAATGTTTGGGTTTCTTTTAGCAACGACAGTCATTAATCATTACATCACTTCAATTATGCCAACATGAATGTTAAGTGAAGAACGCTTGCTAAGACAACCTTGATAATGATCACAGCTTGTTAACGAACTCAATAGTATGCTATGGAATACATAATGTATTATTTATGAGTCAATTCAATGCTCTTATTCAGTCATAATTAGTAAAAAGTTCCCAACAGGAGCTCATTAAGAATCACTGAGTAAACATCTTAAAGTCCATGCGCAAGAAAGTTGGTTGATGCGGAATTCTGAAAAATGAAGCGATATGCAGGACTTTGCCCCCCCCCCACCCCTAAACTGTTCTTCATCATCGTCACCATCATTTTTCATCATCATCATTGATTTATTTACAGTAGGCTATAAAGTTTTTCTTTAATAGCAACATTTCTGCTAATTAAGGCCTACTACTGAAATTGAAATTGAAAAATTATACATACATACTAAAAAAAGAAACCTTAAAATTGAAAGAAAATATATCACGATTCGTTTAAGAAATATAGTTTCATAATATCAAATCATGTTAGGTACCCAACCTGTGATATATATCTTTTGAATGCAAGGTTTCCCTTTGTGGTATATATGTTTTAATGACTAAAACTTGTAGGATTTTTTTTCTATAACAAATAAAAAGTTAAAATACAAACGACTAAACAATTTAAATCCATCTACCGTTGAGATGGAGGCGAAAAACATGGAGACGAAAAACATAACGTTATCAAGTCGCCTCCAAACTCAACAGCTCAAATCAATTAACTAAATTACAAGAAAATTATAAGTTACACTACTTGAAGAACGGTACTTAAACGAAACAATACTATGCAAACAAGATAAAGACTTTACAGGTACATGTACCCCAAAAGCCACAAAAAAAGCGTGTGGTTATAATTTTTTTCCTACTAGTTGATTTCAAAAATGGTTTTGTGTCAATGAAGGGCTGCAGAAAACGAGGTCTTCCCGTTGGGTATTATTATTTTTTGCCTAAGATTGACCGAGTACTGATGTGACAAAGTTTCTTGTTTTTCACTATATGTACCCCAAAAACCACAAAAGCAAAAACACGGAAAAGATTACAGCTGATGCACCTATCACTGTGATATTTGGGAAGAAGTCATCATTATAAATCAGTAATGGATAGAAAGTATAGCTGCAAACTTATTTTCAGTGGAAGTATCTAATGTGCCACAAAACCCGCATGGGGTGTACCCCAAAACCACATTAGTTTTTCACTTATCAAGCCGTTTGCAGCATATCAATCTTCAAAAGCATTATTTTTCTTGATTCTGCATATATTTTGAAATCTGCTGACAATCCGACCTAACAGAGAGGAACTGTGTTATTCATTTACCAGCAATTACAAAGTGCATGCTTTTTCCAAGTATAAAGTATCAAAATATTTGAGAATATCAATGTTCCTGGTAATTTTTTCATAAATAATGAAAAGTTTTGATGTTTCTATTCCATGGATAAATTTTCCTTGCTTTTAATTTCACAACTGCATTCATTTTAGAGTCTACCAGACTTATAACCACCTCAGAGGTTTCATTTATCACCCCCAAAATGTTTGAGAGCAACCTCAAATGGTTTAACCTCAAAGTAACCTCAAATGAGAGTAACCTCAAATGAGAGTAACTTTCCAGTGGTATCCAAAATTAACAGAAGTCTTCTAAAGTGATTGGTTAGTTAATAATATCTGGACAGCAAATACCTATGTTGATTGACTTTTAGAAAGATATTTTTGTTACTGTGTTAAAATATGGGCAATTTTAATTAACTGTCTGTCAATTGAATTGCATAAAATGTTTATTATTTTGTTGAGACATATACCATTTTACCAACCGTATGTTGATTGTCTTGAAGATGTGTTCGTTATTTTGCTGAAAAATGGAAAATTTACTTGCTGTTTGTTTACAGACTTTCAGGAAATATTTGTTATTTTGTTAATTTTGTTAAAAACTTGACCATTCTAACCTTGACTTTCAGAAGATATTTTGTTATGTGGACAAATACCTTATGTTAATTGCTTTCAAAGAGTGTTAATAATATATAAATATAGATGTGATTTTGCTGAAAATACATAATTTCATTTGGTTTCTCTGTGGCACACCACACCCTGTACTTGTGTTTTCCATGTTTCAGTGAAATGTACCCCAAAACCACACAAAAAATCACCAAAGTCAGGATGCCCATTCAATAGGTTCACTATATTGCAAGGTAACCATTGTGCTTTTCTGGCAAGAGGACACATGAAAGATACTGAAAAACACTGGTTTGCAAACTTATAGTAAGAATTTGCGACTTGCTACTCGTTCATAGAAATAATCTGTAAAGTTTCAAGTTCAAATTTTTGCGTTTACACCCTATAATTTTTTTTTAAATCCAATTTATTCATGGCAAACCTACATTTTTAGGTAGCCCAGTTACCTAAGCATCATTGATCAGTAAGAGTTTTATGTTGTATGTTGATCTTCTATAGATATTGCCTTTCAACTGACCTTGTGGTTTTTGGGGTACCTTAGTTTTTGGGGTACATGTACCTGTATATACATCCTTGTAGTCAAAGGCCATGTTTTAGGGGCTACTCCGCTCCCCACCTCAACCGGAGAGCAGAGCCACTCCAAAACATCCGATACAGAGGACAAAGTTATCGAAATCGTTTTGTAAGCTTGACGAATTTATCGGTGCATTTTGATATCATTTCATTCGCTTTCTCATTATAAGCTTTGCTACCAAAAAGAAGCAGATCACACAAGTGGTCATCAGGAAGCTGGGAAATGTCATTGGCAACTATATCAGATACTTCATCAAGCAGGATCTTCCTATGAGCTCTGTAGAGATGGCAGTGCAGGAAATAATGGATTATTGATTCGACCCCACTATTACATTTACAATTAGGGCTTTCACAAGCAAAATTGTGATCAAATCTGTGTTCGTTTAAATCCGAAGGGTGAACACGAAGTCTTGTCAAAAGAGCTGACTTGTAGGATTAAACCAATATATTCTGTTACTGCCGGGTGAGTCAATAAAAACGCCCGGCGTTTGAAAAAATTCTGCTCCCTGGATATCTAAGCAATGATGTTAAAAACTGTTTTACTTTATCCCCGATATGTCAAATTAGGTTCAGTAATTTACCCGGCTTTAATCGGCCATTCCTTCCCGTCGAAATAGAAGATTTTCTGCAGAAAGCCCCTTTCGAAAACCTGCAAAACGAGTGAAACCACCAAGCAAGATTTCCCTTTGTTCTCCTTCCCTAGCAACAATGACTCTTGGATGTCTTCATGACTCTTCATTTGTTCATGACTTGGATATGTCAATGACTCTTGGATGTATTCTTAGTTAATTTCCCCTCTGTGTTGTTGTCCCAAGCTTTGCAGAAAGAACATGAAATTCTGATTTGCACGAAGCCTTATCATAACATCAATAACCTACGATGTATACGACTACAAGTCAAATGCCTACTTACTTACGTACTTACTTACTTTCTAACATACTTTACCTACTTGTATGTGGGGTTTAGGAAATACGACAGTGGCAGTGGCTTGAGTAGAGACCAATGTGGAGGGTGGCTGATACTGATACTGATCTCGTCCTTTCATACTCAATGAAAGGCCAAACATGATGGCAAAAACACTGGCCTTGGACAAATTCTGCCATAATTAATGGAAGACCAACAACAAACAACAAATGACAGCCATACTCCATACTTAATGAAGCACTCCATACTTAATGGAGACCATACTTAATGGTTGGCAACAAATTACAGCCTTACTCCATACTTAATGAAGCACCCCATACTTAATGGAGACCATACTTAATGGTAGGCAACAAACAAATTACAGCCTTACTCCATACTTAATGAAGCACCCCATACTTAATGGAGACCATACTTAATGGTAGGCAACAAACAGGCAAGGTCCTGGAGAACGTTATTACGGCCTAAACACGTACTCACATGGTACATAAACAAATCATGTAGTATCAGCCAACACTCCAAAACTGTAGGCGTGGTTTCGAAATTTTTAGTATCCCCGTCGAATGGGGTCGAGAGTGATGAAAACAATTCACTCGCTGCCAATACTGCCGCATTTCGGTTCGCAACAACAATTATTTTTGATGGCTCGTTAGCCGGAGATTTCGCGAGGGATGGGAGGGCGGGTGTTTCTTGACTGATTGAAACATAGAAAAGATGTTCCTTTTTGGTAAATCCAACTGTTTTATAGGTCAAACTATCCCGTCCCCGGTCTACCCAAATTTGGCCAGTCTTCTTATTACACACTGAGCTGGACTTGTAATGACAACTTTTTATTGGCTCACTCATTTCGAGTCTGACAGGTTTTAGGGGTCTGAAATGCGCAAAGGCTGTTAGTATGGTTGGACTTCTGCGCGTATTCGTTTTTCGTGATAACTGCAATCACCGAATTTCAGAATTTTACGAGGTGTTATTATCCTGTCGGTACTTTCCTGAGTCAACCTTGTTTGCACTATTGACCTCGCACAGATCTTTGCTTTTCCACGCGAAATTCCATTGTAGTGACCTTTGAACATTGATGTTCTCTTTTCGAAATGCAATAAACGTGGACCTTCCTTGTGTTCCAGAGTCAGACGAAAAGCTCGCGACGTGTGATACTGCCAAAACATTGAAGCACAGTGTTTTAGGGTAATGGGACACCAAGTATCAAATAGAGCCCCTGTTTGAGGGTTACCAAACTCTCCTGTGTAGTGAGCCGATTCGGAATAAAGTGGAATAAAAGCGAGGGCTCAATTAACCCAATTCATAGCTGTTCTATGAATCTGAATTAATTTCCCCTCTGTGTTGTTGTCCCAAGCTTTGCAGAAAGAACATGAAATTCTGATTTGCACGAAGCCTTATCATAACATCAATAACCTACGATGTATACGACTACAAGTCAAATGCCTACTTACTTACGTACTTACTTACTTTCTAACATACTTTACCTACTTGTATGTGGGGTTTAGGAAATACGACAGTGGCAGTGGCTTGAGTAGAGACCAATGTGGAGGGTGGCTGATACTGATACTGATCTCGTCCTTTCATACTCAATGAAAGGCCAAACATGATGGCAAAAACACTGGCCTTGGACAAATTCTGCCATAATTAATGGAAGACCAACAACAAACAACAAATGACAGCCATACTCCATACTTAATGAAGCACTCCATACTTAATGGAGACCATACTTAATGGTTGGCAACAAATTACAGCCTTACTCCATACTTAATGAAGCACCCCATACTTAATGGAGACCATACTTAATGGTAGGCAACAAACAAATTACAGCCTTACTCCATACTTAATGAAGCACCCCATACTTAATGGAGACCATACTTAATGGTAGGCAACAAACAGGCAAGGTCCTGGAGAACGTTATTACGGCCTAAACACGTACTCACATGGTACATAAACAAATCATGTAGTATCAGCCAACACTCCAAAACTGTAGGCGTGGTTTCGAAATTTTTAGTATCCCCGTCGAATGGGGTCGAGAGTGATGAAAACAATTCACTCGCTGCCACTATCGCATTTATGCGATACCCCATGAGACCGTGAACTATTGGGTAACCAGTTGTTTAGAAGCGGTAGTTAAGATTATTTCGGGTGTTTTAATATATCGTTCGTAACAGTCTGATGTCCAACGGCCTAGTGTCTTTATAAGCCATGAGGGAAGATTTGCTGAAGCAGCTGTTGTTGCTGCACCAATTCTAAAGCTATGGCCTGGGTAATTATATGCATCATAACCACAATTTGTCAGTAATTCCCTTATTTCGCTCGTGAAATTGTTTCTGGTTAAGTATCGACCATCTTTGAAACAAAAAAGCGGCCCAACAGCTGGTTTGCAGAAGAGTAAGTAATGCTTGAGTGCTTTGACTGCACATATATTAGAGCCAGTTTCTCCTATGATCAAAGTAACACCTTTACGAAATGGGTCTGTTTTTGAACATTTTATCTTGACTCGTACATATGTCGGCGACAATATTGAAGGCATAAACTGGACATCCGAAGCATTGAGTTGAAGAGAAGAATGCGACTGCTGACTCGAAGTAAATTCACCGATTCGCAAGAAGCCAAAAAATGCTAAACAGATTGCTGCCCACAACATTTTGTTGTTCCAGTTTTGACTGTCGAAGGGCCGTAATTGGTTATAAAAATGGGTCAAATGAATTAGCGTTATAGGCAGCCTCGTTCTGATGTGCACGCCTTGGTAACGTTTTATACCTCTCAAGATATACTCCAAATGAATAAATTGGTCAAGTTTCAAGTCAAAGCCGTGTTTTAGATGCAAGTGCTTCACCGCAGCAAGATACCCTTTTATTGTCGAATGTTTTAATGACTGAGCAAGAAAGACAACAAAGTAGCACAAAATGAGTTCGTTTGTCGGCAGCACAGAATGAAAATCCTGAATTTTGAATCCGTAGCAAAAGTTCAAGAACTGTTTTTCTCCTGTTTGATAAGTCTTTTTGGTGTTTTCAGCCAGGGAACAATCGAAGAATTTTTGTAACTGTGGCTTCAGAGAAGCAAAGGGGTCTTGGGAATCGGTTGTGGATACTTGTTTGCCCATGGAGCCAGCATTCGGAAACGTTCCACCTGAAAGCGAGATAAAGAGTCAGCAATCTCATTCTTACTTCCCGGAATATGCATTGCTTTGAAATAAAAATTATTCTGCAAAGTAAGCAATGTAAGGTTACGCACAAGAGACATTATTGCGGGACATTTGGAGCGCTTACTATTGATAATCTCGACAACCGATTGATTGTCACAATAAAATAGCAACCTCTTTTGTGACCATCGTGATCCCCAAATGTGACAAGCAACTACTATAGCGTACAACTCCTTCCAGTTAATGCTGAGACCCTGTTTTTGTCTATCAAGGTTTTCCCATGCACCCTGAAACCACTGGCGCCCGAAAATTCCCCCATAACCGATCGTACTAGAAGCATCTGTAAACAGCTGCAAAGAGACAGATGATTCCCATGCGGTGTTGAGAAAAAACTGCTTACCATTCCAATCCTTAAGAAACATTTGCCACATACGGATGTCCTCGAAAAATGCTGCATTTAATCGCACATGATGATATGGTTTCTTTATACCAATTGTTAGATTAATAATCCTTTGCAAAAATGCCCTACCCGGCGGAATTACCCGGCATGCAAAATTTAAGGAACCTATAAGTGACTGGAGCTCCTTCAGTGTCCCTTTTCTTCGATTTGACCACTTAGCAAGTTCTTCTTGAAGTCGTATGACCTTATCTTGCGGCAATGAGGCCTGCATCTGCTCAGAATCTAATATAATTCCTAAAAATTCTAGCCTAGTGGCAGGACCAACCGTTTTTGCGGGGGCTAGGGGAACATTTAGTTCTTTGAAAGTGAGCTGCATGCTGGTACGACTGGCTTTACAGTCCAGAAAGGGATCTGGGCCTAAGCTTGGAGGCTCCATTATCAGGAAGTCGTCTAAGAAATGGCAAACGAAAGATATACCACATTTGTTACGGAGAATCCATTCTATGCCTTCAGACAACTGGTTAAAGAGGAACGGAGCACTCCTCAAACCAAAGGGAAGGAATTTTTCATAGTAGTACTTTCCCTCCCACGTCATACCTAATAGCTCCCAGTCATCGGGATGGATAGGGAATAGACGAAAAGCAGACTCAATGTCAGTTTTGGCCATTGGTGTACCCTTTCCTAGAGCCTGTATTGATGCTATAGCTTGATCTGTAGAAACATACTGCAAAGAGAACGAATCCTTGTTGATGCAAGAGTTGATAGACGTGCCTGTTTTCGGATAAGATAAGTGAAATATCGTGCGAAATTTTTCCGAGTGCTTTTTTGGTATGATGCCCAGAGGGGAAATTTGGAAGTTAGCAAAAGGGGGGAAATCGAAAGGCCCTGCGGTTCTCCCAAGGGTTACTTCGTTTGCTAAGTTTTCTGATATTTTTTCCGGCTGTTGGAAGGCTGTTGGCAAATTCCTGGCGGTTTTTGGCTTGCGTTCCCCGACAAAACCTATATGGGCCCCTTCCCTTAACTCTGTGCACAATTTATGAACAAAAAACTGGTCAGGGTGTCCTGAAAGTTCCTTCTCTAGCCTATCTATGTTTATTTGGCACTTAACTTGTACTTTAGGTGGTACTGTTTGAGTTTCGTGCGGCGGCACGAGAGGCGGAGGAGCTTGAGGGATACTTACCTCCTTGTTTTGGGCAACTATAACCGGGATGAGGTTCGTTACATCCCGGTTTGTTGCATGTGTGCCTGTAGAGACATGGGATCCTAACGCAGGGGTTTCCTTTGTTGTAGTTATTGCACGTTCCGTCCCTCGGTGCACTAATAACTGCTCTACTAACTGATGAGGGTCCTTGTTTAAAAAGAGCAAGATCAGCCTCCAACTGAGACTGGCTAACTGTAAAAATCCTTGTCCAAAGCTGCTGATCAAGTTTAGCCCAACTCAAAGATCTATCGTTAGCAGCCTTATAGCGAAACTTATTATCATAAATAAACCACCCTAATGAATGGTGGTATCTAGCAGCATAGCGAATCAGATCAAGATATTCAAGTAGCTCCCGCGAACGCGCAGGATACTTATCTATGACTACTTTCATGTATACTGTGAACGCATTAGTCCAGTCATCAATAGTCTCAATTTTTTTCTTCGTACTTTGTTTTATCAGCTTCAATTGTGAATTGCCATCAATTGTAATAGCTAGTGGGTCATCTCCTACGTCTGAAGTGATTTTCTGAAGGTTTTCAGGTAGCAATTTTGAAATATCAAAAAACTCACCGCTTTGAATCGCCCGAACAAATGCTTGAGGGATCTCTGGCGTAAAACCTCCATCTACACTGAAACTTGAAGTACTGGTATCGGATTGTGTGGCAAAGGGAGTCGCGCCAAGTCTTTCGAATGCCATCAGTTCGGGAAGTGTTGTTGGGGCTTGAGAAAGAGGGATTGGATTGGGAGGGGAAACAGAGCTGCTGGCTGCTTGTGGCTGTTGAGGCTGCTCCACAGGGACACTTGTAGCAGGGATGGGGGCCTTCTGACTCTGCTGCTTTAACAGTTCTTTCAGCTCGCTCATCGCCTCTGTAATGCTGGCCTTTACAATGTTCTCAACAGACCTCACCTGGTTTGCTGTGAAAACCGCAGTCGCTGCTTCAAGTTGATTCCCATTTCGTGTTTGAATTGCTGGAGGGTCGGGTCTTGGTGGGCCTACTCTTTCACCTTCGGGCTGGTTTGCTGCACTTTCCGGCTGGTTTGTTTGGCCTCCACTGCTTGTTGTACTGGCTCTCGTTGTGGCTCTCGCACTTCGCCGTTGTGCTACAGTGCTTTCCGGCCTTGGCATTATGTATTTCGTTCAGGAACGACGAATTTTTTAAATTAACTGTCCAAAAGACTTGTTTCTTGACTGATTGAAACATAGAAAAGATGTTCCTTTTTGGTAAATCCAACTGTTTTATAGGTCAAACTATCCCGTCCCCGGTCTACCCAAATTTGGCCAGTCTTCTTATTACACACTGAGCTGGACTTGTAATGACAACTTTTTATTGGCTCACTCATTTCGAGTCTGACAGGTTTTAGGGGTCTGAAATGCGCAAAGGCTGTTAGTATGGTTGGACTTCTGCGCGTATTCGTTTTTCGTGATAACTGCAATCACCGAATTTCAGAATTTTACGAGGTGTTATTATCCTGTCGGTACTTTCCTGAGTCAACCTTGTTTGCACTATTGACCTCGCACAGATCTTTGCTTTTCCACGCGAAATTCCATTGTAGTGACCTTTGAACATTGATGTTCTCTTTTCGAAATGCAATAAACGTGGACCTTCCTTGTGTTCCAGAGTCAGACGAAAAGCTCGCGACGTGTGATACTGCCAAAACATTGAAGCACAGTGTTTTAGGGTAATGGGACACCAAGTATCAAATAGAGCCCCTGTTTGAGGGTTACCAAACTCTCCTGTGTAGTGAGCCGATTCGGAATAAAGTGGAATAAAAGCGAGGGCTCAATTAACCCAATTCATAGCTGTTCTATGAATCTGAAATGTATTTTGTCCGCACGGGAGAATGGAATCCCTTGAATAAGTTATTCACACAAGGGGGAAGACTTTTCAACCCGCCAAAAGGAAAGCACGTGTTAAAGGTCAGATAAAGGCAAAATACTTTTTTATTGATTTCTACCATTTACAGTCTGGAGATTTCAAAATTTCAAACGAAATTTCGATATGAGTTCCGGAACTTATCGAAATTGCCGCTCGAATTCCTTTTTTCAGTCAAATTTTTCAAAAAAACCGCGCAAGCAAAAGAGCCTGGAACTAGCAGAGGCGTGACGTGGAATGAGTCGATTGAGTCAATGCAAAGCTGCGAGAGAATGTAGGAGTCTGTTTGCACTCACTGACAGTCAATTCAGGAAAGTTCGAAAGTTCCTAAATCAAAACGCCGAGAAAATGGGTAGTTTATGGTTGTGGCTAGTCAGCTTGTGCAGAGAAGAATGTACATGCATATTATTCTGTACTTTGGCACGGACAGACGTGTTGCAGCAGTGAGCTGAGCTGTGGACTGGCTTGGAGAGTGAACACGTACAAGAATTGCAACAATGAAAACATCGGGGGTCTGCACTAAATATTTCAATCCTAGCGACTTTGAACATTCATTGGCTGCTACAAGTGATTTAGCTAGCTTCCAGAGCACCTTCTTCGGCGAGGAAAATGAAATTGTAGTTAAAATTGAAAGATATACTCACCGAATCGCAGATGCAGACAGCGGGAAAATTGCCATGTCATGACTAGGCCCAGTGATAGTCTCTTACCATAGACCGATAAGAGAGCGTTCTTTCTGCAAATATAGTTTTCCTTTTCTTCGATGACTCTATTTGCGAACTTCTTAGGTGGCCTGTGTATTTCCTACCCCGTACAATATAATTTGTATTTAAAGATCATTCGTGAAGCCATGCAAATGTACCTTCGACAGGCGCTTGTAAGCCCAACGAGGAGAACGAATCCTGATAAAAACAATCTAACCCTGAGGGGATCAAGGTGTATTCTTCTGGTAGCCTTTGCAATTAACACAATGGTCAACTTTTTGATCATTACTATGGTTTCATTCGGCTATTCACAGATCGAATAATCCTCCATGAATCCTCCAAATGATGTTTTTGTAGTTTGATCCCAAAACGCTGCACTCAATAACTAATGTTATTGCTAGTCACAGATCAAATAATCCTCCAAATGATGTTTTTGTATGCTTCCATTGCAGAGTGGGATCAAGTTGACACGCCGCGTGCGATCTTCGTCGTTACTGCTTTCTCTCAGCGCCTTGGGCCTCTCAAGTGATGAATTTCTCATTACTCATTCCACGTCACGACTTGGCTAGTTCCAGGCCTCTACCACCACGCGGTTTTTTGAAGAAGTGCCCTTTTTCAAAACCCCCAAACCCATCCTTTTGCATCCCAAAGATAAAAAATATTATTGCCATCGGATTCCCCATAGTTTAAAGTTACAAATATAAAAAAATTGCATTTGCCTTTATCTGACCTTTAAAGCGTGCTGAAAAGTCATCGTTGTGGGGTTAACACATTAGGGATTGTTGCTTGTAATTTTAGCACGATTTTTAAGGTTTCTCAATGGGGTTCATTTAGAAAATCGCTCACATAATCTTAGTGGAGTGACCAATTTTAATCAGGAAATTTCTAAAAATAATTGAACATGTTAGCTGTTCAATCAATCATTGCAAAATATCATTGCTTATTTTCTCAGGGAGCAGTAGATTTTAAAACGCCGTGTGTCTTTTTGACTCATCCGATAGTATTCTTATTTTTTTGGTGACTAAGAAAGAGAGAGCAAATGACAACACATTTTTCTCTTACAGTCTTGGGAAGATGCAACATTCACTTGGGATCCTGGTGCTCATAATCAAATCGAAAGTCTGCTATTTCCTGCCAGGGAAATTTGGACACCTGATATCATACTGTATAATACGTAAGCCTTTATCATATTTTTTAGCAAAAGAGAGTTTGAAAAGAAATTGCATTCCAACGAAATAGTCGAGCTTCAATTTATAACAAACTAGTCAGAGTGACATGCAGACACTGCGTAAAATGACGTCATCGAGCAATTTGAAATAAGGAAGTGTTTAGATAGATAAGCTTTTTGAAATGATTAATCGAGGGTTTAAGGCCAAAGGAACAATATATCAAGTGTTGCCAAATTTTTGAATCCGTTGCAGGGAGCTAGGGGGACTCAAAACTACTAGTTTTTGCTCATGCGTGCTCAGTTTCTGCTCTGTCAGTCAGAGCTAGTATAATTTTACCAAGAGAGTAAGATAAACGGGAGTTATCTGCCCATTTTCATTGATGCAGTTTAGTTCACAGATTCACTTCTCTAAAATTCATCGCATCGTAGAGAACCTTTGCTTGGTCGAAATTGGAGCTTGCTTTCCAAAATTACGAGCAATGTTAGTAAATGCTGTTTTGCAAGATTCCTAAAGTTCATGCACGTGCCAACTTCTGGACCATGGCAAAGATATTACTTCTCACCAACGAACTGAAACAAGGCCTGCATTGTATTAGACCACGAAAGGAACATGATTTATCTTGTTCTACATTCCTGAAGGACCATTGAAGGACATATGTCACGTTGGCAATTGGTTAATACAACAAAGAAGTGCGGAGTGGAAATCCATTGTTTTGTGACCTTTCATTTCTGCTTCACGAATATTCATTGCAATGAAAATTCAGCTTCGATCTTGTACATTGTTGTAAACAATAAGAGAGAATTGAATCGTGTGAACCAGGTGTGAACCAATCTGGCTTCCATAAAACCATTAAATGTGGGGGCCAGCGCTGAGGCACTGCTGTATCAGTGGTGAGACGGTGCTGCGACCTTTTTGTGCACATTGATCTGCTTGATAACAAATACGGAGCCAAAGATATCCGTTTTTGTGCGTTCACATTGCTCCGGTTTTGAGAAGCTGATTATTGGATATTGGAGCGTTTTCAAAATCCTCCGTTTTTGTGGATATCCACTTTTGGTAGCGTTTTCGAAAACCGATGTTTTTGTGGCATTTTTGTGCATATCAGTGTGAACATTTTCACAAAAACGTAGGTTTTTCTCTCCCCTTTTTTGTACAAAAACGGAGCAGTGTGAACGGGGCCTTAGTTGAAATTGTCTATTGCAAAGAGTCACAGAGTGGCATTGATTCTCGATAAATCTGGAAACTCTGAGCTTCTAGTGCATCTTCTTGGTTGAAATCTTTTCAGAAATCGAAGAAGGTATCGTGAACTTCTTTCATCTTTTTAGGCAAGAAATTGGAAGCGGATTTCATCTCGGTTTACCCCAGAAGGAAGATGACCTTCACTTTAACGTGTTGGCAACTGCAAATGGATCAATGAGACTTGCCTTTCCGCATCTGTTCAAATCAATGTGCAAATTAAATATGAGTGAATATCCATTTGATCTGCAAAGATGTCCAATGGTCTTTGGCTCATGGTCTCATAATCAATCCGAGGTTGACATCAACATAAAAGGAAATGCATTGGCATCAGAGAATCAATATAAACAAACTAACAAAGCATGGCAAATGACAGGCTCTGGATGTACGAAGTACTCCGAAGCATGCTCGTTTGATTCTTCTAAACGTCTTTGTCCTGTGGCTTCTTGTTATGTAGCATTGAAAAGAAAAGCTTGGTTTGAGGTGATCAGTTACACACTGCCTACGATTATCATCGCTGCCTTGTCAATAATGGTATTTATGGTGCCACCCGAAGCGGGTAAACGTATGGGTGAGTTTCTATTTCTATTTTATCTTATAGTTTATTCTTATTTCATCTATACAGGTCTTGGTTGATAACAATAATTTACTTACTGAACAAATTAACCTGTATAAATATGAAGGATTATCATTACTATTATTATTTTTTATCCATGGTAGCCCCTCTGTCGAGGACTGATTTACAGGGGGCCATGCTAAGATATACAAGAAATATTTAATCAAATTAACGTCACAAATCAAACTAATCGATAAGACAATTACAATCGTTAAAAGAAACTTCATATAAATACATTAATAAGAAACAAAAATGAAGGTATCATTGACTCTTCGTGAACAGATGATCATTTTATGGCTTTCATAAAGTCTTTTAAAATTGACGTATTTTTAGTCTTTTCAGAAAAATGATTCCAAAGTTTCGCACTTTTGTAGGAGAAGCATCTCTGTCCTGTGGTCGTTCTTAGAAAAGGGACTCTTAGGTCATAATCTGAATTTTTGAGAGACCGTGTTGTAGAGCCGTTGCCTTTGGTAAACATGTCACTCATATAGGACGGTGCATCACCATTCAGGCATTTGTAAACAATCCTAGCATATTCAAGATCAATTATTTGTTGATTTTCAATTTGACCAAGAGCCTCTTACCTCTTACTACCTTGAAGTTTCTTCTAACGGGTGTATAAAAGAATTATGTATTTGCCTGGAAAAATAACACATTGCCTCTGTAAAACAAAGAGCACGTGACTAATTTTCAAAAATACCGTGTTAGTAAATTAGTAAAAGGCTAACATAGATAGTGAAATTTTGCTTAATTAAAGCACTCATCTTTTAGATCCAGAAATTAGAAAATGCTGGTAAGCTAAGGGGTATGTGTGGAAACGAGACTTCCACGCTCCATTCTGGTCCATGATTTACGTGCCACTCAATTTGAATTCCATTTCTGAAACTGAAAATTGTATAAAAATACCCGAAGTCCAACTTTTGAACTGAGCCAACATCCTGCCATCCTAATTCTTGTTGGGGTTAGTTTGTGAGGCGAAATAACATTGTTGTGGTAGCTGAATTGCAATTCAATCAAAAATTTGAGCTCCTGGTCTGAGACATGTTGTCGTAACAGTATACAATACAAACTCACAATTTTTGGCTTTGTGAGTAAATCATCTCATATCCTAGTTGTTTTCATGGGCAGTTAAGACATCACAACAGTAGTTTCCGAAATGCCAATGGTTTTGCTTGCAGAGAAGTATTCAAACTTGTCATTTGTTGAAGGCTAACTATGATTTATCTAAATTTCAGAGGTTGGAATCACCCTTATTTTGTGCGTGGCAGTCTACTTGTCTCTTGTGAACAAAAAAATGCCATCAACATCGGACGCATTTCCATTGGTCAGCAAATTCTATGGATGCATAATCGTCGAGATCACAATTGCAATGATCTGTTCGTGCTACTGCTTGCATATCTATGATCCAGAGGGACTTCGCTTACTACACTTCCCTAACTACTTGAGAGTAAGTATGAGCTGTAACAACGCTTCCAAACAGCAACAACAGCATTTGAAAACACGAGGCCATGTTGGCTACGAGTAGACTTATGAAGATGAGTCTCTTGTTTGCCTGTGCTCTTTGACTTGATGATGATGGCGCTTTGGTCAACAGAGACTCATAATATTACTCTGAAAACCTGGCCCTATTTAGGCCCCAACTTTGCAATTCCTATAGTACCAATCAGATTGCGAGATTTGTGAATTACTATGGTTACAGTGTAAACGTGATAAGATTTTCGATTCGATTGAAGAATTGAAAACACCCCCACGGGATTGAAATTCCAATTGATGATTGAAGAAAATAGGGCCAGATTTGTCACTGTTTCATTGTGAGTCCCTCTTGAGCAAGGTTACCGCAAGGATACAAGGGACTCATCGTCATAAGTCTAGGCTATGAGTAGACCAATTATCAAAAGAAGAACAGTCTACGAAACAAACAGCAAAAGCTGTTTTTGACTATGCTCATAATATTTAAAGGGAATAAACATAGGTATATCCCATAGTCGCTATAAATAGGCTAGAGAAACGCCCAGAAATCCTTTGTTTCTTTAGCTACACAATGAAACCGGATGCGTCTAAGCTGTCAAGTACAATAGATTATATTTTTGACCTGGCCCGGGCCAGCTTTTAACTATGTCGATTCCCTTTAATGCGTAGCTAATCTACATAGAACAATCAATCACAACTATACGACGATCCCACAGGGAGCATGGGATTTCATAACAGCCCTTTGCTTACTTATAATTAATTCAACATTTGTCCCAGAAAAAGATGGATATCAAGCTATGCATGAGTAACAATGATTGTCAGGGGAGTAAAAACTCACCCGGTCACCTTCTTGCAACAGGCCCCAATAACAAATACAAAAGAAGCTAGAAAAAAGACTCTAGAAAGAAAGTAACCCAATGACAAGGAAAAGATTGTTTGTGAAAAGAAATGGTTGCAATGATTTATGGAGGATGCTGTGGGCTGTGATGAATGAATACCAGGGATGTATTTCAGAGTTGCGTTGATGATTTCTGTCTTCGAGACAATTGGCAGCCTTTCATCGCCATACCACAGGGCTTTGAATAGAACTTCTTCAAAAGCTTGCTACGTCCCCCTCCTACCTAAATAAAGTTTTCTTCTTTTTTGTGTGAAACAGGATTATATACATAGGCAGCCTAAATGAAGTTTCCAGAAATCTTGAAACTCCTGCAGCAAGCTGAAGCTCTTGCTCTTTGCCTTGCAGACACTGTCTTCTTTAGATAATGGGTCTAATTGTAGGCCAGACGCCATTCTGTTTCGGGGTATATCTGCAAAATATTTCTTTGGGCTTCTAAACTTTGAAATGTTGCACAAAATTGCTCTCTTGCATTCTCCTTTGTGATTAGGCAGCAGTTGTCATTCAGACCTATACTGCTCTCGCTCCTGAAAGCAAAGAAAACTTTTCATCCATGATGAATTGATGAATTTAAGTGACATGCCGTCTAAACGAATTTGTCAGCAGTAAATATTTTGCAAGTTTAGGCGATAAGAGGCATACTGGGGCCTCTAAATGTCATTAAACCGTGATACACAAGTACTCTTTCTGCTTCACCAGTTAAATCATATTTGGAAATGCAGTCAGTTGATAGTTAATCGACAAAACCTCGTATAAATGGGAGAAGTCAGTTGATCCCAAGATGTCTACTTTAGAAATGTTGACTGCATTTTGCAATCTCAGCAATATCACAACAATATCACATTATTCAAAGAGATAGTTTTAATCTGGCTTATGTCTGAAATTAATGAAGATGCAGAAATCAAAAATGGAAATATCATAAATGATGTTTGCAATCTTGCTTTAAAATACATTTTTCTCTTTCAGACACTTGCTTTTGGAGTTCTCGCTAGACTGACTTTCTATCAACATAAGGGAGGAAAACCAAGCCGAATTCACCCAAGTAAGTTATACCCTCAAGCTTTGAATCTTAATTTTTCTTCTTGCTCTTCTAGCACTAACATATAATATTCCAGTATTTTAAAGGAGAGATTTCTAAATGAGCCTTTCCAAATGAGCGGGCAATATTTACCAATAGACCTTTAAGGTTCATTTTTGTATTTCCAAAAATTGTAAAAGCAACGGCAATTTCTGTTACTATAGAAACTCGAAGTTTAACATCAAATCAAGATATCAAATGTTAAACATATAGATTTAGATATTGCTTGAAATGTACTCTTGAGTACCGAATAATCATCCCCCCGCTTATTAATTTTTGAAAAATTCTCCAACCCCCCCGCTCTTATTCCAACCCCCCTTTTATCAATTTTTGAAAAAATGAAATGATAGTAAGTATAGTTGCTGAATAAACGCAAGAAAAAGTCTCAACCAGAACTCAAAAGTAAATGTATCAGTAACATCACTGTTCACATAAATATATAAAAGATACGTGCTTACCAAAGAAAACAACTATTTTCTATTTTTCCAAGCACTCCCCCCCCATTATTCCAACCCCCCGATTATTTTTATGTTGAGCGATTTCCAGCGCCCCCCGATTATTCTCACCCCCCCCCCCCCCGATTATTCGGTACTCCAGAGTAGAAGATATGCAGGTGCCAAATCTTGGAATACCATTTCGCAAGTTATAAGACGAGCTTCAACAGTAATGAGTTTCTGGAATCAACATAGGTGCCATTTTCTCGCCATCCGCTACCAGTCCTACCGGGTGAACCAGAAAAAGTTCCCACTTTTGAAAATTCATGTCATCAAGAGTACTTCATAGACTTGAATAATTCAAATTCTAGTTGAAAGCAGAAAGATTGAAGTATTTTCGTGATTTTTCTTGTTGTCTTACTAGCACTGGAATTTTCTTAGAATTTGACTTGACAAAAATTTCATGGTTGCAAAATGACTGAAAAATGGCCTGAAACATCGATCAAATTGTATGGACCCTCCTTAAACAGAACAGTACGCAATGGACATTTCACGTCTCTCAAGAGTTATATCACATCAGTTTTCAAACAAATAATAAAATGTTTCAGTCCCATGGGAATAAATGTGCAGTGGATATCTCTCATCCATGGAGAATTGCATTTTCTTTATTGATCTGTGGGAGGAGTCCTTCTTGATTTGATCGATGTCTTAGGCCATTTTTCAGTCATTTTGCAACCATGAAATTTTTGTAACGTCAATTTACCAATACTTCTAGTGCAGTAAACCAGCAAAAAAATCACAAAAAAATACTTTGATCTTTTGGCTTTCAACTAGAACTTGAATCATTCAATTTGGTGCATTACTCTTGGTGCTATGAATTTTCAAAAGTGGGAACTTTTTTCTGGCTCACCCAGTCGAACTTCAAACAAGCAGCCAGAAAAAGCAGTCATACTACAAACATGACTTTGATGATATTGTCAAGGGAATCTTTATCATCAAGCAAATTTCAAAATTTTACTTTCAGCCAAGAGGGTGCTCTCTCTTCGATTCGTTTATAATGTATTTTCTGCATACAAATTCCCGTATTAATTTGCTATTTTGCTCGTTTGTATTTCCTCGTTGTAATTTGTTGCTTTGTTATAGTATATTGTAATTATTTTAGTAGCATGTGTATGTAATGGAATTTAAAATGAAATGAACTGAACTGAACTGAACTGATATTATACCAGCAATCACACATAAAAATCACAATAATAGAGATTTCCTTGCCACGGCAAAATGTTTGCTTATTTCGCCTCGTCACGAAAAGTTTGGCTGGCGACACAAACAGAAATTCTTTGAACTCCAGCTTGAACTTTTAACCTGAAGGTTTTCTTTCTCGAATTTTACAAGCTAATTGGTCAAATCTTGCGATGATTCCGCTGTTTTGGGCAATTCTTACTTTTAAAATCCTCATCGCAGGTAAAATCATGATGATGGCTCCGTAAAAATTTTCCTTTCTTACTCATAGCCAACGCTGAAATAAAGATTGTTGCAAGAAGAAAAAGCATGGTTACTGCAAACAACAACATACAACTATTACATCAAGCAAATTCAATAAAAAAATTGTCAGTGAAACCTGCAACGAGTGATCAGTTTGGTCTCAAAATGGAAGATATTGACGAACAACCAGAAAATGAAATGAATAGACTTGAGGAAGAATTACAACAAAAGACTGAATTATCAAATGATGAGAAAATCGAGGAAGGAGATCAACAACAACAAGAAGATATTCCACTACAAGATATTGAGGAAGAAAGTGCGGAGGAAATTGTGCAAGAACAGGTCATTCCAGGCAATTCGGAAAACCGATGTGATTCTGGGTTCGGTGAGCCCGGAGAGTCGTTATCGAATCGCTCATCTCTTTTGTCAAGTAATTCAGTTCATCTGCCATCTGATACAAATTCTCCAACCCCACTAAATGAGACCAGATGTGACTGCGGTCAAGAAGGTTGTGACGGCCAAGGGCGGTTCCCATGCAATAACACTGGGCAAATGGCCGATGCAGATGTCTCTAGCTTACCAGGTGAGGTTTGCTGCTTTTTAAATGGTCCTGAAAGATCCCGCCGACAGATTATTTAGCGGGTGTCACAGAATAAAGTAGTCATATTTGGCTGGGCCTGGGGATGAAGCTCAGCATCGAGCAATGGCTTATCTGTTTTAAACTTTTTTCGATAGCTACCTTGATCATGTTGCCTTTACCATTGACTTTTGTACTTTGAGAGTTGAACTATTAAGATTTCAGATTTTCATTTTCCATCAATAGCCTAGTACAAGACAACTTACATACTTAAGCAGCTACTGAGGAACTAACTACAACAAACTAAAACAATAACGAATGAACAGTAACACTAGTCTAAAAGAGCTAAGAAAAGGCGAAACAAATCATAAAGTTTGTACATTTGGGGGTGTGCTCAGCAAACATCTTAAAAGTAAGCTCATCTCGATTTGTTCAAACAGCTTTTCACTGATTTCCCTTATTTATTAAACTTGAAAGCTTGAGTTTGCTTTCTCCTTTAAATCTAAAGTTTTGGCCTGTTGGCCTAAACAAATTCCTAAAGCTCAGTAAAATCAAAAATTAGAATTATTTCAACTTAGAATTTGGCACCGAATTTGAGTACGTCTAGCAAGTTGTTGCTGATTTATTGAGAAAGAAAGAAAGAAAGAAAGTTCAAATCTGTGGATATTTCCAAACTAGAGGATTTTATCTCCGTACTTAACCTTATAACTTGAATTTTAGCATCAAATTGACTTAAACTCCACAGTTATGTCGGGAAAATAGGTGAGATCTGCAGGGTGTCCAAATTTTGGAGTAATAAGTAACTACATAAATCAAGAATATTAACCAAATGAATGCAAGAGCATTTACTATATTGGATGAGACAGAAAAGTGCATCCACTCTTTGAATAACAGGGCTACGAAAATCATGATATCTATTTGAAAAGTTACAACGCCGTTGCTTGACTGTGGCTTAAGCATAATTTTGAGATGCCCGAAAACCAGCTTCCAGGAGAAAAGACATGCAAGCAAATGGTTCAATTTAATCAATCTTTTCAACGATTATTTGTGTGGCAGATGGCAGCCTGCTGAACGCAGTTTTGTTGGTTTAAAACGACTTTATCACATTTGAGAAGCAAAGTAACTGATGGATGCATGTCATGGCCTATCAGGGGCCGCTATTCAGAATGTTGTTGTTGTTCCTCTTAAAGAACGGTTGAAGAAGCCTGGTGCTCTCGCAGCTTCGATGGATCTATTTTGCTTCTACAGAGGAAGATTACTGCCTGAAACGTATGCATTTTGCGCTTTGTAGGTCAACACAACATCATTCTTTGTACTAAAACTTCGCTTTTCAGTGTTCGAGCTCTTTAAACCAGATTTTGAAGCGATTTTGTTGAGTGCACGAGAACTCCCACCTCTTTAGGCCATTTTGAAATAGTGGGCCCATTATATAAGCGTAATATTATGAGTCCCTATTGACCAAGTGATATCAGCAAATCAAAGAACGCAGGGAAACAAGGGACGAAAAGGCATAAGTCTACCATATTCCTCGATAATCTCAAGAGTGCCAGAATAGCATTTTCATGTAGATGTTAACTTTTCAATGTTTAGCATTGATGGGGAAGCATAACTGCATTTCAAAAATTTTCGAATCATCAGAAAGCAACACTTGAGCTTAGAAAAACATTAATTCACACACATAATCGTTGAAAAGATTGATTAAATTGAACCATTTGCTTGCATGTCTTTTCTCCTGGAAGCTGGTTTTCGGGCATCTCAAAATTATGCTTAAGCCACAGTCAAGCAACGGCGTTGTAACTTTTCAAATAGATATCATGATTTTCGTAGCCCTGTTATTCAAAGAGTGGATGCACTTTTCTGTCTCATCCAATATAGTAAATGCTCTTGCATTCATTTTGTTTCTAACTGATTTTCCTTGCTTTATATCAGGAGAAGTACTGATCGCTGACGATGGAAGGGGCAGAGAGAGATTCTCACAATTAGCTAAACGAGCAAGCTTACAGTATCAACGAAAGGAGCGACTCTCGATGAAACGAGCAGCAACAACAATCTTTGGAGACTCAAAGGGTTCAAATGTTAGTTTAGGTCTGGTGCCGAAGACTTTAACTGCACGACCTTATACAGACAGTGTTTTAAGTACCTGGAAAAAGCATAGAACTGTTAAAAATTTTCAGTCTACCTTAAGATCGAGGCCAAATTTGAGGCTCGAAAAGGAAGAATCTGAACAAACTGAAAATTCTATTGAAATTGTAAATAATACAACAAACGAACCAACAGCACAAAACTCTGTTTTAGGAAATGACACTGATAAGATTGTATCACAGAACGTGATTGAAAGAAAAGACTCAAAACTTAAGACAGATGATAAAATTCTTGCTAGTGCATCCGGAGAGCAATCACCGCAACAAAACAATACGCAGAGACTATCATCTCGAAACAGTGTTCAGCAACAATGCTCTGAGCCTAGTTTGTCTCGGCAAGAGTCAAAACAAAGTCTTGTGTCCAAACATTCATCCAAGAAAACAGAAGAGAAACATTTGGAAATGATAAACGATAGTGAGCCAGTACAGAATTCAAATATGGAACAAAAACCTAGAAGAAATTCAAAAGACGTTCAATCAAATGATCATATTGAATTGACAGATATTGTTGATGACGAGTTGGTAAATGAACCTGAAGAAGTGTGTGATGCCCAAATTCATACACAAAGTATAAATTTTGTTGAATCAGACAGCTCAAAAGAGACATGCTTGGACTCAACTGATAACAATGTCGCTAAGAAAGCCAACACAGAGACACTTAACGGTGACAAGGAATCCCCACGAGCGCCAAGTTCGCAAGAAAGCGACAATGAAACTGAGAATAATTCAAATGATGAATCAACACGAAAAAAGATCATAAATTCAAATATCATGGATCCAAAGATACTGTTTGCACGTCGAAATTGGACCGTCGTACGTGATCGAATGCAGAGAAGGATTACTGTAAAAGACGTTTTTGGCCAAATTCTATCTCCAAAGGAAACGAGTCCTATCGTTGCAATTGCTAATGTGCTGCTGAGAGACCAAAGAAAATACGTCATGCGAACCGAGTGGATGACAAGCGCCATGATATTTAATCGCTTCTTCATCATTACCTTAGCACTTGCAGTTTTCATCTCAGTACTGGCTGTATTCCTGCAATCTTCGAGGTTAAGGGTGTGATTTTTGTGTTTTTATCATCTTACTGGAAGATGCTAACAATAATGTTCAGCAACTTTGTATCTCAACATGTCACATTTAGTTATCTACGTATGAATAATGTCTTGACCGATGAGAAATCCATACTTTGCTTTAACTCATCAAAAAACCTTAGAACCTGTACATTGTTTCCCAAAAACGTGCGACCAGATCGTTTTGCTTCTGTGGAGGAGCTGAAACTTCTTTTCTCCTTTTCGCCAATTTCCTTAAGCCTGATTTCCACTAGGCGGAATATTTCACTCACAGCGATCTTTTCAAGCCATGTGATTGGCTTGCAGAAAAGTGACGTTGCTCAAACGTAGAAACCCATTCAACTTTCGAGCGGAATCGTACTTGCGAACAAAGGAAGATTTTTGCGAGAGGAATTTTCCGCCTAGGGGAAAGAAAGCTTTGGCCCCGTTCACACTGCTCCGTTTTTATACAAAAACGGAGAGGAAAACCTCCTTTTTTGTGAAACTGTTCACACTAATTCGCACAAAATGCAAAAAAACGAAGGTTTTCGAAAACGCTATCAAAAGTGGATATTCACAATAACGGAGGCTTTTAAAAGCGCACTTGATCAGTGAGAACCCATAAAAATGGAGCTTTTGAAACGCTCCAATATTCAACAATTGGGTTTCACAAAACGGAGTAATGTGAAAGCACAAAATCAGATACTTTTCTCTGCGTTTTTGTTATCAGTTGGATCAATGTGAACGGACAAAAACTGATCTTTTTTCCCACGAAAACAGAGCAATGTGAACGGATAGCTTTGATGCAACAATAACGGATACTAACAAATACGGATCAGTGTGAACGGGGTCTTTATGTCGACATTGCTGCATGTACCCGTCAACTCCCCCCCCCCCCCTCCCCGTTGGAATCTTTCCTTCACGGATCTCCAGTAACATAGTATTCTTATGGAAATGCCCATTCACCGTATTATTGGTCTTTGTTACAAACTACAGGGTGTCCCAAAACAATTGTACCCCATTTGTGTAGGTACTGTGCAGGAGCTGTAGGTTTGATTATCTCGATTTTTACACAGTTGCATAGGTCAGGCTTCAACTAAGGGTTTGAGACCTTGTTTGAGTCAATCTGACACGTGGTTGCTGATTTATGGCAGAGAAAAGGAAAAATAAGTGGTTGCTTTAAAAAAATGCACTCCTTTTGTTCTCTAGCAAAGTCACAGTAAAGTTAGTTTTCAAAGAAAGGACTCTGGCATCGTATTAAAATTGTCATCACATTTTTAAAAGGTGGAAAATGTTCTCTTATGAGTAGAAAACACTGCTAACCCTTTAAAGAACTTGGCAAAAATTTTAGAACGATGCCAGAACCATTACTTTGGAAACTTTCTTGATTTTGACATTGCTGGAGAACAATAGAGGTTCTGTTTTCGAAGCTATCACTTATTTGCCTTTTCTCTATCATAAATCAGCAACCACATGCTAGATTCACTCATACAAGGTTTCAAACTCTAAATTAAAGCCTAACCTATGCAAATGAGTAAAACCGAGGTAATTGACTCTACGGCTCCTCCACAGCAACCATACAAACGGGGCACAACTTTTTTGGGACACCCTGTATATTGGCAAAATTCTTTGGAAGGGGTGACATATAAACATACAAGACAATCTATCAGTAATTTCAGGTCAGTCGTTTCAAATCAGTCTTTCCTTGGGTCATTTCTGTACGGTTTTCCTTGAATGTATTGACAACTTCTGGCCTAAATTAAAAATTCTAATATGGTAGAAGAACGATTCAAGTTCGTTTTGCATCTGATGGCACTTGAGACCAACGATACAAAGCATTTCAATTTCTCCTATTTTCAGAACTTTTCACTTGGCATAGACAAAATCGTCTTGCAGATTTGTTATACCTACTTCAAGCCAAGTGAGATATTAATGATAGCAATGTTTATGAAGGGTACACGTACTTCTTTTAAGAAACTACGAATTTTGGCCAGTACTAAAAGTTTCTTACAATTACCAAAGTTTCAGTATATAGAGTTTCTTACGAGTTTTATAATCTTTACAAAGTAGTCTTTATGTTCATTACCTGTTCCCTAGTGAACATTTCAAAATAAGGTTTTTCAAGCCTCCCCTTCTGATGTGCAAAATGGCTTTCCTAGCATCTATTACATACTAAATGACATAATTTACTCACCTTTCTGTTGTAATGGTGTCAAATTGAACATTTGACATTATTAGAGCTGCAGCCCAACTATTTGGGCCGCTGTGGAGAGGTTCCTGGAGTTTTCAAGAAGGAGCCCCAGTTTCATTTAATCTTCTATGTGTTCTGATGTCAAAGTCAAACCAAACCCCCAATTTGGTCACGGATTTTTAAGAATTTTCCCTTACTAAAGAACCTTCCAAGAAATATGATACAGGGAACAAGTAAAAATATAGTAAGAATATGTGAAGGCTTTCCTTTATCAAAGTAAATAGTTTGTTAAGTTACATTTTACCAGTATTGACGATCTGAGAGTTGAGTTTTTTATAAGCAGTATCTTATTTAAGAAAAACTTGGAACCTCTTCCAAACATGAGTAAGCTCTTCAATGGAGGCCCTGTATCTAAAACTACGATATTTTGAAACAAAATGTTATGACAAAGGAATACAGTAAAACCCGCGCATAAGAACCTGATTAAGAACCTACAGGCTGAAATTCTGAAATTAGACCCCCATAACTCCAGTTGCATTGTCGTTGAACATATACAGACTGATAAACTTGAAAGATGCTTTGAAATCCAGAAATCGCAAAAAAAGCTAGTTGCGTTTTAGCGTCTATTAAAAGAACCATGAAATTCGTCAACAAAGAGACCTTCAATGCTCTTTACAAAAGCCTAGTTAGGCCAATCCTTGAATACTGTGCCCCAGTTTGGAATCCATGTAAAGTGAAACAAATTAAGACATTAGAATCGGTGCAAAGACGAGCAACAAAGTTAGTGAAGGAACTCAAAAACAAATCGTACACGGAACGCTTACTTTTCCTCGATCTCCCAAAGCTAAGCTATGTAAGAAGACGTGGAGACATGATTACAACTTTTAAAATACTACACGGCATGATCGATACTGATAGTAAAGTATTTTTTGAACGAAGTGCTTCAATTACGATAGGACACAATTTGAAGCTTTTCAAGTTTGCTTCATCGTCGAGCCTGAGGAAGAACTATTTCTCAAACAGAGTAATAAACGAATGGAACAATTTGCCAGCAGCCATAGTCAATGCGAAGTCAGTTGTAGAGTTTGAGAAATTATATGACGATTTTTACGGTAACGAGAAGTACAACTATGAATAGCGCTTAAAAACGAACGCTTAAGGGTTTAATAGGCCAATGGCCTCTTTATCCCTCATTATATCATATTATTATTAAAGCTTTTCATTGTATTCTGTAAGATTTGTCGTTCCTGCACAAGCTTCTGTTGTGAATAAGACCTCATGAATTCAGGTGCTGTGAACTGATAGTAAATAACAGGCTTGAAGTTTCAATCGGAACAAAAGAAATACTTGAAAGTACTGAATGTAGTAAAAACCAATTAAAGAACCTAAACAGCGTAATTTCCTACCATACATAAGAAATTAGTCAGGCTGACTTACAAAACTGTAGGTTCTTATACGCGGGTTTTTACTGCATAGTAATAAGGTAAAGTGGAATGAAACATATTTTGAATCCTTCAACATATATTTAATGCCATGAAGATGTTTACTAAGACTGCAAACATGTCATGCCAAAAGTGACCAGAATATTGATTAATGAGAACTTTAACTTCTCAAGAATATGGTACCGTAACTTGGCATGAGAAAAACAAACCTTAGGCGATTTTGTGTATTGAAGTGTGTGACTGACGTTAGTCTCTTAGGTTCTCATCTTTTATCTCCCTCTTCTCATAAAGGTCAACTGTGATAGAACCCTAGCAATGGCACACGGGGGGGGGGGGGTTCTTCCATGGTAAAGGTACCTGGGGATATGCCGCTCACAAGGGTATACTTTTTGGAACCTCTAGTCTAGCCAAGAGTATACTTTTTGGCAATTTTAGTCGAGTTTAGTTTAGGCAACGGTATGCTTTTTGGCAATTTTGGTCTAATGACTGTAAAAGTTCGGTAATTTCTGTAAAAAAGCCAAATTTAAAAAGAATTCTGTCCTGAGAATGCGAACATTTGGCAAGTTTTGTCTAGAAAAGGCCCTTTCAGGGCACTTCTAATAGAGAAATTAGTCTAGCCAAGGGTATCATTTTCACAAAAATTGGTCTAGCCAACGGTTCAATTTCGTAACGGCAGGCGGCACAACCCTACCCGAAATTTAGCTGAGAACCCCCCCCCCCCCCGTGCAATAGCATCCGTACCTCATGTAATGTGACACGTAGTTATTTCATGTGACTATGACCACTTATATTGCAATCCCTTAGATTATTATTATGATAGTCATAAGCACTGAGGCAAAAAATAAATTGCCTTTTTATTTCAAGAAGAGAAGAAAGTATATCTTTTTGATACTAAAATATAATAATTTCAAACTTCATACTCTCTGATTTCTCTTATGTGTTCTTAGAAGTGGGCAGGAAACTTGAAACAATATGGTTGGTATGAAAAGCGCCTGGAATATTCCCAGGGTGTAGTCATTAACTTCCAATACGGGGGTTCCGTGCAAATATTTGGAGTCTGAAATCTTACGTTAAATCGATATTTGGAGGCAGAACTTCAATATAGGGGCTCCAAAAATCTGAAGAAACGAAGAACCAAGCAATTTGGTGCAATTCAGTACAGCGATCCTTTCAATAAATGTGGTTCTGTATTTGGTGTGAATTCTCAGCCTGAAGCAAATAACAATATTTGGGGTCTCCAAAACATTATACACTCGATACTTGGCCTCCCCAAATCATAAGGCCAATAGTTAGGAGTCAGAAGAGAAATAGTGGCATAGACTTCCCTGTATTGAAAGTTAGGGAGTCCCCCCCCCCCCCGAGAGATTATTTCACAGTAACTGATTTCGAAAGGACGATCGTTATAGCTTGAAATTAAGCATATGTGCAGAGGCCTCCCTCTACTACAGCAGTTTTGGACGGCAAGTAAACTGCTTATCTAATGCAAATGATTTCTTACAAAAGGGCAGAAGCGTTAGACAATTGCCCGGTACGCTGACCTAACCTACTGGACTTACCCCTTGAAGAAAAATGAGTATCTTAGAAAGCAACAATTTTTGGTAAAATAAGTCAAAATATGTACAGCCTTACCTTTTCGCGAAAATAAGCAGCTTCAGAAACAGCCAATATTATTGGAAAAGGAAGCTCCCTGTGATATTGCTATATCACAATGAAAGCCTGCTTGCTGAAGTATACTAAAGTATGAGGTATTGCTAAAGTATAACGATCCAGCTTTCTGAAATATAAGGATCTCCAGAGACAGCTGATTTTGATGAAAAATAGAAAGCTATTGCTTTAACCTTTAATTCAAGAAGAGTTCTTCCAGAAAGAGCCAATTTTATTCAACTTGGTAAGCCCATAGCCTTACACTTTGCTCATAATAATGAGTATCTTTACAAGAAGCCAATTCTAATTAATATGATGAGACTATAACATTGCTTTTGGCTTTTCATAACAACTGTGATTTTTGTTAATATGCTAAGCCTATAGCCTTATCTTTTGCTCCATGATATGCATCTCCAGAAAAAACTGAATTTAGTGAATGTAGTAAGATTATGGCCTTAAAGTTGCTCAAAAATTAGATTTCGAGCAGTAGCTAAGATTTACCTTTAAGCCTTACCTTCAGAATCAGCCTATTTTGATTAATGTGGTAAGCCTATAGCTTTATCAATTGCTCAGTCATGATAATTTCAAAAATCAGTCGGTTTCAATAAATATGGTAAACCTATAGCTTTATCATTTGAAAAACAATGAGTACCTTAAGAATCAGCCGATTTCAATGAATATGGCAAGACTTAGAAATAATAGCCTTAGTAATACTAGCCTTAGTACCCAAAATTGTTGCTTGCTAATGACAGCAAGACTTAGAAAAGATAGCCTTGTCATTTACTCAATAATCATCATTTCAAGAATCAGACCATTTTAATGAATTTCGTAAGGCTATACGCGTATCTTTTGCTCAATATTGAGTATCTCCGGAAACAACAGATTTTTGTAAATATGGTAAGCCTATAGTATTATCTTTTGCTCGATATTGCGTACCTCAGGAATCAGCTGATTTCAATGAATATGGCAAGACTATAGCTTCGATAATAAACATTTAAAGAATCAGTCGATTTTTATGAATTTGGTAGGCCTATCAGCGTATCATTGGCTCAATAAGGAGTATCTCAAGAAACAGCAGACCTTTGGAATATGGTAAGCCTACAGCTTTGTCTTTTGCTCAATATTGAGAATCTCCAGAAACAGCTGATTTTCATGAATATGATAAGCCTATAGCCTTATCTTTTGCTCAATATCGAGTATCTGAAGAAGCAGTTGATTTGTGTGAATATGATAAGCCTATAGCCTTATCTTTTGCTCAATATCGAGTATCTTCAGAAAGAACTGATTTTGTTAATATTGTAAGCCTATAGCCATATCTTATGCATAATATCGAGTATCTCAAGAAGCAGCTAATTTTTGTGAATATGGTAAGCCTATAGCCTTATCTTTTGCTCAATATTGAGTATCTCAAGAAGCAGCTTATATTTTTTTGAATATGGTAAGCCTTATCTTCTGGTCGATAGTGAGTATCTCAAGAAATAGTTAGTTTTATGAATATCGTAAGCCTATAGCCTTATCTTTTGCTAGATATTGAGTATCTCCAGAAACGGTTGATTTTTGTGAATATGATAAGACTATACCCTTACATTTTGCTACATATTTAGCATCTCAGAAACAGTTGATTTTTTTTATTATGCTAAGCCTATAGCCTCAGCTTTTGCTCGATATTGCGTACATCAAGAAGCAGATGAATTTTGTGCATATGGTAAGCCTATAGCCTTATCTTATGCATAATATCGAGTATCTCAAGAAGCAGCTAATTTTTGTGAATATGGTAAGCCTATAGCCTTATCTTTTGCTCAATATTGAGTATCTCAAGAAGCAGCTTATATTTTTTTGAATATGGTAAGCCTTATCTTCTGGTCGATAGTGAGTATCTCAAGAAATAGTTAGTTTTATGAATATCGTAAGCCTATAGCCTTATCTTTTGCTAGATATTGAGCATCTCCAGAAACGGTTGATTTTTGTGAATATGATAAGACTATACCCTTACATTTTGCTACATATTTAGCATCTCAGAAACAGTTGATTTTTTTTATTATGCTAAGCCTATAGCCTCAGCTTTTGCTCGATATTGCGTACATCAAGAAGCAGATGATTTTTGTGAATATTGTAAGCCTTATCTTCTGGTCGATAGTGAGTATCTCAAGAAATAGTTAGTTTTATGAATATCGTAAGCCTATAGTCTTATCTTATGCTCAATATTGAGTATCTCCAGAAACAGCTGATTTTTGTGAATATGGTAAGCCTATACCCTTACATTTTGCTACATATTTAGCATCTCAGAAACAGTTGATTTTTTTTATTATGCTAAGCCTATAGCCTCAGCTTTTGCTCGATATTGCGTACATCAAGAAGCAGATGATTTTTGTGAATATTGTAAGCCTTATCTTCTGGTCGATAGTGAGTATCTCAAGAAATAGTTAGTTTTATGAATATCGTAAGCCTATAGTCTTATCTTATGCTCAATATTGAGTATCTCCAGAAACAGCTGATTTTTGTGAATATGGTAAGCCTATACCCTTACATTTTGCTACATATTTAGCATCCCCAGAAGCAGCTAATTTTTTTTATTATGCTAAGCCCATAGCCTCAGCTTTTGCTCGATATTGCGTACATCAAGAAGCAGATGAATTTTGTGCATATGGTAAGCCTATAGCCTTATCTTATGCTCAATATTGAGTATCTCCAGAAACAGCTGATTTTTGTGAATATGGTAAGCCTATAGCCTTATCCATTGCTCTAGATAGCGTATCTCAAAAAGCATTTGATTATTGTGAATATGGTAAGCCTATAGCCATATCTTTTGCTCAATATTGAGTATCTCCATGAACAGATGATTTTCGTGAATATAGTAAGCATTATCTTTTGCACAGTATATAGTATCTCAAGATACAGCTGATTTTTGTGAATATGGTAAGCCTATAGCCTTATCTCTTGCTCGGTATTGAGTATCTCCAGAAACAGCTGATTTTCGTGAATATGGTAAGCATTATCTTTTCCACGGTATATAGTATCTCAAGATACAGCTGATTTTTGTGAATGTGGTAAGCCTATAGCAATATCTTTTGCTCGGTATTGAGTATCTACAGAAACAGATGATTTTCGTGAATATGGTAAGCATTATCTTTTCCACGGTATATAGTATCTCAAGAAACAGCTGATTTTTGTGAATATGGTAAGCCTATAGCCTTATCGTTTGCTCGGTATTGAGTATCTCAAGAAGCAATTGATTTTTGTGAAAATGATAAGACTATAGCCTCATATTTTGCTCAGTATTCAGTATCTCAAGAAACGGTTGATCTTTGTGAATATGGCAATCCTATTGCCTTATCTTTTGCTCAATATTGAGTATCTCAAGAAACAGCTGATTTTTGTGAATATGGTAAGCGTATAGCCTTATCTTTTGCTAAGTATTGAGAATATCAAGAAGCAATTGATTTTCGTGAATATGGTAGGCATATTGCTTTATCTTTTGCTCAATATTGAGTATCTCAAAAAGCAGCTGATTTTTCTGCCTATGGTAAGACTATAGCCTTATCTTTTTCTCGGTACTGAGTATCTCAAGAAGCAGCTGATTTTTTGAATATGGTAAGCCTATAGCTTTATCCTTTGCTCGATATTGAGTATCTCCAGAAACAGCTGATTTTTGTGAATATGGTAAGCCTATAGCCTTATCATTTGCTAGGTATTGAGCATCTAAAGAAAGAACTGAATATTGTGAATATGGTAAGCCTATAGCCTTATCTTTTGCTAGGTATTGAGTATCTCCAGAAACAGCTGATTTTCGTGAATATGTAAGCACTATCTTTTGCACGGTATATAGTATCTCAAGATACAGCTGATTTTGCGAATGTGGTAAGCCTATAGCCTTACATTTTGCTCGGTATTGAGTATCTCCAGAAACAGATGATTTTCGTGACTATGGTAAGCATTATCTTTTCCACGGTACATAATATCTCAAGAAAAAGCTGATTTTTGTGAATGTGGTAAGCCTATAGCCTTATCTTTTGCTCAATATAGAGTATCTCCAGAGACAGATGATTTTCGTGCATAAGGTAAGCATTATCTTTTCCACGGTATATAGTATCTCAAGATACAGCTGATTTTGCGAATATGGTAAGCCTATAGCCTTGTCTTTTGCTCGATATTGAGGATCTCAAGAAGAAGCTTATTTTTGTGATTATGGTAAGCCTCTAGCCTATTCTTTTGCTCGATATCACGTATCTCGAGAAGCAGCTAATTTTTGTGAATATGGTAAGACTATAGTCTTATCTTTTGCTCGTTATTGAGTATCTCAAGAAGCAGGTGATTTTTGTGAATATGGTAAGCTTATAGCCTTGTCTTTTGCACGATATTGAGGATCTCAAGAAGCAGCTTATTTTTGTGAATTTGGTAAGCCTATAGCCTTATTTTTTCCTCCGTGTTGAGTATCTCAAGAAGCAACTGATTTTTGCGAATATGGAAAGGCTATAGCGTTATCTTTTGCTCGATATTGCGTATCTCAAGAAGCAAATGATTTTGTGAATATGGCAATCCTATTACCTTACCTTTTGCTCAATATTGAGTATCTCAAGAAACAGCTTATTTTTGTGAATTTGGTAAGCCTATAGCCTTATCTTTTGCTTGGTAATGAGTATCTAAAGAAGAAGCTGATTTTTGTGAATATTGTAAGCCTATGGAATTGTCATTTGCTCGACGTTGAGAATCTCAAGAAACAGCTGATTTTTGTGAATATGGTAAGCCTATAGCCTTATCTTTTGCTTGGTATTGAGGATTTCAAGAAACAGCTTATTTTTGTGAATATGGTCAGCCTATAGCCTTGTGTTTTCCTCGATATTGCGAATCACAAGAAGCAATTGATTTTTGTGAAGATGGTAAGGCTATTGCCTTATCTTGTGCTCAATGTTGAGTATCTCAAGAAGCAGCTGACTTTTGTGAAAATGGTAAGCCTATAGCCTTGTGTTTTGCTCGATATTGCGAATCACAAGAAGCAAATAATTTTTTTGAAGATGGTAAGGCTATAGCCTTATCTCTTAATCGATATCGCGTATCTCAAGAAGCAGCTAATTTTTGTGAATATGGCAAGCTTATAGCCTTGTCTTTTGCTCGATATTAAGGATCTAAAGAAGCAACTGATTTTTGTGAATATGGTAAGCCTATAGCCTTGTCGTTTGCTCGATATTGAGGATCTCAAGATGCAGCTAATTTTTGTGAATATGGTAAGCCTATAGCCTTATCTTTTGCTCGGTATTGAGTATCTCAAGAAGCAGCTTATTATTGTGAATTTGGTAAGCCTATAGCCATATCTTTTCCTCCGTGTTGAGTATCTCAAGAAGCAACTGATTTTTGTGAATATGGTAAGGCTATGGAATTGTCATTTGCTCGTTATTGAGAATCTCAAGAAACAACTTATTTTTGTGAACATGGTAATCCTATTGCCTTACCTTTTGCTCAATACTGAGTATCTCATGAAACAGCTGATTTTTGTGAATATGGTAAGCCTATAGCCTTATGTTTTGCTCGATATTGCGTATCTCAAGAAGCAACTGATCTTTGTGAATATGGTAAGCCTATTGCCTTCTCTTGTGCTCAATATTGAGTAGCTCAGGAAGCAGCTTATTTTTGTGAATATGATAAGCCTATAGCCTTGTCTTTTGCTCGATATTGCGTGTCTCAAGAAGCTATTGATTTTTGTGAATATGGCATGGCTATAGCCTTATCTTTTGCTCGATATTGCGTATCTCAAGAAGAAACTGATTTTTGCGAATATGATAAGTCTATTGCCTTATCATTTCTTCAATATTGAGTATCTCAAGAAACAGCTGATTTTTGTTAATAAGGTAAGGCTATAGCCTTATCTTTTGCTCCGTACCGAGTATCTCAAGAAGCAACTGATTTTTGTGAATATAGTAAGCCTTATCCTTTGCTCGACATTGAGTATGTCAAGAAGCAGCTGATTGTTGTTAATATGATAAGCCTATAGCCTTACATTTTGCTAGATAGGGAGTATCTGAAGAACCAACTGATTTATGTGAATATGTTAAGCCTATGGCCTTATCTTTTGCTCGAAGATGAGTATCTCAAATGGCAACTGACTTTTGTGAATTCGGTAAGCCTATAGCCTTATCTTTTTCTCGATACTGAGTATCTCAAGAAGCAACTGATTTTTGTGAAAATGGTAAGGCTATAGCCTTATCTTTAGCTCGATATTGAGTACTTCAAGAAGCAGCTAATTTTGTGAATATGGTAACGCTATAAACTTATCTTTTGCTCGATATTGAGGATCTTAAGAAGCAGCTGATTTTTGTGAATATGGTAAGGCTATAGCCTTGTCTTTTGCTCGATATTGAGGATCTCAAGAAGCAGCTAATTTTGTGAACATGGTAAGCATATGGCCTTATCTTTCCCTCCGTGCTGAGTATCTCAAGAAGCAACTGATGTTTCTGAATATGGATAAGCCTTATCCTTTGCTTGACATTGAGTATCTCAAGAAACAGTTGATTTTTGATAATAAGGTAAGCCTATAGCCTTATCTTTTGCTCAGTATTGAGTATCTCAAGAAACAGCTGATTTTTGTGAATATGGTAAGCCTATAGCCTTGTCTTTTGCTCGATATTGAGGATCTCAAGAAGCAACTGATTTTTGAGAATTTTGTAAGCCAATAGCCTTATCTTTTGCTCGGTATTGAGTATCTCAAGAAGCAGCTGATTTTTGTGAATATGGTAAGCCTATAGCCTTGTCTTTTGCTCGATATTGAGGATCTGAAGAAGCAACTGATTTTTGCGAATATGGTAAGCCTATTGCCTTATCATTTGCTCAATATTGAGTATCTTAAGAAGCAGCTTATTTTTGTTAATAAGGTAAGCCTATAGCCTTATCTTTTGCTCCGTACTGAGTATCTCAAGAAGCAACTGATATTTCTGAATATGGTAAGCCTTATCCTTTGCTCGACATTGAGTATCTCAAGAAACAGTTGATTTTTGATAATAAGGTAAGCCTATAGCCTTATCTTTTGCTCAGTATTGAGTATCTCAAGAAACAGCTGATTTTTGTGAATATGGTAAGCCTATAGCCTTATCTTTTGCTCGATATTGCGTATCCCAAGAAGCAGCTGATTTTTGTGAATATGGTAAGGCTATAGCCTTGTCTTTTGCTCGATATTGAGGATCTCAAGAAGCAGCTGATTTTTGTGAATATGGTAAGCCCATAGCCTCGTCCCTTGCTCGATATTGAGGATCTCAAGAAGAAGCTTATTTTTGTGATTATGGTAAGCCTCTAGCCTTTTCTTTTGCTCGATATCGCGTATCTCAAGAAGCAGCTGATTTTTGTGAATATGGTAAGGCTATAGCCTTATCTCCTAATCGATATCGCGTATCTCAAGATGCAGCTAATTTTTGTGAATATGGTAAGCCTATAGCCTTACCTTTTGCTCGGTATTGAGTATCTCAAGAAGCAGCTTTTTTTGTGAATTTGGTAAGCCTATAGCCATATCCTTTCCTCCGTGTTGAGTATCTCAAGAAGCAACTGATTTTTGTCAATATGTTAAGCCTCTAGCCTTTTCTTTTGCTCGATATCGCGTATCTCAAGAAGCAGCTGATTTTTGTGAATATGGTAAGGCTATAGCTTTATCTCTTAATCGATATCGCGTATCTCAAGATGCAGCTAATTTTTGTGAATATGGTAAGCCTATAGCCTTATCTTTTGCTCGGTATTGAGTATCTCAAGAAGCAGCTTATTATTGTGAATTTGGTAAGCCTATAGCCATATCTTTTCCTCCGTGTTGAGTATCTCAAGAAGCAACTGATTTTTGTGAATATGGTAAGGCTATGGAATTGTCATTTGCTCGTTATTGAGAATCTCAAGAAACAACTTATTTTTGTGAACATGGTAATCCTATTGCCTTACCTTTTGCTCAATACTGAGTATCTCATGAAACAGCTGATTTTTGTGAATATGGTAAGCCTATAGCCTTATCTTTTGCATGGTATTGAGGATTTCAAGAAACAGCTTATTTTTGTGAATATGGTAAGGCTATAGCCTTATTTTTTGCTCGATATTGCGTATCTCAAGAAGCAACTGATCTTTGTGAATATGGTAAGCCTATTGCCTTCTCTTGTGCTCAATATTGAGTAGCTCAGGAAGCAGCTTATTTTTGTGAATATGATAAGCCTATAGCCTTGTCTTTTGCTCGATATTGCGTGTCTCAAGAAGCTATTGATTTTTGTGAATATGGCATGGCTATAGCCTTATCTTTTGCTCGATATTGCGTATCTCAAGAAGAAACTGATTTTTGCGAATATGATAAGTCTATTGCCTTATCATTTCTTCAATATTGAGTATCTCAACAAACAGCTGATTTTTGTTAATAAGGTAAGGCTATAGCCTTATCTTTTGCTCCGTACCGAGTATCTCAAGAAGCAACTGATTTTTGTGAATATAGTAAGCCTTATCCTTTGCTCGACATTGAGTATGTCAAGAAGCAGCTGATTGTTGTTAATATGATAAGCCTATAGCCTTACATTTTGCTAGATAGGGAGTATCTGAAGAACCAACTGATTTATGTGAATATGTTAAGCCTATGGCCTTATCTTTTGCTCGAAGATGAGTATCTCAAATGGCAACTGACTTTTGTGAATTCGGTAAGCCTATAGCCTTATCTTTTTCTCGATACTGAGTATCTCAAGAAGCAACTGATTTTTGTGAAAATGGTAAGGCTATAGCCTTATCTTTAGCTCGATATTGAGTACTTCAAGAAGCAGCTAATTTTGTGAATATGGTAACGCTATAGCCTTATCTTTTGCTCGATATTGAGGATCTCAAGAAGCAGCTGATTTTTGTGAATATGATAAGGCTATAGCCTTATCTCTTAATCGATTTCGCGTATCTCAAGAAGCAGCTGATTTTTGTGAATATGGTAAGGCTATAGCCTTGTCTTTTGCTCGATATTGAGGATCTCAAGAAGCAGCTAATTTTGTGAACATGGTAAGCATATGGCCTTATCTTTCGCTCCGTGCTGAGTATCTCAAGAAGCAACTGATGTTTCTGAATATGGATAAGCCTTATCCTTTGCTTGACATTGAGTATCTCAAGAAACAGTTGATTTTTGATAATAAGGTAAGCCTATAGCCTTATCTTTTGCTCAGTATTGAGTATCTCAAGAAACAGCTGATTTTTGTGAATATGGTAAGCCTATAGCCTTGTCTTTTGCTCGATATTGAGGATCTCAAGAAGCAACTGATTTTTGAGAATTTTGTAAGCCAATAGCCTTATCTTTTGCTCGGTATTGAGTATCTCAAGAAGCAGCTGATTTTTGTGAATATGGTAAGCCTATAGCCTTGTCTTTTGCTCGATATTGAGGATCTGAAGAAGCAACTGATTTTTGCGAATATGGTAAGCCTATTGCCTTATCATTTGCTCAATATTGAGTATCTTAAGAAGCAGCTTATTTTTGTTAATAAGGTAAGCCTATAGCCTTATCTTTTGCTCCGTACTGAGTATCTCAAGAAGCAACTGATATTTCTGAATATGGTAAGCCTTATCCTTTGCTCGACATTGAGTATCTCAAGAAACAGTTGATTTTTGATAATAAGGTAAGCCTATAGCCTTATCTTTTGCTCAGTATTGAGTATCTCAAGAAACAGCTGATTTTTGTGAATATGGTAAGCCTATAGCCTTATCTTTTGCTCGATATTGCGTATCCCAAGAAGCAGCTGATTTTTGTGAATATGGTAAGGCTATAGCCTTGTCTTTTGCTCGATATTGAGGATCTCAAGAAGCAGCTGATTTTTGTGAATATGGTAAGCCCATAGCCTCGTCCCTTGCTCGATATTGAGGATCTCAAGAAGAAGCTTATTTTTGTGATTATGGTAAGCCTCTAGCCTTTTCTTTTGCTCGATATCGCGTATCTCAAGAAGCAGCTGATTTTTGTGAATATGGTAAGGCTATAGCCTTATCTCCTAATCGATATCGCGTATCTCAAGATGCAGCTAATTTTTGTGAATATGGTAAGCCTATAGCTTTACCTTTTGCTCGGTATTGAGTATCTCAAGAAGCAGCTTTTTTTGTGAATTTGGTAAGCCTATAGCCATATCCTTTCCTCCGTGTTGAGTATCTCAAGAAGCAACTGATTTTTGTCAATATGTTAAGGCTATAGCCTTATCTTTTGCTCGATATTGCGTATCTCAAGAAGCAAATGATTTTTGTGAACATGATAATCCTATTATCTTACCTTTTGCTAAATACTGAGTATCTCAAGAAACAGCTGATTTTTGTGAATATGGTAAGCCTATAGCCTTATCTTTTGCATGGTATTGAGGATTTCAAGAAACAGCTTATTTTTGTGAATATGGTAAGGCTATAGCCTTATTTTTTGCTCGATATTGCGTATCTCAAGAAGCAACTGATTTTTGTTAATATGGTAAGCCTATTGCCTTATCTTGTGCTCAATATTGAGTATCTCAGGAAGCAGCTGATTTTTGTGAATATGGTAAGCCTATAGCCTTGTCTTTTGCTCGATATTGCGTATCTCAAGAAGCAATTGATTTTTGTGAATCTGGTATGGCTATAGCCTTATCTTTTGCTCGATATTGTGTATCTCAAGAAGCAACTGATTTTTGCGAATATGGTAAGCCTATTGTCTTATCATTTCCTCAATATTGAGTATCTCAAGAAAAAGCTGATTTTTGCTCGCGGAACGAAGTGACGCGAGTTTGTGAGATGGGATGGGAAATTTCCCGTAGATATTTTTTCCCTTATATATCAGGACCCATACTGCTTTGCGAAAGTTTTGAACAAAGCATCTTTTCAACTCTGCTGTCTGCGGAATAGCATACTTGAAAAACCAGACCGTATGACTCTGAGACCCCAGTAACCCTTAGGACCCATCAGGACCGAGTTTAAAAGGATCCTTAACATTAAGGGGTCATCTCCTCTTAATAATGGCAGTGTTTCAAGATACTATATGCTAATCAGGCTGTTTCTGCTATAATTTTTCAAATTTAGCGCCAATACCGTTCACTTCAGCATGGGGTGAATACCGTTTCTATGGTGAATACCCTTGAACAGACGTGACACCAGTACAGATAAAAACATTTTATTCTTTGAATTGCTGAGCATGCAGTGGCAGCGCCAGCTCTGACAAATCCATAGGTAGGCTTTTCAGGTAGGCTTTTCTGCGCAATCAGTCAGATATGCTTTTCCTACCCTTGAATATTTAATGGAAAAAGAACAGAGAGAAAACAACGATAAATACTTGGATGATAATTGAAACCGTGTTAAAAACAACAAGATAAACTTTGGCCTACCTTTCTAAAACTGCCAGTAGTTGACATATCTGCAAGGAAACTGTCTTGTTATCTGATGCCATCTTAGGGAATGACTCCTTTCAAACTCTGTACTTTGGGTCCTAGAGGTCGTATTAGTCTCAGGGCCATAGGGTCTGGTTTTTCCGGTATGCCCTGCGGAATTTATTGCACACAGCACTTTTCAATGCCATTTTTGTCTGGCTTGTCTGAAGTGGAATCAAAACCAGTCATAGCAAGTTTGTCCAGTTTCAATCCAGTCACGTACTAAAACAGACTATTGTAATTCTTTTCTTCAACAAGAAAAGAAATCAATGAATGAATGTTTTTCCTGTCTGCCCGCTCATCGGCCTACAGAACAGATTTCAGAAAGAAAACAAGCATGCAGCAACTGAAATTTGGAATTCATGAGAACCAAGGCGCACTATGGGAGCCGATGGAGTGGATGAACCCCTCCAAATTTGAACTGTTATGGGGGCATATGGCTAAAAACTACTCTCACATTCAGCAATGCCATGCTCTTTGTTTACTCTCAGCGAAAGTTTACAATGTTGACACCCCCGGTCAAGTGTCCCTGTACATTCTACCCCGGTGACTTACCCGCTGGAAAAATATAACTTCGTTTTAAGACCACTAGGACCCTGGTGAACATCTGACCTCTCACCGGGGCATTTAGACGGGGGTTTATTATGGGATAAATAAAACGTAAATCAGGAACAGAAACGAAACCAAATCCGTTCGTCTGGTAATTCCATTCAGCCTCTGTGAAGGAGAATGAAACATCTAAATCACACTAAACATAGCAAGAGTGAGATTTGAAGGCGGAGGTCTGCAAACACTGGAACCTGATAGGAATATTTCATCGTGATGACTTCAAGAGCGCCAAGGGGAGTTTCACTTTCAAGGAATATTTTACATCTTCGGCAAAGATCCTTTTGTTTTGGAGAAAAATCCACCAAAAATCCGTAAAAATCCTGTTATTCTGGAAACGTTACGTACGATTTATCGTTCGAATTTTTAATGCCTTGCACAAAAACCATTGGAACTATTCATGTGTGCCAACTCGAACTGCTCGTCCGCAGCAACAGGAATCTTAGTTGAAATTGACGCAAAATATCACTGCACCGGCACCGTGTTGCCCTGGCCTAACATCTTACCTTGTGTGGCTGGATAGCAATGCCTACAGTTACATTTTGTAATGAACTAAATGATGACAAAATCGGATATCCCAGTTACACTCCGCGAGCTACCCATAGGTTCACCTTTGATTGTTAATAAGGTAAGGCTATAGCCTTATCTTTTGCTCCGTACCGAGTATCTCAAGAAGCAACTCATTTTTGCTCGCGGAACGAAGTGACGCGCGTTTGTGAGATGGGATGGGAAATTTCCCGTAGATATTTTTTTCCTTTTATATCAGGACCCATACTGCTTTGCGAAAGTTTTGAACAAAGCATCTTTTCAACTCTGCTGTCTGCGGAATAGCATACTGGAAAAACCAGACCGTATGACTCTGAGACCCCAGTAACCCTTAGGACCCATCAGGACCGAGTTTAAAAGGATCCTCAACATCAAGGGGTCATCCCCTCTTAATAAAGGCAGTGTTTCAAGATACTATATGCTAATCAGGCTGTTTCTGCTATAATTTTTCAAATTTAGCGCCAATACCGTTCACTTCAGCATGGGGTGAATACCGTTTCTATGGTGAATACCCTTGAACAGACGTGACACCAGTACAGATAAAAACATTTTATTCTTTGAATTGCTGAGCATGCAGTGGCAGCGCCAGCTCTGACAAATCCATAGGTAGGCTTTTCAGGTAGGCTTTTCTGCGCAATCAGTCAGATATGCTTTTCCTACCCTTGAATATTTAATGGAAAAAGAACAGAGAGAAAACAGCGATAAACACTTGGATGATAATTGAAACCGTGTTAAAAACAACAAGAGAAACTTTGGCCTACCTTTCTAAAACTGCCAGTAGTTGACATATCTGCAAGGAAACTGTCTTGTTATCTGATGCCATCTTAGGGAATGACTCCTTTCAAACTCTGTACTTTGGGTCCTAGAGGTCGTATTAGTCTCAGGGCCATAGGGTCTGGTTTTTCCGGTATGCCCTACGGAATTTATTGCACACAGCACTTTTCAATGCTATTGTTGTCTGGCTTGTCTGAAGTGGAATCAAAACCAGTCATAGCAAGTTTGTCCAGTTTCAATCCAGTCACGTACTAAAACAGACTATTGTAATTCTTTTCTTCAACAAGAAAAGAAATCAATGAATGAATGTTTTTCCTGTCTGCCCGCTCATCGGCCTACAGAACAGATTTCAGAAAGAAAACAAGCATGCAGCAACTGAAATTTGGAATTCATGAGAACCAAGGCGCACTATGGGAGCCGATGGAGTGGATGAACCCCTCCAAATTTGAACTGTTATGGGGGCATATGGCTAAAAACTACTCTCAGATTCAGCAATGCCATGCTCTTTGTTTACTCTCAGCGAAAGTTTACAATGTTGACACCCCCGGTCAAGTGTCCCCGTACATTCTACCCCGGTGAATTACCCGCTGGAAAAATATGACTTCGTTTTAAGACCACTAGGACCCTGGTGAACATCTGACCTCTCACCGGGGCATTTAGACGGGGGTTTATTTTGGGATAAATAAAACGTAAATCAGGAACAGAAACGAAACCAAATCCGTTCGTCTGGTAATTCCATTCAGCCTCTGTGAAGGAGAATGAAACATCTAAATCACACTAAACATAGCAAGAGTGAGATTTGAAGGCGGAGGTCTGCAAACACTGGAACCTGATAGGAATATTTCATCGTGATGACTTCAAGAGCGCCAAGGGGAGTTTCACTTTCAAGGAATATTTTACATCTTCGGCAAAGATCCTTTTGTTTTGGAGAAAAATCCACTAAAAATCCGTAAAAATCCTGTTATTCTGGAAACGTTACGTACGATTTATCGTTCGAATTTTTAATGCCTTGCACAAAAACCATTGGAACTATTCATGTGTGCCAACTCGAACTGCTCGTCCACAGCAACAGGAATCTTAGTTGAAATTGACGCAAAATATCACTGCACCGGCACCGTGTTGCCCTGGCCTACCATCTTACCTTGTGTGGCTGGATAGCCTTGCCTACAGTTACATTTTGTAATGAACTAAATGATGACAAAATCAGATATCCCAGTTACGTTCCGCGAGCTACCCATAGGTTCACCTATGATTGTGAATGTGGTAAGCCTTATCCTTTGCTTGACATTGATTATGTCAAGAAGCAGGTGATTGTTGTGAATATGGTAAGCCTATAGCCTTACATTTAGCTCGATAGGGAGTATCTGAAGAACCAACTGATTTATGTGAATATGTTAAGCCTATGGCCTTATTTATTGCTCGAAGATGAGTATTTCAAATAGCAACTGATTTTTGTGAATTCGGTAAGCCTATAGCCTTATCTTTTTCTCGATACTGAGTATCTCAAGAAGCAACTGATTTTTGTGAAAATGGTAAGGCTATAGCCTTATCTTTAGCTCGATATTGAGTACTTCAAGAAGCAGCTAATTTTGTAAATATGGTAACGCTATAGCCTTATCTTTTGCTCGATATTGCGTATTTCAAGAAGCAAATGATTTTTGTGAATATGATACGGCTATAGCCTTATCTCTTAATCGATATCGCGTATCTCAAGAAGCAACTAACTTTTGTGAATATGGCAAGCCTATAGCCTTATCTTTTGCTCGGTATTGAGTATCTCAAGAAGCAGCTGATTTTTGTGAATATGGTAAGCCTATAGCCTTGTCTTTTGCTCGATACTGAGGATCTCAAGAAACAGCTGATTTTTGTGAATATGGTAAGCCTATAGCCTTGTCTTTTGCTCGATATCGAGTATCTAAAGAAGCAGCTGATTTTTGTGAATATGGTAAGCCCATAGCCTTGTCTTTTGCTCAATATTAAGGATCTCAAGAAGCAGCTAAATTTGTGAACATGGTAAGCATATAGCCTTATGTTTTGCTCGACATTGAGGACCTAAAGAAGCAAATGATTTTTGAGAATATGGTAAGCCAATAGCCTTTTCTTTTGCTCGGTATTGAGTATCTCAAGAAGCAGCTGATTTTTGTGAATATGGTATGGCTATAGCCTTGTCTTTTGCTCGATATTGAGGATCTCAAGAAGTAGCTTATTTTTGTGAATATGGCAAGGCTATGGCCTTATCTTTTTCTCGATATTGAGTATCTCAAGACGCAGCTGATTTTTGTGAATATGGTAAGCCTATGGCCTTATCTTTTGCTTGGTATTGAGGATCTCAAGAAGCAAGTGATTTTTGTGAATATGGCAAGGCTATGGGCTGATCTTTTTCTCGATATTGAGAATGTGAAGAAACAGCTTATTTTTGTGAATATGGTAAGGCTAAAGCCTTATCTTTTGGTCGATATTGCGTATCTCAAGAAGCAAATGATTTTTGTGAATATGGTATTCCTATTGCCTTACCTTTTGCTCAATATTGAGTATCTCAAGAAACAGCTGATTTTTGTGAATATGGTAAGCCTATAGCCTTATCTATTGCTCCGTACTGAGTATCTCAAGAAGCAACTGATTTTTCTGAATATGGTAAGACTTATCCTTTGCTCGACATTGAGTATCTCAAGAAACAGTTGATTTTTGATGATAAGGTAAGCCTATATCCTTATCTTTTGCTCCGTACTGAGTATCTCAAGAAGCAGCTGATTTTTGTGAATATGGTAAGCCTATAGCCTTATCTCTTAATCGATATCAGGTATCTCAAGAAGCAGCTGATTTTTTGTGAATATGGTAAGCGTATGGCCTTGTCTTTTGCTCCATATTGAGAATCTCAAGAAACAGCTGATTTTTTTGAATATGGTAAGCCTAGAGCCTGATCTTTTGCTTGGTATTGAGGATTTAAAAAAGGAGCTGATTTTTGTGAATATGGTAAGCCTATAGCCTTGTCTTTTGCTCGATATTGTGTACCTCAAGAAGCAATTGGTTTTTTTCGAATTTTGTAGGCCTATTGCCTTATCATTTGCTCAATATTGAGTATTTCCAGAAACAGCTGATTTTTGTTACTGGGGTAAGCCTATAGCCTTTTTGCTCCGTACTGAGTATCTCAAGAAGCAACTGATTTTTGTGAATGTTGTATGCCTTTTCCTTTGCTCGACATTCCGTATCTCATGAAACGGTTGATTTTTGTTAATAAGGTAAGCCTATAGCCTTATCTTTTGCTCCCTACTTAGTATCTCAAGAAGCAGCTGATTTTTGTGAATATGGTAAGGCTACAGCCTTGTCTTTTGCTCGATTTTGAGGATCTCACGATGCAGCTGATTTTTGTGAATATGGAATGCCTATAGCCTTGTCTTTTGCTCGATATTGAGGATCTCAAGAAGAAGCTTATTTTTGTGATTATGGTAAGCCTCTAGCCTTTTCTTTTGCTCAATATCGCGTATCTCAAGAAGCAGCTAATTTTTGTGAATATGGTAAGCCTATAGCCTTATCTTTTACTCGGTATTGAGTATCTCAAGAAGCAGCTGATTTTTGTGAATATGGTAAGCCTATAGCCTTGTCTTTTGCTCGATATTGAGGATCTCAAGAAGCAGCTTATTTTTGTGAATTTGGTAAGCCTATAGCCTTATCTTTTCCTCCGTGTTGAGTATCTCAAGAAGCAACTGATTTTTGTGAATATGGTAAGGCTATAGCCTTATCTTTTGCTCGATATTGCGTATCTCAAGAAGCAAATGATTTTTGTGAATATTGCAATCCTATTGCCTTACCTTTTGCTCAATATTGAGTATCTCAAGAAACAGCTGATTTTTGTGAATACGGTAAGCCTATAGCCTTATCTTTTGCTCGATATTGAGTATCTCAAGAAGCAGCTGATTTTTGTGAATACGGTAAGCCTATAACCTTATCTTTTGCTCGATATTGCGTACCTCAAGAAGCAGCTAATTTTTGTGAATATGGTAAGTATACTGCCTGGTCTTTTGCTCGATATTGAGGATCTCAAGAAGCAGCAGATTTTGATGAATATGGAAAGCCTCTAGCCTTTTCTTTTGCTCGATATCGCGTATCTCAAGAAGCAGCTAATTTTTGTGAATATGGTAAGCCTATAGACTTATCTCTTAATCGATATTGCGTATCTCAGGAAGCAGCTAATTTTTGTGAATATGGTAAGCCTATAGCCTTATCTTTTGCTCGGTATTGAGTATCTCAAGAAGCAGCTGATTTTTGTGAATACGGTAAGCCTATAGCCTTATCTTTTGCTCGATATTGAGAATCTAAAGAAGCAGCTGATTTTTGTGAATATCGTAAGCCTATAGCCTTGTCTTTTGCTCGATATTGAGGATCTCAAGAAGCAGCTAATTTTTGTGAATATGGTAAGCATATAGCCTTATCTTTCCTCGATATTGCGTATTTCAAGAGCAACTGATTTTTGTGAATATGGTAAGCCTATAGCTTTGTCTTTTGCTCGATAAGGAGGATCTCAAGAAGCAGCTGATTTTTGTGAATATGGTAAGTATACAGCCTGGTCTTTTGCTCGATATTGAGGATCTCAAGAAGCAGCAGATTTTGGTGAATATGGAAAGCCTCTAGCCTTTTCTTTTGCTCGATATCGCGTATCTCAAGAAGCAGCTAATTTTTGTGAATATGATAAGCCTATAGCCTTATCTCTTAATCGATATCGCGTATCTCAAGAAGCAGCTAATTTTTGTGAATATGGTAAGCCTATAGCCTTATATTTTGCTCGGTATTGAGTATCTCAAGAAGCAGCTGATTTTTGTGAATACGGTAAGCCTATAGCCTTATCTTTTGCTCGATATTGAGGATCTAAAGAAGCAGCTGACTTTTGTGAATATGGTAAGCTTATATCCTTGTCTTTTTCTCGATATTGAGGATCTCAAGAAGCAGCTGATTTTTTTGAATATGGTAAGCCTATAGCCTTATCTTTTGCTCGATTTTGAGAATCTCAAGAAGCAGCTAATTTTTGTGAATATGGTAAGCATATAGCCATATCTTTTGCTCGATATTGAAGATCTCAAGAAGCAACTAATTTTTGTGAATATGATAAGCCTATAGCCTTAGCTTTTCCTCCGTGTTGAGTATCTCAAGAAGCAATTGGTTTTTATGAATATGGTAAGCCTATAGCCTTGTCTTTTGCTCGATATTGAGGATCTAAAAGAGCAACTGATTTTTGTGAATATGGTAAGCCTATAGCCTTGTCGTTTGCTCGATTTCGAGTATCTAAAGAAGCAGCTGATTTGTGTGAATATGGTAAGCCTATAGCCTTGTCTTTTGCTCGAGATTGAGGATCTCAAGAAGAAGCTAATTTTTCTGAATATGGTAAGCCTATAGCCTCATCTTTTGCTCGATATTGAGGATCTCAAGAAGCAGCTAATTCTGTGAATATGGTAAGCATATAGCCATATCTTTTGCTCGATATTGAGGATCTCAAGAAGCAACTTATTTTTGTGAATATGGTAAGCCTTAACTTTTCCTCCGTGTTGAGTATCTCAAGAAGCAATTGGTTTTTATGAATATGGTAAGCATATAGCCTTATCTTTTGCTCGATATTGAGGATCTCAAGAAGCAGCTGATTTTTGTGAATATGGTAAGCCTATAGCCTTATAATTTGCTCGATATTGAGGATCTCAAGAAGCAACTGATTTTTGTGAATTCTTAAACCTATAGCCTTATCATTTTCTACGTACTGAGTATCTCAAGAAGCAGCTGATTTTTGTGAATATGGTAAGCCTATAGCCTTATCTCTTACTCGATATCGCGTATCTCAAGAAGCAGCTAATTTTTGTGAATATGGTAAGCCTATAGCCTTACCTTTTGCTCGATATTGAGGATCTAAAGAAGCAGCTGATTTTTGTGAATATCGTACGCCAATAGCCTTGTCTTTTGCTCGATATATAGGATCTCAAGAAGCAGCTAATTTTTGTGAATATGGTAAGCATATAGCATTATCTTTGCTCGATATTGCGTATCTCAAGAAGCAGCTGATTTTTATGAACATGGTAAGCCTATAGCCTTGTCTTTTGCTCGATATTGCGTATCTCAAGAAGCAGCTGATTTTTGTGAATATTGTAAGCCTATAGCCTTATCTTTTGCTCGATATTGAGGATCTCAAGAAGCAGCTAATTTTTGTGAATATGGTAAGGCTATAGCCTTGTCAATTGCTCGATAGTGAGGATCTCAAGAAGCAATTGATTTTTGCGAATTTTGTAAGCCTATTGCCTTATCAATTGCTCAATATTGAGTATCTCAAGAAACAGCTGATTTCTGTTACTAAGGTAAGCCTATAGCCTTTTCTTTTGCTCCGTACTTAGTATCTCAAGAAGCAACTGATTTTTGTGAATATTGTATGCCTTATCCTTTGCTCGACATTGAGTATCTCAAGAAGCAGCTGATTTTTGTGAATATGGTAAGGCTATAGCCTTGTCAATTGCTCGATAGTGAGGATCTCAAGAAGCAGCTGATTTTTGTGAATATGGTAAGGCTATAGCCTTGTCTTTTGCTCGATATTTAGGATCTCAAGAAGCAGCAGATTTTGGTGAATATGGATAGCCTCTAGCCTTTTCTTTTGCTCGATATCGCGTATCTCAAGAAGCAGCTAATTTTTGTGAATATGTTAAGCCTATAGCCTTATCTCTTAATCGATATCGCGTATCTCAAGAAGCAGCTAATTTTTGTGAATATGGTAAGCCTATAGCCTTATATTTTGCTCGGTATTGAGTATCTCAAGAAGCAGCTGATTTTTGTGAATACGGTAAGCCTATAGCCTTATCTTTTGCTCGATATTGAGGATCTAAAGAAGCAGCTGATTTTTGTGAATATGGTAAGCTTATATCCTTGTCTTTTTCTCGATATTGAGGATCTCAAGAAGCAGCTGATTTTTTTGAATATGGTAAGCCTATAGCCTTATCTTTTGCTCGATTTTTAGGATCTCAAGAAGCAGCTAATTTTTGTGAATATGGTAAGCATATAGCCATATCTTTTGCTCGATATTGAAGATCTCAAGAAGCAGCTAATTTTTGTGAATATGGTAAGCATATAGCCATATCTTTTGCTCGATATTGAAGATCTCAAGAAGCAACTAATTTTTGTGAATATGATAAGCCTATAGCCTTAGCTTTTCCTCCGTGTTGAGTATCTCAAGAAGCAATTGGTTTTTATGAATATGGTAAGCCTATAGCCTTGTCTTTTGCTCGATATTGAAGATCTAAAAAAGCAACTGATTTTTGTGAATATGGTAAGCCTATAGCCTTGTCGTTTGCTCGATTTCGAGTATCTAAAGAAGCAGCTGATTTGTGTGAATATGGTAAGCCTATAGCCTTGTCTTTTGCTCGAGATTGAGGATCTCAAGAAGAAGCTAATTTTTCTGAATATGGTAAGCCTATAGCCTTATCTTTTGCTCGATATTGAGGATCTCAAGAAGCAATTGGTATTTATGAATATGGTAAGCATATAGCCTTATCTTTTGCTCGATATTGAGGATCTCAAGAAGCAGCTGATTTTTGTGAATATGGTAAGCCTATAGCCTTATAATTTGCTCGATATTGAGGATCGCAAGAAGCAACTGATTTTTGTGAATTCATAAGCCTATAGCCTTATCATTTTCTACGTACTGAGTATCTCAAGAAGCAGCTGATTTTTGTGAATATGGTAAGCCTATAGCCTTATCTCTTACTCGATATCGCGTATCTCAAGAAGCAGCTAATTTTTGTGAATATGGTAAGCCTATAGCCTTATCTTTTTCTCGGTATTGAGTATCTCAAGAAGCAGCTGATTTTTGTGAATATGGTAAGCCTATAGCCTTACCTTTTGCTCGATATTGAGGATCTAAAGAAGCAGCTGATTTTTGTGAATATCGTACGCCAATAGCCTTGTCTTTTGCTCGATATATAGGATCTCAAGAAGCAGCTAATTTTTCTGAATATGGTAAGCATATAGCATTATCTTTGCTCGATATTGCGTATCTCAAGAAGCAGCTGATTTTTATGAACATGGTAAGCCTATAGCCTTGTCTTTTGCTCGATATTGCGTATCTCAAGAAGCAGCTGATTTTTGTGAATATTGTAAGCCTATAGCCTTATCTTTTGCTCGATATTGAGGATCTCAAGAAGCAGCTAATTTTTGTGAATATGGTAAGGCTATAGCCTTGTCAATTGCTCGATAGTGAGGATCTCAAGAAGCAGCTGATTTTTATGAACATGGTAAGCCTATAGCCTTGTCTTTTGCTCGATATTGCGTATCTCAAGAAGCAGCTGATTTTTGTGAATATTGTAAGCCTATAGCCTTATCTTTTGCTCGATATTGAGGATCTCAAGAAGCACCTAATTTTTGTGAATATGGTAAGGCTATAGCCTTGTCAATTGCTCGATAGTGAGGATCTCAAGAAGCAATTGATTTTTGCGAATTTTGTAAGCCTATTGCCTTATCAATTGCTCAATATTGAGTATCTCAAGAAACAGCTGATTTTTGTTACCAAGGTAAGCCTATAGCCTTTTCTTTTGCTCCGTACTTAGTATCTCAAGAAGCAACTGATTTTTGTGAATATTGTATGCCTTATCCTTTGCTCGACATTGAGTATCTCAAGAAGCAGCTGATTTTTGTGAATATGGTAAGGCTATAGCCTTGTCAATTGCTCGATAGTGAGGATCTCAAGAAGCAGCTGATTTTTGTGAATATCGTACGCCAATAGCCTTGTCTTTTGCTCGATATTTAGGATCTCAAGAAGAAGCTTATTTTTGTGATTATGGAAAGCCTCTAGCCTTTTCTTTTGCTCAATGTCGCGTATCTCAAGAAGCAGCTAATTTTTGTGAATATGGTAAGCCTATAGCCTTATCTTTTACTCGGTATTGAGTATCTCAAGAAGCAGCTGATTTTTGTGAATATGGTAAGCCTATAGCCTTGTCTTTTGCTCGATATTGAGGATCTCAAGAAGCAGCTTATTTTTGTGAATTTGGTAAGCCTATAGCCTTATCTTTTCCTCCGTGTTGAGTATCTCAAGAAGCAACTGATTTTTGTGAATATGGTAAGGCTATAGCCTTATCTTTTGCTCGATATTGCGTATCTCAAGAAGCAAATGATTTTTGTGAATATGGCAATCCTATTGCCTTACCTTTTGCTCAATATTGAGTATCTCAAGAAACAGCTGATTTTTGTGAATATAGTTAGCCTATAGCCTTATCTTTTGCTCGATATTGAGTATCTCAAGAAACAGCTGATTTTTGTGAATACGGTAAGCCTATAGCCTTATCTTTTGCTTGGTATTGAGTATCTCAAGAAACAGCTGATTTTTGTGAATACGGTAAACCTATAGCCTTATCTTTTGCTCGATATTGAGTATCTCAAGAAGCAGCTGATTTTTGTGCATACGGTAAGCCTATAGCCTTATCTTTTGCTCGATATTGCGTATCTCAAGAAGCAGCTGATTTTTGTGAATATGGTAAGTATACTGCCTGGTCTTTTGCTCGATATTGAGGATCTCAAGAAGCAGCAGATTTTGGTGAATATGGAAAGCCTCTAGCCTTTTCTCTTGCTCGATATCGCGTATCTCAAGAAGCAGCTAATTTTTGTGAATACGGTAAGCCTATAGCCTTATCTTTTGCTCGATATTGAGGATCTAAAGAAGCAGCTAATTTTTGTGAATATGGTAAGCCTATAGCCTTATATTTTGCTCGGTATTGAGTATCTCAAGAAGCAGCTGATTTTTGTGAATATGGTAAGCCTATAGCTTTGTCTTTTGCTCGATAAGGAGGATCTCAAGAAGCAGCTGATTTTTGTGAATATGGTAAGTATACCGCCTGGTCTTTTGCTCGATATTGAGGATCTCAAGAAGCAGCTGATTTTGGTGAATATGGAAAGCCTCTAGCCTTTTCTTTTGCTCGATATCGCGTATCTCAAGAAGCAGCTAATTTTTGTGAATATGGTAAGCCTATAGCCTTATCTTTTGCTCGATATTGAGGATCTAAAGAAGCAGCTGATTTTTGTGAATATGGTAAGCTTATATCCTTGTCTTTTTCTCGATATTGAGGATCTCAAGAAGCAGCTGATTTTTGTGAATGTTGTATGCCTTTTCCTTTGCTCGACATTCCGTATCTCATGAAACGGTTGATTTTTGTTAATAAGGTAAGCCTATAGCCTTATCTTTTGCTCCCTACTTAGTATCTCAAGAAGCAGCTGATTTTTGTGAATATGGTAAGGCTACAGCCTTGTCTTTTGCTCGATTTTGAGGATCTCACGATGCAGCTGATTTTTGTGAATATGGAATGCCTATAGCCTTGTCTTTTGCTCGATATTGAGGATCTCAAGAAGAAGCTTATTTTTGTGATTATGGTAAGCCTCTAGCCTTTTCTTTTGCTCAATATCGCGTATCTCAAGAAGCAGCTAATTTTTGTGAATATGGTAAGCCTATAGCCTTATCTTTTACTCGGTATTGAGTATCTCAAGAAGCAGCTGATTTTTGTGAATATGGTAAGCCTATAGCCTTGTCTTTTGCTCGATATTGAGGATCTCAAGAAGCAGCTTATTTTTGTGAATTTGGTAAGCCTATAGCCTTATCTTTTCCTCCGTGTTGAGTATCTCAAGAAGCAACTGATTTTTGTGAATATGGTAAGGCTATAGCCTTATCTTTTGCTCGATATTGCGTATCTCAAGAAGCAAATGATTTTTGTGAATATTGCAATCCTATTGCCTTACCTTTTGCTCAATATTGAGTATCTCAAGAAACAGCTGATTTTTGTGAATACGGTAAGCCTATAGCCTTATCTTTTGCTCGATATTGAGTATCTCAAGAAGCAGCTGATTTTTGTGAATACGGTAAGCCTATAACCTTATCTTTTGCTCGATATTGCGTATCTCAAGAAGCAGCTAATTTTTGTGAATATGGTAAGCATACTGCCTGGTCTTTTGCTCGATATTGAGGATCTCAAGAAGCACCAGATTTTGATGAATATGGAAAGCCTCTAGCCTTTTCTTTTGCTCGATATCGCGTATCTCAAGAAGCAGCTAATTTTTGTGAATATGGTAAGCCTATAGACTTATCTCTTAATCGATATTGCGTATCTCAGGAAGCAGCTAATTTTTGTGAATATGGTAAGCCTATAGCCTTATCTTTTGCTCGGTATTGAGTATCTCAAGAAGCAGCTGATTTTTGTGAATACGGTAAGCCTATAGCCTTATCTTTTGCTCGATATTGAGAATCTAAAGAAGCAGCTGATTTTTGTGAATATCGTAAGCCTATAGCCTTGTCTTTTGCTCGATATTGAGGATCTCAAGAAGCAGCTAATTTTTGTGAATATGGTAAGCATATAGCCTTATCTTTCCTCGATATTGCGTATTTCAAGAGCAACTGATTTTTGTGAATATTGTAAGCCTATAGCTTTGTCTTTTGCTCGATAAGGAGGATCTCAAGAAGCAGCTGATTTTTGTGAATATGGTAAGTATACAGCCTGGTCTTTTGCTCGATATTGAGGATCTCAAGAAGCAGCAGATTTTGGTGAATATGGAAAGCCTCTAGCCTTTTCTTTTGCTCGATATCGCGTATCTCAAGAAGCAGCTAATTTTTGTGAATATGATAAGCCTATAGCCTTATCTCTTAATCGATATCGCGTATCTCAAGAAGCAGCTAATTTTTGTGAATATGGTAAGCCTATAGCCTTATATTTTGCTCGGTATTGAGTATCTCAAGAAGCAGCTGATTTTTGTGAATACGGTAAGCCTATAGCCTTATCTTTTGCTCGATATTGAGGATCTAAAGAAGCAGCTGATTTTTGTGAATATGGTAAGCTTATATCCTTGTCTTTTTCTCGATATTGAGGATCTCAAGAAGCAGCTGATTTTTTTGAATATGGTAAGCCTATAGCCTTATCTTTTGCTCGATTTTGAGAATCTCAAGAAGCAGCTAATTTTTGTGAATATGGTAAGCATATAGCCATATCTTTTGCTCGATATTGAAGATCTCAAGAAGCAACTAATTTTTGTGAATATGATAAGCCTATAGCCTTAGCTTTTCCTCCGTGTTGAGTATCTCAAGAAGCAATTGGTTTTTATGAATATGGTAAGCCTATAGCCTTGTCTTTTGCTCGATATTGAGGATCTAAAAGAGCAACTGATTTTTGTGAATATGGTAAGCCTATAGCCTTGTCGTTTGCTCGATTTCGAGTATCTAAAGAAGCAGCTGATTTGTGTGAATATGGTAAGCCTATAGCCTTGTCTTTTGCTCGAGATTGAGGATCTCAAGAAGAAGCTAATTTTTCTGAATATGGTAAGCCTATAGCCTTATCTTTTGCTCGATATTGAGGATCTCAAGAAGCAGCTAATTCTGTGAATATGGTAAGCATATAGCCATATCTTTTGCTCGATATTGAGGATCTCAAGAAGCAACTTATTTTTGTGAATATGGTAAGCCTTAACTTTTCCTCCGTGTTGAGTATCTCAAGAAGCAATTGGTTTTTATGAATATGGTAAGCATATAGCCTTATCTTTTGCTCGATATTGAGGATCTCAAGAAGCAGCTGATTTTTGTGAATATGGTAAGCCTATAGCCTTATAATTTGCTCGATATTGAGGATCTCAAGAAGCAACTGATTTTTGTGAATTCTTAAACCTATAGCCTTATCATTTTCTACGTACTGAGTATCTCAAGAAGCAGCTGATTTTTGTGAATATGGTAAGCCTATAGCCTTATCTCTTACTCGATATCGCGTATCTCAAGAAGCAGCTAATTTTTGTGAATATGGTAAGCCTATAGCCTTACCTTTTGCTCGATATTGAGGATCTAAAGAAGCAGCTGATTTTTGTGAATATCGTACGCCAATAGCCTTGTCTTTTGCTCGATATATAGGATCTCAAGAAGCAGCTAATTTTTGTGAATATGGTAAGCATATAGCATTATCTTTGCTCGATATTGCGTATCTCAAGAAGCAGCTGATTTTTATGAACATGGTAAGCCTATAGCCTTGTCTTTTGCTCGATATTGCGTATCTCAAGAAGCAGCTGATTTTTGTGAATATTGTAAGCCTATAGCCTTATCTTTTGCTCGATATTGAGGATCTCAAGAAGCAGCTAATTTTTGTGAATATGGTAAGGCTATAGCCTTGTCAATTGCTCGATAGTGAGGATCTCAAGAAGCAATTGATTTTTGCGAATTTTGTAAGCCTATTGCCTTATCAATTGCTCAATATTGAGTATCTCAAGAAACAGCTGATTTCTGTTACTAAGGTAAGCCTATAGCCTTTTCTTTTGCTCCGTACTTAGTATCTCAAGAAGCAACTGATTTTTGTGAATATTGTATGCCTTATCCTTTGCTCGACATTGAGTATCTCAAGAAGCAGCTGATTTTTGTGAATATGGTAAGGCTATAGCCTTGTCAATTGCTCGATAGTGAGGATCTCAAGAAGCAGCTGATTTTTGTGAATATGGTAAGGCTATAGCCTTGTCTTTTGCTCGATATTTAGGATCTCAAGAAGCAGCAGATTTTGGTGAATATGGATAGCCTCTAGCCTTTTCTTTTGCTCGATATCGCGTATCTCAAGAAGCAGCTAATTTTTGTGAATATGTTAAGCCTATAGCCTTATCTCTTAATCGATATCGCGTATCTCAAGAAGCAGCTAATTTTTGTGAATATGGTAAGCCTATAGCCTTATATTTTGCTCGGTATTGAGTATCTCAAGAAGCAGCTGATTTTTTTGAATATGGTAAGCCTATAGCCTTATCTTTTGCTCGATTTTGAGGATCTCAAGAAGCAGCTAATTTTTGTGAATATGGTAAGCATATAGCCATATCTTTTGCTCGATATTGAAGATCTCAAGAAGCAGCTAATTTTTGTGAATATGGTAAGCATATAGCCATATCTTTTGCTCGATATTGAAGATCTCAAGAAGCAGCTGATTTTTGTGAATATGGTAAGCTTATATCCTTGTCTTTTTCTCGATATTGAGGATCTCAAGAAGCAGCTGATTTTTTTGAATATGGTAAGCCTATAGCCTTATCTTTTGCTCGATTTTGAGGATCTCAAGAAGCAGCTAATTTTTGTGAATATGGTAAGCATATAGCCATATCTTTTGCTCGATATTGAAGATCTCAAGAAGCAGCTAATTTTTGTGAATATGGTAAGCATATAGCCATATCTTTTGCTCGATATTGAAGATCTCAAGAAGCAACTAATTTTTGTGAATATGATAAGCCTATAGCCTTAGCTTTTCCTCCGTGTTGAGTATCTCAAGAAGCAATTGGTTTTTATGAATATGGTAAGCCTATAGCCTTGTCTTTTGCTCGATATTGAAGATCTAAAAAAGCAACTGATTTTTGTGAATATGGTAAGCCTATAGCCTTGTCGTTTGCTCGATTTCGAGTATCTAAAGAAGCAGCTGATTTGTGTGAATATGGTAAGCCTATAGCCTTGTCTTTTGCTCGAGATTGAGGATCTCAAGAAGAAGCTAATTTTTCTGAATATGGTAAGCCTATAGCCTTATCTTTTGCTCGATATTGAGGATCTCAAGAAGCAATTGGTATTTATGAATATGGTAAGCATATAGCCTTATCTTTTGCTCGATATTGAGGATCTCAAGAAGCAGCTGATTTTTGTGAATATGGTAAGCCTATAGCCTTATAATTTGCTCGATATTGAGGATCTCAAGAAGCAACTGATTTTTGTGAATTCATAAGCCTATAGCCTTATCATTTTCTACGTACTGAGTATCTCAAGAAGCAGCTGATTTTTGTGAATATGGTAAGCCTATAGCCTTATCTCTTACTCGATATCGCGTATCTCAAGAAGCAGCTAATTTTTGTGAATATGGTAAGCCTATAGCCTTATCTTTTTCTCGGTATTGAGTATCTCAAGAAGCAGCTGATTTTTGTGAATATGGTAAGCCTATAGCCTTACCTTTTGCTCGATATTGAGGATCTAAAGAAGCAGCTGATTTTTGTGAATATCGTACGCCAATAGCCTTGTCTTTTGCTCGATATATAGGATCTCAAGAAGCAGCTAATTTTTCTGAATATGGTAAGCATATAGCATTATCTTTGCTCGATATTGCGTATCTCAAGAAGCAGCTGATTTTTATGAACATGGTAAGCCTATAGCCTTGTCTTTTGCTCGATATTGCGTATCTCAAGAAGCAGCTGATTTTTGTGAATATTGTAAGCCTATAGCCTTATCTTTTGCTCGATATTGAGGATCTCAAGAAGCAGCTAATTTTAGTGAATATGGTAAGGCTATAGCCTTGTCAATTGCTCGATAGTGAGGATCTCAAGAAGCAGCTGATTTTTATGAACATGGTAAGCCTATAGCCTTGTCTTTTGCTCGATATTGCGTATCTCAAGAAGCAGCTGATTTTTGTGAATATTGTAAGCCTATAGCCTTATCTTTTGCTCGATATTGAGGATCTCAAGAAGCAGCTAATTTTTGTGAATATGGTAAGGCTATAGCCTTGTCAATTGCTCGATAGTGAGGATCTCAAGAAGCAATTGATTTTTGCGAATTTTGTAAGCCTATTGCCTTATCAATTGCTCAATATTGAGTATCTCAAGAAACAGCTGATTTTTGTTACCAAGGTAAGCCTATAGCCTTTTCTTTTGCTCCGTACTTAGTATCTCAAGAAGCAACTGATTTTTGTGAATATTGTATGCCTTATCCTTTGCTCGACATTGAGTATCTCAAGAAGCAGCTGATTTTTGTGAATATGGTAAGGCTATAGCCTTGTCAATTGCTCGATAGTGAGGATCTCAAGAAGCAGCTGATTTTTGTGAATATCGTACGCCAATAGCCTTGTCTTTTGCTCGATATTTAGGATCTCAAGAAGAAGCTTATTTTTGTGATTATGGAAAGCCTCTAGCCTTTTCTTTTGCTCAATGTCGCGTATCTCAAGAAGCAGCTAATTTTTGTGAATATGGTAAGCCTATAGCCTTATCTTTTACTCGGTATTGAGTATCTCAAGAAGCAGCTGATTTTTGTGAATATGGTAAGCCTATAGCCTTGTCTTTTGCTCGATATTGAGGATCTCAAGAAGCAGCTTATTTTTGTGAATTTGGTAAGCCTATAGCCTTATCTTTTCCTCCGTGTTGAGTATCTCAAGAAGCAACTGATTTTTGTGAATATGGTAAGGCTATAGCCTTATCTTTTGCTCGATATTGCGTATCTCAAGAAGCAAATGATTTTTGTGAATATGGCAATCCTATTGCCTTACCTTTTGCTCAATATTGAGTATCTCAAGAAACAGCTGATTTTTGTGAATATAGTTAGCCTATAGCCTTATCTTTTGCTCGATATTGAGTATCTCAAGAAACAGCTGATTTTTGTGAATACGGTAAGCCTATAGCCTTATCTTTTGCTTGGTATTGAGTATCTCAAGAAACAGCTGATTTTTGTGAATACGGTAAGCCTATAGCCTTATCTTTTGCTCGATATTGAGTATCTCAAGAAGCAGCTGATTTTTGTGAATACGGTAAGCCTATAGCCTTATCTTTTGCTCGATATTGCGTATCTCAAGAAGCAGCTGATTTTTGTGAATATGGTAAGTATACTGCCTGGTCTTTTGCTCGATATTGAGGATCTCAAGAAGCAGCAGATTTTGGTGAATATGGAAAGCCTCTAGCCTTTTCTCTTGCTCGATATCGCGTATCTCAAGAAGCAGCTAATTTTTGTGAATACGTTAAGCCTATAGCCTTATCTTTTGCTCGATATTGAGGATCTAAAGAAGCAGCTAATTTTTGTGAATATGGTAAGCCTATAGCCTTATATTTTGCTCGGTATTGAGTATCTCAAGAAGCAGCTGATTTTTGTGAATATGGTAAGCCTATAGCTTTGTCTTTTGCTCGATAAGGAGGATCTCAAGAAGCAGCTGATTTTTGTGAATATGGTAAGTATACCGCCTGGTCTTTTGCTCGATATTGAGGATCTCAAGAAGCAGCTGATTTTGGTGAATATGGAAAGCCTCTAGCCTTTTCTTTTGCTCGATATCGCGTATCTCAAGAAGCAGCTAATTTTTGTGAATATGGTAAGCCTATAGCCTTATCTCTTAATCGATATCGCGTATCTCAAGAAGCAGCTAATTTTTGTGAATATTGTAAGCCTATAGCCTTATATTTTGCTCGGTATTGAGTATCTCAAGAAGCAGCTGATTTTTGTGAATACGGTAAGCCTATAGCCTTATCTTTTGCTCGATATTGAGGATCTAAAGAAGCAGCTGATTTTTGTGAATATGGTAAGCCTATATCCTTGTCTTTTTCTCGATATTGAGGATCTCAAGAAGCAGCTGATTTTTTTGAATATGGTAAGCCTATAGCCTTATCTTTTGCTCGATTTTGAGGATCTCAAGAAGCAGCTAATTTTTGTGAATATGGTAAGCATATAGCCATATCTTTTGCTCGATATTGAAGATCTCAAGAAGCAACTAATTTTTGTGAATATGATAAGCCTATAGCCTTAGCTTTTCCTCCGTGTTGAGTATCTCAAGAAGCAATTGGTTTTTATGAATATGGTAAGCCTATAGCCTTGTCTTTTGCTCGATATTGAGGATCTAAAAAAGCAACTGATTTTTGTGAATATGGTAAGCCTATAGCCTTGTCGTTTGCTCGATTTCGAGGATCTAAAGAAGCAGCTGATTTGTGTGAATATGGTAAGCCTATAGCCTTGTCTTTTGCTCGAGATTGAGGATCTCAAGAAGAAGCTAATTTTTCTGAATATGGTAAGCCTATAGCCTTATCTTTTGCTCGATATTGAGGATCTCAAGAAGCAGCTAATTTTGTGAATATGGTAAGCATATAGCCATATCTTTTGCTCGATATTGAGGATCTCAAGATGCAACTGATTTTTGTGAATTCTTAAACCTATAGCCTTATCATTTTCTAGGTACTGAGTATCTCAAGAAGCAGCTGATTTTTGTGAATATGGTAAGCCTATAGCCTTATCTCTTACTCGATATCGCGTATCTCAAGAAGCAGCTAATTTTTGTGAATATGGTAAGCCTATAGCCTTATCTTTTTCTCGGTATTGAGTATCTCAAGAAGCAGCTGATTTTTGTGAATATGGTAAGCCTATAGCCTTATCTTTTGCTCGATATTGAGGATCTAAAGAAGCAGCTGATTTTTGTGAATATCGTACGCCAATAGCCTCGTCTTTTGCTCGATATATAGGATCTCAAGAAGCAGCTAATTTTTGTTAATATGGTAAGCATATAGCATTATCTTTGCTCGATATTGCGTATCTCAAGAAGCAGCTGATTTTTATGAACATGGTAAGCCTATAGCCTTGTCTTTTGCTCGATATTGCGTATCTCAAGAAGCAGCTGATTTTTGTGAATATTGTAAGCCTATAGCCTTATCTTTTGCTCGATATTGAGGATCTCAAGAAGCAGCTAATTTTTGTGAATATTGTAAGCATATAGCATTATCTTTGCTCGATATTGCGTATCTCAAGAACCAGCTGATTTTTATGAACATGGTAAGCCTATAGCCTTGTCATTTGCTCGATATTGCGTATCTCAAGAAGCAGCTGATTTTTGTGAATATTGTAAGCCTATAGCCTTATCTTTTGCTCGATATTGAGGATCTCAAGAAGCAGCTAATTTTTGTGAATATTGTAAGCATATAGCATTATCTTTGCTCGATATTGCGTATCTCAAGAAGCAGCTGATTTTTATGAACATGGTAAGCCTATAGCCTTGTCTTTTGCTCGATATTGCGTATCTCAAGAAGCAGCTGATTTTTGTGAATATTGTAAGCCTATAGCCTTATCTTTTGCTCGATATTGAGGATCTCAAGAAGCAGCTAATTTTTTTGAATATTGTAAGCATATAGCATTATCTTTGCTCGATATTGCGTATCTCAAGAAGCAGCTGATTTTTATGAACATGGTAAGCCTATAGCCTTGTCTTTTGCTCGATATTGCGTATCTCAAGAAGCAACTAATTTTTGTGAATATGGTAAGCTTATAGCCTTAACTTTTCCTCCGTGTTGAGCATCTCAAGAAGCAATTGGTTTTTATGAATATGGTAAGCCTATAGCCTTGTCTTTTGCTCGATATTGAGGATCTAAAAAAGCAACTGATTTTTGTCAATATGGTAAGCCTATAGCCTTGTCGTTTGCTCAATATTGAGGATCTAAAGAAGCAACTGATTTTTGTGAATATGGTAAGCGTATGGCCTTGTCTTTTGCTCCATATTGAGAATCTCAAGAAACAGCTGATTTTTTTGAATATGGTACGCCTAGAGCCTGATCTTTTGCTTGGTATTGAGGATTTAAAAAAGGAGCTGATTTTTGTGAATATGGTAAGCCTATAGCCTTGTCTTTTGCTCGATATTGTGTACCTCAAGAAGCAATTGGTTTTTTTCGAATTTTGTAGGCCTATTGCCTTATCATTTGCTCAATATTGAGTATTTCCAGAAACAGCTGATTTTTGTTACTGGGGTAAGCCTATAGCCTTTTCATTTGCTCCGTACTGAGTATCTCAAGAAGCAACTGATTTTTGTGAATGTTGTATGCCTTTTCCTTTGCTCGACATTCCGTATCTCATGAAACGGTTGATTTTTGTTAATAAGGTAAGCCTATAGCCTTATCTTTTGCTCCGTACTTAGTATCTCAAGAAGCAGCTGATTTTTGTGATTATGGTAAGGCTACAGCCTTGTCTTTTGCTCGATTTTGAGGATCTCACGATGCAGCTGATTTTTGTGAATATGGAATGCCTATAGCCTTGTCTTTTGCTCGATATTGAGGATCTCAAGAAGAAGCTTATTTTTGTGATTATGGTAAGCCTCTAGCCTTTTCTTTTGCTCGATATCGCGTATCTCAAGAAGCAGCTAATTTTTGTGAATATGGTAAGCCTATAGCCTTATCTTTTGCTCGGTATTGAGTATCTCAAGAAGCAGCTGATTTTTGTGAATATGGTATGGCTATAGCCTTATCTTTTGCTCGATATTACGTATCTCAAGAAGCAACTGATTTTTGCGAATATGGTAAGCCTATTGTCTTATCATTTGCTCAATATTGAGTATCTCAAGAAGCAGCTTATTTTTGTAAATAAGGTAAGCCTATAGCCTTATCTATTGCTCCGTACTGAGTATCTCAAGAAGCAACTGATTTTTCCGAATATGGTAAGACTTATCCTTTGCTCGACATTGAGTATCTCAAGAAACAGTTGATTTTTGATGATAAGGTAAGCCTATATCCTTATCTTTTGCTCCGTACTGAGTATCTCAAGAAGCAGCTGATTTTTGTGAATATGGTAAGCCTATAGCCTTATCTCTTAATCGATATCGGGTATCTCAAGAAGCAGCTGATTTTTTGTAAATATGGTAAGCGTATGGCCTTGTCTTTTGCACCATATTGAGAATCTCAAGAAACAGCTGATTTTTTTGAATATGGTAAGCCTAGAGCCTGATCTTTTGCTTGGTATTGAGGATTTAAAAAAGGAGCTGATTTTTGTGAATATGGTAAGCCTATAGCCTTGTCTTTTGCTCGATATTGTGTACCTCAAGAAGCAATTGGTTTTTTTCGAATTTTGTATGCCTATTGCCTTATCATTTGCTCAATATTGAGTATTTCCAGAAACAGCTGATTTTTGTTACTGAGGTAAGCCTATAGCCTTTTCATTTGCTCCGTACTGAGTATCTCAAGAAGCAACTGATTTTTGTGAATGTTGTATGCCTTTTCCTTTGCTCGACATTCCGTATCTCATGAAACGGTTGATTTTTGTTAATAAGGTAAGCCTATAGCCTTATCTTTTGCTCCGTACTTAGTATCTCAAGAAGCAGCTGATTTTTGTGAATATGGTAAGGCTACAGCCTTGTCTTTTGCTCGATTTTGAGGATCTCACGATGCAGCTGATTTTTGTGAATATGGAATGCCTATAGCCTTGTCTTTTGCTCGATATTGAGGATCTCAAGAAGAAGCTTATTTTTGTGATTATGGTAAGCCTCTAGCCTTTTCTTTTGCTCGATATCGCGTATCTCATGAAGGAGCTTATTTTTGTGAATATGGTAAGGCTATAGCTTTATCTTTTGCTCGATATTGCGTATCTCAAGAAGCAAATGATTTTTGTGAATATGGTAATCCTATTTCCTTAAATTTTGCACAATATTGAGTATCTCAAGAAACAGCTGATTTTTGTGAATATGGTGAGGCTATAGCCTTATCTTTTGCTTGGTATTGAGTATCTCAAGAAGCAAGTGAATTTTGTAATATGACAAGGCTATCGCCTTATCGTTTTCTCGATATGAGTATCTCAAGAAGCAGCTGATTTTTTGTGAATATGGTAACCCTAGAGCCTTATCAATTGCTCAATATTGAGTATCTCAAGAAACAGCTGATTTTTGTTACTAAGGTAAGCCTATAGCCTTTTCTTTTGCTCCGTACTTAGTATCTCAAGAAGCAACTGATTTTTGTGAATATTGTATGCCATATCCTTTGCTCGACATTGAGTATCTCAAGAAGCAGCTGATTTTTGTGAATACGGTAAGCCTATAGCCTTATCTTTTGCTCCATATTGAGGATCTCAAGAAGCAGCTGATTTTTTTGAATATGGTAAGCCTAGAGCCTTATCAATTGCTCAATATTGAGTATCTCAAGAAACAGCTGATTTTTGTTACTAAGGTAAGCCTATAGCCTTTTCTTTTGCTCCGTACTTAGTATCTCAAGAAGCAACTGATTTTTGTGAATATTGTATGCCATATCCTTTGCTCGACATTGAGGATCTAAAGAAGCAGCTGATTTTTGTGAATATGGTAAGCTTATATCCTTGTCTTTTTCTCGATATTGAGGATCTCAAGAAGCAGCTGATTTTTTTGAATATGGTAAGCCTATAGCCTTATCTTTTGCTCGATTTTGAGGATCTCAAGAAGCAGGTAATTTTTGTGAATATGGTAAGCATATAGCCATATCTTTTGCTCGATATTGAAGATCTCAAGAAGCAACTAATTTTTGTGAATATGATAAGCCTATAGCCTTAGCTTTTCCTCCGTGTTGAGTATCTCAAGAAGCAATTGGTTTTTATGAATATGGTAAGCCTATAGCCTTGTCTTTTGCTCGATATTGAGGATCTAAAAAAGCAACTGATTTTTGTGAATATGGTAAGCCTATAGCCTTGTCGTTTGCTCGATTTCGAGTATCTAAAGAAGCAGCTGATTTGTGTGAATATTGTAAGCCTATAGCCTTGTCTTTTGCTCGAGATTGAGGATCTCAAGAAGAAGCTAATTTTTCTGAATATGGTAAGCCTATAGCCTTATCTTTTGCTCGATATTGAGGATCTCAAGAAGCAGCTAATGTTGTGAATATGGTAAGCATATAGCCATATCTTTTGCTCGATATTGAGGATCTCAAGAAGCAACTTATTTTTGTGAATATGGTAAGCCTTAACTTTTCCTCCGTGCTGAGTATCTCAAGAAGCAATTGGTTTTTATGAATATGGTAAGCATATAGCCTTATCTTTTGCTCGATATTGAGGATCTCAAGAAGCAGCTGATTTTTGTGAATATGGTAAGCCTATAGCCTTATAATTTGCTCGATATTGAGGATCTCAAGAAGCAACTGATTTTTGTGAATTCTTAAACCTATAGCCTTATCATTTTCTACGTACTGAGTATCTCAAGAAGCAGCTGATTTTTGTGAATATGGTAAGCCTATAGCCTTATCTCTTACTCGATATCGCGTATCTCAAGAAGCAGCTAATTTTTGTGAATATGGTAAGCCTATAGCCTTATCTTTTTCTCGGTATTGAGTATCTCAAGAAGCAGCTGATTTTTGTGAATATGGTAAGCCTATAGCCTTGTCTTTTGCTCGATATTGCGTATCTCAAGAAGCAGCTGATTTTTGTGAATATTGTAAGCCTATAGCCTTATCTTTTGCTCGATATTGAGGATCTCAAGAAGCAGCTAATTTTTGTGAATATGGTAAGGCTATAGCCTTGTCAATTGCTCGATAGTGAGGATCTCAAGAAGCAATTGATTTTTGCGAATTTTGTAAGCCTATTGCCTTATCAATTGCTCAATATTGAGTATCTCAAGAAACAGCTGATTTTTGTTACTAAGGTAAGCCTATAGCCTTTTCTTTTGCTCCGTACTTAGTATCTCAAGAAGCAACTGATTTTTGTGAATATTGTATGCCTTATCCTTTGCTCGACATTGAGTATCTCAAGAAGCAGCTGATTTTTGTGAATATGGTAAGGCTATAGCCTTGTCAATTGCTCGATAGTGAGGATCTCAAGAAGCAGCTGATTTTTATGAATATGGTAAGCCTATAGCCTTGTCTTTTGCTCGATATTTAGGATCTCAAGAAGCAGCAGATTTTGGTGAATATGGAAAGCCTCTAGCCTTTTCTTTTGCTCGATATCGCGTATCTCAAGAAGCAGCTAATTTTTGTGAATATGGTAAGCCTACAGCCTTATCTCTTAATCGATATCGCGTATCTCAAGAAGCAGCTAATTTTTGTGAATATGGTAAGCCTATAGCCTTATATTTTGCTCGGTATTGAGTATCTCAAGAAGCAGCTGATTTTTGTGAATACGGTAAGCCTATAGCCTTATCTTTTGCTCGATATTGAGGATCTAAAGAAGCAGCTGATTTTTGTGAATATGGTAAGCTTATATCCTTGTCTTTTTCTCGATATTGAGGATCTCAAGAAGCAGCTGATTTTTTTGAATATGGTAAGCCTATAGCCTTATCTTTTGCTCGATTTTGAGGATCTCAAGAAGCAGCTAATTTTTGTGAATATGGTAAGCATATAGCCATATCTTTTGCTCGATATTGAAGATCTCAAGAAGCAACTAATTTTTGTGAATATGATAAGCCTATAGCCTTAGCTTTTCCTCCGTGTTGAGTATCTCAAGAAGCAATTGGTTTTTATGAATATGGTAAGCCTATAGCCTTGTCTTTTGCTCGATATTGAGGATCTAAAAAAGCAACTGATTTTTGTGAATATGGTAAGCCTATAGCCTTGTCGTTTGCTCGATTTCGAGTATCTAAAGAAGCAGCTGATTTGTGTGAATATGGTAAGCCTATAGCCTTGTCTTTTGCTCGAGATTGAGGATCTCAAGAAGAAGCTAATTTTTCTGAATATGGTAAGCATATAGCATTATCTTTGCTCGATATTGCGTATCTCAAGAAGCAGCTGATTTTTATGAACATGGTAAGCCTATAGCCTTGTCTTTTGCTCGATATTGCGTATCTCAAGAAGCAGCTGATTTTTGTGAATATTGTAAGCCTATAGCCTTATCTTTTGCTCGATATTGAGGATCTCAAGAAGCAGCTAATTTTTGTGAATATGGTAAGGCTATAGCCTTGTCAATTGCTCGATAGTGAGGATCTCAAGAAGCAGCTGATTTTTATGAACATGGTAAGCCTATAGCCTTGTCTTTTGCTCGATATTGCGTATCTCAAGAAGCAGCTGATTTTTGTGAATATTGTCAGCCTATAGCCTTATCTTTTGCTCGATATTTAGGATCTCAAGAAGCAGCTAATTTTTGTGAATATGGTAAGGCTATAGCCTTGTCAATTGCTCGATAGTGAGGATCTCAAGAAGCAATTGATTTTTGCGAATTTTGTAAGCCTATTGCCTTATCAATTGCTCAATATTGAGTATCTCAAGAAACAGCTGATTTTTGTTACTAAGGTAAGCCTATAGCCTTTTCTTTTGCTCCGTACTTAGTATCTCAAGAAGCAACTGATTTTTGTGAATATTGTATGCCTTATCCTTTGCTCGACATTGAGTATCTCAAGAAGCAGCTGATTTTTGTGAATATGGTAAGGATATAGCCTTGTCAATTGCTCGATAGTGAGGATCTCAAGAAGCAGCTGATTTTTGTGAATATGGTAAGCCTATAGCCTTGTCTTTTGCTCGATATTTAGGATCTCAAGAAGAAGATTATTTTTGTGATTATGGTAAGCTTCTAGCCTTTTCTTTTGCTCAATATCGCGTATCTCAAGAAGCAGCTAATTTTTGTGAATATGGTAAGCCTATAGCCTTATCTTTTACTCGGTATTGAGTATCTCAAGAAGCAGCTGATTTTTGTGAATATGGTAAGCCTATAGCCTTGTCTTTTGCTCGATATTGAGGATCTCAAGAAGCAGCTTATTTTTGTGAATTTGGTAAGCCTATAGCCTTATCTTTTCCTCCGTGTTGAGTATCTCAAGAAGCAACTGATTTTTGTGAATATGGTAAGGCTATAGCCTTATCTTTTGCTCGATATTGCGTATCTCAAGAAGCAAATGATTTTTGTGAATATGGCAATCCTATTGCCTTACCTTTTGCTCAATATTGAGTATCTCAAGAAACAGCTGATTTTTGTGAATACGGTAAGCCTATAGCCTTATCTTTTGCTTGGTATTGAGTATCTCAAGAAACAGCTGATTTTTGTGAATATAGTAAGCCTATAGCCTTATCTTTTGCTCGATATTGCGTATCTCAAGAAGCAAATGATTTTTGTGAATATGGCAATCCTATTGCCTTATCTTTTGCTTGGTATTGAGTATCTCAAGAAACAGCTGATTTTTGTGAATACGGTAAGCCTATAGCCTTATCTTTTCCTCGATATTGAGTATCTCAAGAAGCAGCTGATTTTTGTGAATACGGTAAGCCTATAGCCTTATCGTTTGCTCGATATTGAGTATCTCAAGAAACAGCTGATTTTTGTGAATACGGTAAGCCTATAGCCTTATCGTTTGCTCGATATTGAGTATCTCAAGAAACAGCTGATTTTTGTGAATACGGTAAGCCTATAGCCTTATCCTTTGCTCGATATTGAGTATCTCAAGAAGCAGCTGATTTTTGTGAATACGGTAAGCCTATAGCCTTATCTTTTGCTCGATATTGAGTATCTCAAGAAACAGCTGATTTTTGTGAATACGGTAAGCCTATAGCCTTATCGTTTGCTCGATATTGCGTATCTCAAGAAGCAGCTGATTTTTGTGAATATGGTAAGTATACAGCCTGGTCTTTTGCTCATATTGAGGATCTCAAGAAGCAGCAGATTTTGGTGAATATGGAAAGCCTCTAGCCTTTTCTCTTGCTCGATATCGCGTATCTCAAGAAGCAGCTAATTTTTGTGAATACGGTAAGCCTATAGCCTTATCTTTTGCTCGATATTGAGGATCTCAAGAAGCAGCTGATTTTTGTGAATATGGTAAGCCTATAGCTTTGTCTTTTGCTCGATAAGGAGGATCTCAAGAAGCAGCTGATTTTTGTGAATATGGTAAGTATACAGCCTGGTCTTTTGCTCGATATTGAGGATCTCAAGAAGCAGCTGATTTTGGTGAATATGGAAAGCCTCTAGCCTTTTCTTTTTCTCGATATTGAGGATCTCAAGAAGCAGCTGATTGTTTTGAATATGGTAAGCCTATAGCCTTAGCTTTTCCTCCGTGTTGAGTATCTCAAGAAGCAGCTGATTTGTGTGAATATGGTAAGCCTATAGCCTTGTCTTTTGCTCGAGATTGAGGATCTCAAGAAGAAGCTAATTTTTCTGAATATGGTAAGCCTATAGCCTTATCTTTTGCTCGATATTGAGGATCTCAAGAAGCAGCTAATTTTTGTGAATATGGTAAGCATATAGCCATATCTTTTGCTCGATATTGAGGATCTCAAAATGCAACTGATTTTTGTGAATTCTTAAACCTATAGCCTTATCATTTTCTAGGTACTGAGTATCTCAAGAAGCAGCTGATTTTTGTGAATATGGTAAGCCTATAGCCTTATCTCTTACTCGATATCGCGTATCTCAAGAAGCAGCTAATTTTTGTGAATATGGTAAGCCTATAGCCTTATCTTTTTCTCGGTATTGAGTATCTCAAGAAGCAGCTGATTTTTGTGAATATGGTAAGCCTATAGCCTTACCTTTTGCTCGATATTGAGGATCTAAAGAAGCAGCTGATTTTTGTGAATATCGTACGCCAATAGCCTTGTCTTTTGCTCGATATATAGGATCTCAAGAAGCAGCTAATTTTTTGTGAATATGGTAAGCATATAGCATTATCTTTGCTCGATATTGCGTATCTCAAGAAGCAGCTGATTTTTATGAACATGGTAAGCCTATAGCCTTGTCTTTTGCTCGATATTGCGTATCTCAAGAAGCAGCTGATTTTTGTGAATATTGTAAGCCTATAGCCTTATCTTTTGCTCGATATTGAGGATCTCAAGAAGCAGCTAATTTTTGTGAATATGGTAAGGCTATAGCCTTGTCAATTGCTCGATAGTGAGGATCTCAAGAAGCAGCTGATTTTTATGAACATGGTAAGCCTATAGCCTTGTCTTTTGCTCGATATTGCTTATCTCAAGAAGCAGCTGATTTTTGTGAATATTGTCAGCCTATAGCCTTATCTTTTGCTCGATATTGAGGATCTCAAGAAGCAGCTAATTTTTGTGAATATGGTAAGGCTATAGCCTTGTCAATTGCTCGATAGTGAGGATCTCAAGAAGCAGCTGATTTTTATGAACATGGTAAGCCTATAGCCTTGTCTTTTGCTCGATATTGCTTATCTCAAGAAGCAGCTGATTTTTGTGAATATGGTAAGCCTATAGCCTTATCTCTTACTCGATATCGCGTATCTCAAGAAGCAGCTAATTTTTGTGAATATGGTAAGCCTATAGCCTTATCTTTTTCTCGGTATTGAGTATCTCAAGAAGCAGCTGATTTTTGTGAATATGGTAAGCCTATAGCCTTACCTTTTGCTCGATATTGAGGATCTAAAGAAGCAGCTGATTTTTGTGAATATCGTACGCCAATAGCCTTGTCTTTTGCTCGATATATAGGATCTCAAGAAGCAGCTAATTTTTTGTGAATATGGTAAGCATATAGCATTATCTTTGCTCGATATTGCGTATCTCAAGAAGCAGCTGATTTTTATGAACATGGTAAGCCTATAGCCTTGTCTTTTGCTCGATATTGCGTATCTCAAGAAGCAGCTGATTTTTGTGAATATTGTAAGCCTATAGCCTTATCTTTTGCTCGATATTGAGGATCTCAAGAAGCAGCTAATTTTTGTGAATATGGTAAGGCTATAGCCTTGTCAATTGCTCGATAGTGAGGATCTCAAGAAGCAGCTGATTTTTATGAACATGGTAAGCCTATAGCCTTGTCTTTTGCTCGATATTGCTTATCTCAAGAAGCAGCTGATTTTTGTGAATATTGTCAGCCTATAGCCTTATCTTTTGCTCGATATTGAGGATCTCAAGAAGCAGCTAATTTTTGTGAATATGGTAAGGCTATAGCCTTGTCAATTGCTCGATAGTGAGGATCTCAAGAAGCAATTGATTTTTGCGAATTTTGTAAGCCTATTGCCTTATCAATTGCTCAATATTGAGTATCTCAAGAAACAGCTGATTTTTGTTACTAAGGTAAGCCTATAGCCTTTTCTTTTGCTCCGTACTTAGTATCTCAAGAAGCAACTGATTTTTGTGAATATTGTATGCCTTATCCTTTGCTCGACATTGAGGATCTCAAGAAGCAGCTGATTTTTGTGAATATGGTAAGCCTATAGCCTTGTCTTTTGCTCGATATTTAGGATCTCAAGAAGAAGCTTATTTTTGTGATTATGGTAAGCCTCTAGCCTTTTCTTTTGCTCAATATCGCGTATCTCAAGAAGCAGCTAATTTTTGTGAATATGGTAAGCCTATAGCCTTATCTTTTACTCGGTATTGAGTATCTCAAGAAGCAGCTGATTTTTGTGAATATGGTAAGCCTATAGCCTTGTCTTTTGCTCGATATTGAGGATCTCAAGAAGCAGCTTTTTTTTGCGAATTTGATAAGCCTATAGCCTTATCTTTTCCTCCGAGTTGAGTATCTCAAGAAGCAACTGATTTTTGTGAATATGGTAAGGCTATAGCCTTATCTTTTGCTCGATATTGCGTATCTCAAGAAGCAAATGATTTTTGTGAATATGGCAATCCTATTGCCTTACCTTTTGCTCAATATTGAGTATCTCAAGAAACAGCTGATTTTTGTGAATATAGTTAGCCTATAGCCTTATCTTTTGCTTGGTATTGAGTATCTCAAGAAACAGCTGATTTTTGTGAATACGGTAAGCCTATAGCCTTATCTTTTGCTCGATATTGAGTATCTCAAGAAGCAGCTGATTTTTGTGAATACGGTAAGCCTATAGCCTTATCTTTTGCTCGATATTGCGTATCTCAAGAAGCAGCTGATTTTTGTGAATATGGTAAGTATACTGCCTGGTCTTTTGCTCGATATTGAGGATCTCAAGAAGCAGCAGATTTTGGTGAATATGGAAAGCCTCTAGCCTTTTCTCTTGCTCGATATCGCGTATCTCAAGAAGCAGCTAATTTTTGTGAATACGGTAAGCCTATAGCCTTATCTTTTGCTCGATATTGAGGATCTAAAGAAGCAGCTAATTTTTGTGAATATGGTAAGCCTATAGCCTTATATTTTGCTCGGTATTGAGTATCTCAAGAAGCAGCTGATTTTTGTGAATATGGTAAGCCTATAGCTTTGTCTTTTGCTCGATAAGGAGGATCTCAAGAAGCAGCTGATTTTTGTGAATATGGTAAGTATACAGCCTGGTCTTTTGCTCGAGATTGAGGATCTCAAGAAGAAGCTAATTTTTCTGAATATGGTAAGCCTATAGCCTTATCTTTTGCTCGATATTGAGGATCTCAAGAAGCAGCTAATTTTGTGAATATGGTAAGCATATAGCCATATCTTTTGCTCGATATTGAGGATCTCAAGATGCAACTGATTTTTGTGAATTCTTAAACCTATAGCCTTATCATTTTCTAGGTACTGAGTATCTCAAGAAGCAGCTGATTTTTGTGAATATGGTAAGCCTATAGCCTTATCTCTTACTCGATATCGCGTATCTCAAGAAGCAGCTAATTTTTGTGAATATGGTAAGCCTATAGCCTTATCTTTTTCTCGGTATTGAGGATCTAAAGAAGCAGCTGATTTTTGTGAATATGGTAAGCCTATAGCCTTATCTTTTGCTCGATATTGAGGATCTAAAGAAGCAGCTGATTTTTGTGAATATCGTACGCCAATAGCCTTGTCTTTTGCTCGATATATAGGATCTCAAGAAGCAGCTAATTTTTGTGAATATGGTAAGCATATAGCATTATCTTTGCTCGATATTGCGTATCTCAAGAAGCAGCTGATTTTTATGAACATGGTAAGCCTATAGCCTTGTCTTTTGCTCGATATTGCGTATCTCAAGAAGCAGCTGATTTTTATGAATATTGTAAGCCTATAGCCTTATCTTTTGCTCGATATTGAGGATCTCAAGAAGCAGCTAATTTTTGTGAATATTGTAAGCATATAGCCATATCTTTTGCTCGATATTGAGGATCTCAAGAAGCAACTAATTTTTGTGAATATGGTAAGCCTATAGCCTTAACTTTTCCTCCGTGTTGAGTATCTCAAGAAGCAATTGGTTTTTATGAATATGGTAAGCCTATAGCCTTGTCTTTTGCTCGATATTGAGGATCTAAAAAAGCAACTGATTCTCGTGAATATGGTAAGCCTATAGCCTTGTCGTTTGCTCAATATTGAGGATCTAAAGAAGCAACTGATTTTTGTGAATATGGTAAGCCTATAGCCTTGTCGTTTGCTCGATATTGAGGATCTCAAGAAGCAGCTAATTTTGTGAATATGGTAAGCATATAGCCATATCTTTTGCTCGATATTGAGGATCTCAAGAAGCAACTTATTTTTGTGAATATGGTAAGCCTATAGCCTTAACTTTTCCTCCGTGTTGAGTATCTCAAGAAGCAATTAGTTTTTATGAATATGGTAAGCCTATAGCCTTGTCCTTTGCTCGATATTGAGGATCTCAAGAAGCAGCTAATTTTTGTTAATATGGTAAGCCTATAGCCTTATCTGTTGCTCGATATTGAGTATCTCAAGAAGCAGCTGATTTTTGTGAATATAGTAAGCCTATAGCTTTGTCTTTTGCTCGATAAGGAGGATCTCAAGAAGCAGCTAATTTTTGTGAATATGGTAAAGGCTATAGCCTTATCTTTTAATCGATATCGCGTATCTCAAGAAGCAGCTTATTTTTGTGATTATGGTAAGCCTCTAGCCTTTTCTTTTGCTCGATATCGCGTATCTCATGAAGGAGCTTATTTTTGTGAATATGGTAAGGCTATAGCCTTATCAATTGCTCAATATTGAGTATCTCAAGAAACAGCTGATTTTTGTTACTAAGGTAAGCCTATAGCCTTTTCTTTTGCTCCGTACTTAGTATCTCAAGAAGCAACTGATTTTTGTGAATATTGTATGCCTTATCCTTTGCTCGACATTGAGTATCTCAAGAAGCAGCTGATTTTTGTGAATATGGTAAGGCTATAGCCTTGTCAATTGCTCGATAGTGAGGATCTCAAGAAGCAGCTGATTTTTGTGAATATGGTAAGCCTATAGCCTTGTCAATTGCTCGATAGTGAGGATCTCAAGAAGCAGCTGATTTTTGTGAATATGGTAAGCCTATAGCCTTGTCTTTTGCTCGATATTTAGGATCTCAAGAAGAAGCTTATTTTTGTGATTATGGTAAGCCTCTAGCCTTTTCTTTTGCTCAATATCGCGTATCTCAAGAAGCAGCTAATTTTTGTGAATATGGTAAGCCTATAGCCTTATATTTTGCTCAATATTGAGTATCTCAAGAAACAGCTGATTTTTGTGAATATGGTAGCCTATAGCCTTATATTTTGCTCAATATTGAGTATCTCAAGAAACAGCTGATTTTTGTGAATATAGTTAGCCTATAGCCTTATCTTTTGCTTGGTATTGAGTATCTCGAGAAGCAGCTGATTTTTGTGAATACGGTAAGCCTATAGCCTTATCTTTTGCTCGATATTGCGTATCTCAAGAAGCAGCTGATTTTTGTGAATATGGTAAGTATACTGCCTGGTCTTTTGCTCGATATTGAGGATCTCAAGAAGCAGCAGATTTTTGTGAATATGGAAAGCCTCTAGCCTTTTCTTTTGCTCGATATCGCGTATCTCAAGAAGCAGCTAATTTTTGTGAATATGGTAAGCCTATAGACTTATCTCTTAATCGATATCGCGTATCTCAAGAAGCAGCTAATTTTTGAGAATATGGTAAGCCTATAGCTTTATCTTTTGCTTGGTATTGAGTATCTCAAGAAGCAGCTGATTTTTGTGAATACGGTAAGCCTATAGCCTTATCTTTTGCTCGATATTGAGGATCTCAAGAAGCAGCTGATTTTTGTGAATATCGTAAGCCTATAACCTTGTCTTTTGCTCGATATTGAGGATCTCAAGAAGCAGCTAATTTTTGTGAATATGGTAAGCATATAGCCTTATCTTTGCTCGATATTGCGTATCTCAAGAGCAACTGATTTTTGTGAATATGGTAAGCCTATAGCTTTGTCTTTTGCTCGATAAGGAGGATCTCAAGAAGCAGCTGATTTTTGTGAATATGGTAAGTATACAGCCTGGTCTTTTGCTCGATATTGAGGATCTCAAGAAGCAGCTGATTTTGGTGAATATGGAAAGCCTCTAGCCTTTTCTTTTGCTCGATATCGCGTATCTCAAGAAGCAGCTAATTTTTGTGAATATGGTAAGCCTATAGCCTTATCTCTTAATCGATATCGCGTATCTCAAGAAGCAGCTAATTTTTGTGAATATGGTAAGCCTATAGCCTTATATTTTGCTCGGTATTGAGTATCTCAAGAAGCAGCTGATTTTTGTGAATACTGTAAGCCTATAGCCTTATCTTTTGCTCGATATTGAGGATCTCAAGAAGCAGCTAATTTTTGTGAATATGGTAAGCATATAGCCATATCTTTTGCTCGATATTGAAGATCTCAAGAAGCAACTAATTTTTGTGAATATGATAAGCCTATAGCCTTAGCTTTTCCTCCGTGTTGAGTATCTCAAGAAGCAATTGGTTTTTATGAATATGGTAAGCCTATAGCCTTGTCTTTTGCTCGATATTGAGGATCTAAAAAAGCAACTGATTTTTGTGAATATGGTAAGCCTATAGCCTTGTCGTTTGCTCGATTTCGAGGATCTAAAGAAGCAGCTGATTTGTGTGAATATGGTAAGCCTATAGCCTTGTCTTTTGCTCGAGATTGAGGATCTCAAGAAGAAGCTAATTTTTCTGAATATGGTAAGCCTATAGCCTTATCTTTTGCTCGATATTGAGGATCTCAAGAAGCAGCTAATTTTGTGAATATGGTAATCATATAGCCATATCTTTTGCTCGATATTGAGGATCTCAAGAAGCAACTTATTTTTGTGAATATGGTAAGCCTTAACTTTTCCTCCGTGTTGAGTATCTCAAGAAGCAATTGGTTTTTATGAATATGGTAAGCAAATAGCCTTATCTTTTGCTCGATATTGAGGATCTCAACAAGCAGCTGATTTTTGTGAATATGGTAAGCCTATAGCCTTATCATTTGCTCGATATTGAGGATCTCAAGAAGCAACTGATTTTTGTGAATTCTTAAACCTATAGCCTTATCATTTTCTAGGTACTGAGTATCTCAAGAAGCAGCTGATTTTTGTGAATATGGTAAGCCTATAGCCTTATCTCTTACTCGATATCGCGTATCTCAAGAAGCAGCTAATTTTTGTGAATATGGTAAGCCTATAGCCTTATCTTTTTCTCGGTATTGAGTATCTCAAGAAGCAGCTGATTTTTGTGAATATGGTAAGCCTATAGCCTTATCTTTTGCTCGATATTGCGTATCTCAAGAAGCAGCTGATTTTTATGAACATGGTAAGCCTATAGCCTTGTCTTTTGCTCGATATTGCGTATCTCAAGAAGCAGCTGATTTTTGTGAATATTGTAAGCCTATAGCCTTATCTTTTGCTCGATATTGAGGATCTCAAGAAGCAGCTAATTTTTGTGAATATGGTAAGCATATAGCATTATCTTTGCTCGATATTGCGTATCTCAAGAAGCAGCTGATTTTTATGAACATGGTAAGCCTATAGCCTTGTCTTTTGCTCGATATTGCGTATCTCAAGAAGCAGCTGATTTTTGTGAATATTGTAAGCCTATAGCCTTATCTTTTGCTCGATATTGAGGATCTCAAGAAGCAACTAATTTTTGTGAATATGGTAAGCCTATAGCCTTAACTTTTCCTCCGTGTTGAGTATCTCAAGAAGCAATTGGTTTTTATGAATATGGTAAGCCTATAGCCTTGTCTTTTGCTCGATATTGAGGATCTAAAAAAGCAACTGATTTTTGTGAATATGGTAAGCCTATAGCCTTGTCGTTTGCTCAATATTGAGGATCTAAAGAAGCAACTGATTTTTGTGAATATGGTAAGCCTATAGCCTTGTCGTTTGCTCGATATTGAGAATCTCAAGAAGCAGCTTATTTTGTGAATATGGTAAGCATATAGCCATATCTTTTGCTCGATATTGAGGATCTCAAGAAGCAACTTATTTTTGTGAATATGTTAAGCCTATAGCCTTAACTTTTCCTCCGTGTTGAGTATCTCAAGAAGCAATTAGTTTTTATGAATATGATAAGCCTATAGCCTTGTCCTTTGCGCGATATTGAGGATCTCAAGAAGCAGCTAATTTTTGTTAATATGGTAAGCCTATAGCCTTATCATTTGCTCGATATTAAGCCTATAGCCTTATCATTTTCTCGCTACTGAATATCTCAAGAACCAGCTGATTTTTGTGAATATGGTAAGCCTGTAGCCTTATCTTTGCTCTATATCGCGTATCTCAAGAAGGAACTGATTTCTTTCGAATATGGTATTCCTATAGCCTTATCTGTTGCTCGATATTGAGTATCTCAAGAAGCAGCTGATTTTTGTGAATATGGTAAGCCTATAGCTTTGTCTTTTGCTCGATAAGGAGGATCTCAAGAAGCAGCTAATCCTTGTGAATATGGTAAAGGCTATAGCCTTATCTTTTAATCGATATCGCGTATCTCAAGAAGCAGCTTATTTTTGTGATTATGGTAAGCCTCTAGCCTTTTCTTTTGCTCGATATCGCGTATCTCATGAAGGAGCTAATTTTTGTGAATATGGTAAGCCTATAGCCTTATATTTTGCTCGGTATTGAGTATCTCAAGAAGCAGCTGATTTTTGTGAATACGGTAAGCCTATAGCCTTATCTTTTGCTCGATATTGAGGATCTAAAGAAGCAGCTGATTTTTGTGAATATGGTAAGCCTATATCCTTGTCTTTTTCTCGATATTGAGGATGTCAAGAAGCAGCTGATTTTTTTGAATATGGTAAGCCTATAGACTTATCTTTTGCTCGATATTGAGGATCTCAAGAAGCAGCTAATTTTTGTGAATATTGTAAGCATATAGCCATATCTTTTGCTCGATATTGAGGATCTCAAGAAGCAACTAATTTTTGTGAATATGGTAAGCCTATAGCCTTAACTTTTCCTCCGTGTTGAGTATCTCAAGAAGCAATTGGTTTTTATGAATATGGTAAGCCTATATCCTTGTCTTTTTCTCGATATTGAGGATCTCAAGAAGCAGCTGATTTTTTTGAATATGGTAAGCCTATAGACTTATCTTTTGCTCGATTTTGAGGATCTCGAGAAGCAGCTAATTTTTGTGAATATGGTAAGCATATAGCCATATCTTTTGCTCGATATTGAAGATCTCAAGAAGCAACTAATTTTTGTGAATATGATAAGCCTATAGCCTTAACTTTTCCTCCGTGTTGAGTATCTCAAGAAGCAATTGGTTTTTATGAATATGGTAAGCCTATAGCCTTGTCTTTTGCTCGATATTGAGGATCTAAAAAAGCAACTGATTTTTGTGAATATGGTAAGCCTATAGCCTTGTCGTTTGCTCGATTTCGAGGATCTAAAGAAGCAGCTGATTTGTGTGAATATGGTAAGCCTATAGCCTTGTCTTTTGCTCGAGATTGAGGATCTCAAGAAGAAGCTAATTTTTTTGAATATGGTAAGCCTATAGCCTTATCTTTTGCTCGATATTGCGTATCTCAAGAAGCAGCTGATTTTTGTGAATATTGTAAGCCTATAGCCTTATCTTTTGCTCGATATTGAGGATCTCAAGAAGCAGCTAATATTTGTGAATATTGTAAGCATATAGCCATATCGTTTGCTCGATATTGAGGATCTCAAGAAGCAACTAATTTTTGTGAATATGGTAAGCCTATAGCCTTAACTTTTCCTCCGTGTTGAGTATCTCAAGAAGCAATTGGTTTTTATGAATATGGTAAGCCTATAGCCTTGTCTTTTGCTCGATATGGAGGATCTAAAAAAGCAAATGATTTTTGTGAATATGGTAAGCCTATAGCCTTGTCGTTTGCTCGATTTCGAGGATCTAAAGAAGCAGCTGATTTGTGTGAATATGGTAAGCCTATAGCCTTGTCTTTTGCTCGAGATTGAGGATCTCAAGAAGAAGCTAATTTTTCTGAATATGGTAAGCCTATAGCCTTATCTTTTGCTCGATATTGAGGATCCCAAGAAGCAGCTAATTTTGTGAATATGGTAAGCATATAGCCATATCTTTTGCTCGATATTGAGGATCTCAAGAAGCAACTTATTTTTGTGAATATGGTAAGCCTTAACTTTTCCTCCGTGTTGAGTATCTCAAGAAGCAATTGGTTTTTATGAATATGGTAAGCATATAGCCTTATCTCTTAATCGATATCGCGTATCTCAAGAAGCAGCTAATTTTTGTGAATATGGTAAGCCTATGGCCTTATCTTTTTCTCGGTATTGAGTATCTCAAGAAGCAGCTGATTTTTGTGAATATGGTAAGCCTATAGCCTTATCTTTTGCTCGATATTGAGGATCTAAAGAAGCAGCTGATTTTTGTGAATATCGTACGCTAATAGCCTTGTCTTTTGCTCGATATATAGGATCTCAAGAAGCAGCTAATTTTTGTGAATATGGTAAGCCTATAGCCTTAACTTTTCCTCCGTGTTGAGTATCTCAAGAAGCAATTGGTTTTTATGAATATGGTAAGCCTATAGCCTTGTCTTTTGCTCAATATTGAGGATCTAAAGAAGCAACTGATTTTTGTGAATATGGTAAGCCTATAGCCTTGTCGTTTGCTCGATATTGAGGATCTCAAGAAGCAGCTAATTTTGTGAATATGGTAAGCATATAGCCATATCTGTTGCTCGATAAGGAGGATCTAAAGAAGAAGCTGATTTTTGTGAATACGGTAAGCCTATAGCCGTATCTTTTGCTCGATATTGAGGATCTCAAGAAGCAGCTGATTTTTGTCAATATGGTAAGCCTATAGCTTTGTCTTTTGCTCGATAAGGAGGATCTCAAGAAGCAGCTAATTTTTGTGAATATGGTAAAGGCTATAGCCTTATCTTTTGCTCGATATCGCGTATCTCATGAAGGAGCTAATTTTTGTGAATATGGTAAGCCTATAGCCTTATATTTTGCTCGGTATTGAGTATCTCAAGAAGCAGCTGATTTTTGTGAATACGGTAAGCCTATAGCCGTATCTTTTGCTCGATATTGAGGATCTAAAGAAGCAGCTGATTTTTGTGAATATGGTAAGCCTATATCCTTGTCTTTTTCTCGATATTGAGGATCTCAAGAAGCAGCTGATTTTTTTGAATATGATAAGCCTATAGCCTTAACTTTTCCTCCGTGTTGAGTATCTCAAGAAGCAATTGGTTTTTATGAATATGGTAAGCCTATAGCCTTGTGTTTTGCTCGATATTGAGGATCTAAAAAAGCAACCGATTTTTGTGAAAATGGTAAGACTTATCCTTTGCTCGACATTGAGTATCTCAAGAAACAGTTGATTTTTGATGATAAGGTAAGCCTATATCCTTATCTTTTGCTCCGTACTGAGTATCTCAAGAAGCAGCTGATTTTTGTGAATATGGTAAGCCTATAGCCTTATCTCTTAATCGATATCGGGTATCTCAAGAAGCAGCTGATTTTTTGTGAATATGGTAAGCGTATGGCCTTGTCTTTTGCTCGATATTGAGAATCTCAAGAAACAGCTGATTTTTTTGAATATGGTACGCCTAGAGCCTGATCTTTTGCTTGGTATTGAGGATTTAAAAAAGGAGCTGATTTTTGTGAATATGGTAAGCCTATAGCCTTGTCTTTTGCTCGATATTGTGTACCTCAAGAAGCAATTGGTTTTTTTCGAATTTTGTAGGCCTATTGCCTTATCATTTGCTCAATATTGAGTATTTCCAGAAACAGCTGATTTTTGTTACTGAGGTAAGCCTATAGCCTTTTCATTTGCTCCGTACTGAGTATCTCAAGAAGCAGCTGATTTTTGTGAATGTTGTATGCCTTTTCCTTTGCTCGACATTCCGTATCTCATGAAACGGTTGATTTTTGTTAATAAGGTAAGCCTATAGCCTTATCTTTTGCTCCGTAATTAGTATCTCAAGAAGCAGCTGATTTTTGTGAATATGGTAAGGCTACAGCCTTGTCTTTTGCTCGATTTTGAGGATCTCACGATGCAGCTGATTTTTGTGAATATGGAATGCCTATAGCCTTGTCTTTTGCTCGATATTGAGGATCTCAAGAAGAAGCTTATTTTTGTGATTATGGTAAGCCTCTAGCCTTTTCTTTTGCTCGATATCGCGTATCTCAAGAAGCAGCTAATTTTTGTGAATATTGTAAGCCTATAGCCTTATCTTTTGCTCGGTATTGAGTATCTCAAGAAGCAGCTGATTTTTGTGAATATGGTATGGCTATAGCCTTATCTTTTGCTCGATATTACGTATCTCAAGAAGCAACTGATTTTTGCGAATATGGTAAGCCTATTGTCTTATCATTTGCTCAATATTGAGTATCTCAAGAAGCAGCTTATTTTTGTAAATAAGGTAAGCCTATAGCCTTATCTATTGCTCCGTACTGAGTATCTCAAGAAACAACTGATTTTTCTGAATATGGTAAGACTTATCCTTTGCTCGACATTGAGTATCTCAAGAAACAGTTAATTTTTGATGATAAGGTAAGCCTATATCCTTATCTTTTGCTCCGTACTGAGTATCTCAAGAAGCAGCTGATTTTTGTGAATATGGTAAGCCTATAGCCTTATCTCTTAATCGATATCGGGTATCTCAAGAAGCAGCTGATTTTTTGTGAATATGGTAAGCGTATGGCCTGGTCTTTTGCTCGATATTGAGAATCTCAAGAAACAGCTTATTTTTTTGAATAATTTAAGCCTAGAGCCTGATCTTTTGCTTGGTATTGAGGATTTGAAAAAGGAGCTGATTTTTGTGAATATGGTAAGCCTATAGCCTTGTCGTTTGCTCGATATTGTGTACCTCAAGAAGCAATTGGTTTTTTTCGAATTTTGTAGGCCTATTGCCTTATCATTTGCTCAATATTGAGTATTTCCAGAAACAGCTGATTTTTGTTACTGAGGCAAGCATATAGCCTTTTCATTTGCTCCGAACTGAGTATCTCAAGAAGCAACTGATTTTTGTGAATGTTGTATGCCTTTTCCTTTGCTCGACATTCCGTATCTCATGAAACGGTTGATTTTTGTTAATAAGGTAAGCCTATAGCCTTTTCTTTTGCTCCGTACTTAGTATCTCAAGAAGCAGCTGATTTTTTGTGAATATGGTAAGCCTAGAGCCTTATCTTGTGCTTGGTATTGAGGATTTAAGGAAGCAGCTGATTTTTGTGAATATGGTAAGCCTATAGCCTTGTCTTTTGCTCGATATTGCGTATCTCAAGAAGCAGCTAATTTTTGTGAATATGGTAAGCCTATAGCCTTATCTTTTACTCGGTATTGAGTATCTCAAGAAGCAGCTGATTTTTGTGAATATGGTAAGCCTATTGCCTTATCAATTGCTCAATATTGAGTATCTGAAGAAACAGCTGATTTCTGTTACTAAGGTAAGCCTATAGCCTTTTCTTTTGCTCCGTACTTAGTATCTCAAGAAGCAACTGATTTTTGTGATTATTGTATGCCATATCCTTTGCTCGACATTGAGTATCTCAAGAAGCAGCTGATTTTTGTGAATATGGTAAGCCTATAGCCTTGTCTTTTGCTCGATATTTAGGATCTCAAGAAGAAGCTTATTTTTGTGATTATGGTAAGCCTCTAGCCTTTTCTTTTGCTCAATATCGCGTATCTCAAGAAGCAGCTAATTTTTGTGAATATGGTAAGCCTATAGCCTTATCTTTTACTCGGTATTGAGTATCTCAAGAAGCAGCTGATTTTTGTGAATATGGTAAGCCTATAGCCTTGTCTTTTGCTCGATATTGAGGATCTCAAGAAGCAGCTTATTTTTGTGAATTTGGTAAGCCTATAGCCTTATCTTTTCCTCCGTGTTGAGTATCTCAAGAAGCAACTGATTTTTGTGAATATGGTAAGGCTATAGCCTTATCTTTTGCTCGATATTGCGTATCTCAAGAAGCAAATGATTTTTGTGAATATGGCAATCCTATTGCCTTACCTTTTGCTCAATATTGAGTATCTCAAGAAACAGCTGATTTTTGTGAATATAGTTAGCCTATAGCCTTATCTTTTGCTTGGTATTGAGTATCTCAAGAAACAGCTGATTTTTGTGAATACGGTAAGCCTATAGCCTTATCTTTTGCTCGATATTGAGTATCTCAAGAAGCAGCTGATTTTTGTGAATACGGTAAGCCCATAACCTTATCTTTTGCTCGATATTGCGTATCTCAAGAAGCAGCTGATTTTTGTGAATATGGTATGTATACTGCCTGGTCTTTTGCTCGATATTGAGGATCTCAAGAAGCAGCAGATTTTGGTGAATATGGAAAGCCTCTAGCCTTTTCTTTTGCTCGATATCGCGTATCTCAAGAAGCAGCTAATTTTTGTGAACATGGTAAGCCTATAGACTTATCTCTTAATCGATATCGCGTATCTCAAGAAGCAGCTAATTTTTGTGAATATGGTAAGCCTATAGCCTTATCTTTTGCTCGGTATTGAGTATCTCAAGAAGCAGCTGATTTTTGTGAATACGGTAAGCCTATAGCCTTATCTTTTGCTCGATATTGAGGATCTAAAGAAGCAGCTGATTTTTGTGAATATCGTAAGCCTATAGCCTTGTCTTTTCTCGATATTGAGGATCTCAAGAAGCAGCTAATTTTTGTGAATATGGTAAGCATATAGCCTTATCTTTGCTCGATATTGCGTATTTCAAGAGCAACTGATTTTTGTGAATATGGTAAGCCTATAGCTTTGTCTTTTGCTCGATAAGGAGGATCTCAAGAAGCAGCTGATTTTTGTGAATATGGTAAGTATACAGCCTGGTCTTTTGCTCGATATTGAGGATCTCAAGAAGCAGCAGATTTTGGTGAATATAGAAAGCCTCTAGCCTTTTCTTTTGCTCGATATCGCGTATCTCAAGAAGCAGCTAATTTTTGTGAATATGGTAAGGCTATAGCCTTGTCAATTGCTCGATAGTGAGGATCTCAAGAAGCAGCTGATTTTTATGAACATGGTAAGCCTATAGCCTTGTCTTTTGCTCGATATTGCGTATCTCAAGAAGCAGCTGATTTTTGTGAATATTGTAAGCCTATAGCCTTATCTTTTGCTCGATATTGAGGATCTCAAGAAGCAGCTAATTTTTGTGAATATGGTAAGGCTATAGCCTTGTCAATTGCTCGATAGTGAGGATCTCAAGAAGCAATTGATTTTTGCGAATTTTGTAAGCCTATTGCCTTATCAATTGCTCAATATTGAGTATCTCAAGAAACAGCTGATTTTTGTTACTAAGGTAAGCCTATAGCCTTTTCTTTTGCTCCGTACTTAGTATCTCAAGAAGCAACTGATTTTTGTGAATATTGTATGCCTTATCCTTTGCTCGATAGTGAGGATCTCAAGAAGCAGCTGATTTTTGTGAATATGGTAAGCCTATAGCCTTGTCTTTTGCTCGATATTTAGGATCTCAAGAAGAAGCTTATTTTTGTGATTATGGTAAGCCTCTAGCCTTATCTCTTACTCGATATCGCGTATCTCAAGAAGCAGCTAATTTTTGTGAATATGGTAAGCCTATAGCCTTATCTTTTTCTCGGTATTGAGTATCTCAAGAAGCAGCTGATTTTTGTGAATGTGGTAAGCCTATAGCCTTACCTTTTGCTCGATATTGAGGATCTAAAGAAGCAGCTGATTTTTGTGAATATCGTACGCCAATAGCCTTGTCTTTTGCTCGATATATAGGATCTCAAGAAGCAGCTAATTTTTGTGAATATGGTAAGCATATAGCATTATCTTTGCTCGATATTGCGTATCTCAAGAAGCAGCTGATTTTTATGAACATGGTAAGCCTATAGCCTTGTCTTTTGCTCGATATTGCGTATCTCAAGAAGCAGCTGATTTTTGTGAATATTGTAAGCCTATAGCCTTATCTTTTGCTCAATATTGAGGATCTCAAGAAGCAGCTAATCTTCGTGAATATGGTAAGGCTATAGCCTTGTCAATTGCTCGATAGTGAGGATCTCAAGAAGAAGCTTATTTTTGTGAATATGGTAAGCATATAGCATTATCTTTGCTCGATATTGCGTATCTCAAGAAGCAGCTGATTTTTATGAACATGGTAAGCCTATAGCCTTGTCTTTTGCTCGATATTGCGTATCTCAAGAAGCAGCTGATTTTTGTGAATATCGTACGCCAATAGCCTTATCTTTTGCTCCGTACTTACTATCTCAAGAAGCAGCTGATTTTTGTGAATATGATAAGGCTACAGCCTTGTCTTTTGCTCGATATTGAGGATCTCAAGAAGAAGCTTATTTTTGTGAATGTGGTAAGCCTATAGCCTTACCTTTTGCTCGATATTGAGGATCTAAAGAAGCAGCTGATTTTTGTGAATATCGTACGCCAATAGCCTTGTCTTTTGCTCGATATATAGGATCTCAAGAAGCAGCTAATTTTTGTGAATATGGTAAGCATATAGCATTATCTTTGCTCGATATTGCGTATCTCAAGAAGCAGCTGATTTTTATGAACATGGTAAGCCTATAGCCTTGTCTTTTGCTCGATATTGCGTATCTCAAGAAGCAGCTGATTTTTGTGAATATTGTAAGCCTATAGCCTTATCTTTTGCTCGATATTGAGGATCTCAAGAAGCAGCTAATTTTTGTGAATATGGTAAGGCTATAGCCTTGTCAATTGCTCGATAGTGAGGATCTCAAGAAGAAGCTTATTTTTGTGAATATGGTAAGCATATAGCATTATCTTTGCTCGATATTGCGTATCTCAAGAAGCAGCTGATTTTTATGAACATGGTAAGCCTATAGCCTTGTCTTTTGCTCGATATTGCGTATCTCAAGAAGCAGCTGATTTTTGTGAATATCGTACGCCAATAGCCTTATCTTTTGCTCCGTACTTACTATCTCAAGAAGCAGCTGATTTTTGTGAATATGATAAGGCTACAGCCTTGTCTTTTGCTCGATTTTGAGGATCTCACGATGCAGCTGATTTTTGTGAATATGGAATGCCTATAGCCTTGTCTTTTGCTCGATATTGAGGATCTCAAGAAGAAGCTTATTTTTGTGATTATGGTAAGCCTCTAGCCTTTTCTTTTGCTCGATATCGCGTATCTCAAGAAGCAGCTAATTTTTGTGAATATGGTAAGCCTATAGCCTTGTCTTTTGCTCGATAGTGAGGATCTCAAGAAGCAGCTGATTTTTATGAACATGGTAAGCCTATAGCCTTGTCTTTTGCTCGATATTGCGTATCTCAAGAAGCAGCTGATTTTTGTGAATATTGTAAGCCTATAGCCTTATCTTTTGCTCGATATTGAGGATCTCAAGAAGCAGCTAATTTTTGTGAATATGGTAAGGCTATAGCCTTGTCAATTGCTCGATAGTGAGGATCTCAAGAAGCAATTGATTTTTGCTAATTTTGTAAGCCTATTGCCTTATCAATTGCGCAATATTGAGTATCTCAAGAAACAGCTGATTTTTGTTACTAAGGTAAGCCTATAGCCTTTTCTTTTGCTCCGTACTTAGTATCTCAAGAAACAGCTGATTTTTGTGAATACGGTAAGCCTATAGCCTTATCTTTTGCTCGATATTGAGTATCTCAAGAAGCAGCTGATTTTTGTGAATACGGTAAGCCTATAGCCTTATCTTTTGCTCGATATTGCGTATCTCAAGAAGCAGCTGATTTTTGTGAATATGGTAAGTATACTGCCTGGTCCTTTGCTCGATATTGAGGATCTCAAGAAGCAACTGATTTTTGTGAATATTGTATGCCTTATCCTTTGCTCGATAGTGAGGATCTCAAGAAGCAGCTGATTTTTGTGAATATGGTAAGCCTATAGCCTTGTCTTTTGCTCGATATTTAGGATCTCAAGAAGAAGCTTATTTTTGTGATTATGGTAAGCCTCTAGCCTTATCTCTTACTCGATATCGCGTATCTCAAGAAGCAGCTAATTTTTGTGAATATGGTAAGCCTATAGCCTTATCTTTTTCTCGGTATTGAGTATCTCAAGAAGCAGCTGATTTTTGTGAATGTGGTAAGCCTATAGCCTTACCTTTTGCTCGATATTGAGGATCTAAAGAAGCAGCTGATTTTTGTGAATATCGTACGCCAATAGCCTTGTCTTTTGCTCGATATATAGGATCTCAAGAAGCAGCTAATTTTTGTGAATATGGTAAGCATATAGCATTATCTTTGCTCGATATTGCGTATCTCAAGAAGCAGCTGATTTTTATGAACATGGTAAGCCTATAGCCTTGTCTTTTGCTCGATATTGCGTATCTCAAGAAGCAGCTGATTTTTGTGAATATTGTAAGCCTATAGCCTTATCTTTTGCTCGATATTGAGGATCTCAAGAAGCAGCTAATTTTTGTGAATATGGTAAGGCTATAGCCTTGTCAATTGCTCGATAGTGAGGATCTCAAGAAGCAATTGATTTTTGCGAATTTTGTAAGCCTATTGCCTTATCAATTGCTCAATATTGAGTATCTCAAGAAACAGCTGATTTTTGTTACTAAGGTAAGCCTATAGCCTTTTCTTTTGCTCCGTACTTAGTATCTCAAGAAGCAACTGATTTTTGTGAATATTGTATGCCTTATCCTTTGCTCGATAGTGAGGATCTCAAGAAGCAGCTGATTTTTGTGAATATGGTAAGCCTATAGCCTTGTCTTTTGCTCGATATTTAGGATCTCAAGAAGAAGCTTATTTTTGTGATTATGGTAAGCCTCTAGCCTTATCTCTTACTCGATATCGCGTATCTCAAGAAGCAGCTAATTTTTGTGAATATGGTAAGCCTATAGCCTTATCTTTTTCTCGGTATTGAGTATCTCAAGAAGCAGCTGATTTTTGTGAATGTGGTAAGCCTATAGCCTTACCTTTTGCTCGATATTGAGGATCTAAAGAAGCAGCTGATTTTTGTGAATATCGTACGCCAATAGCCTTGTCTTTTGCTCGATATATAGGATCTCAAGAAGCAGCTAATTTTTGTGAATATGGTAAGCATATAGCATTATCTTTGCTCGATATTGCGTATCTCAAGAAGCAGCTGATTTTTATGAACATGGTAAGCCTATAGCCTTGTCTTTTGCTCGATATTGCGTATCTCAAGAAGCAGCTGATTTTTGTGAATATTGTAAGCCTATAGCCTTATCTTTTGCTCAATATTGAGGATCTCAAGAAGCAGCTAATCTTCGTGAATATGGTAAGGCTATAGCCTTGTCAATTGCTCGATAGTGAGGATCTCAAGAAGAAGCTTATTTTTGTGAATATGGTAAGCATATAGCATTATCTTTGCTCGATATTGCGTATCTCAAGAAGCAGCTGATTTTTATGAACATGGTAAGCCTATAGCCTTGTCTTTTGCTCGATATTGCGTATCTCAAGAAGCAGCTGATTTTTGTGAATATCGTACGCCAATAGCCTTATCTTTTGCTCCGTACTTACTATCTCAAGAAGCAGCTGATTTTTGTGAATATGATAAGGCTACAGCCTTGTCTTTTGCTCGATATTGAGGATCTCAAGAAGAAGCTTATTTTTGTGAATGTGGTAAGCCTATAGCCTTACCTTTTGCTCGATATTGAGGATCTAAAGAAGCAGCTGATTTTTGTGAATATCGTACGCCAATAGCCTTGTCTTTTGCTCGATATATAGGATCTCAAGAAGCAGCTAATTTTTGTGAATATGGTAAGCATATAGCATTATCTTTGCTCGATATTGCGTATCTCAAGAAGCAGCTGATTTTTATGAACATGGTAAGCCTATAGCCTTGTCTTTTGCTCGATATTGCGTATCTCAAGAAGCAGCTGATTTTTGTGAATATTGTAAGCCTATAGCCTTATCTTTTGCTCGATATTGAGGATCTCAAGAAGCAGCTAATTTTTGTGAATATGGTAAGGCTATAGCCTTGTCAATTGCTCGATAGTGAGGATCTCAAGAAGAAGCTTATTTTTGTGAATATGGTAAGCATATAGCATTATCTTTGCTCGATATTGCGTATCTCAAGAAGCAGCTGATTTTTATGAACATGGTAAGCCTATAGCCTTGTCTTTTGCTCGATATTGCGTATCTCAAGAAGCAGCTGATTTTTGTGAATATCGTACGCCAATAGCCTTATCTTTTGCTCCGTACTTACTATCTCAAGAAGCAGCTGATTTTTGTGAATATGATAAGGCTACAGCCTTGTCTTTTGCTCGATTTTGAGGATCTCACGATGCAGCTGATTTTTGTGAATATGGAATGCCTATAGCCTTGTCTTTTGCTCGATATTGAGGATCTCAAGAAGAAGCTTATTTTTGTGATTATGGTAAGCCTCTAGCCTTTTCTTTTGCTCGATATCGCGTATCTCAAGAAGCAGCTAATTTTTGTGAATATGGTAAGCCTATAGCCTTGTCTTTTGCTCGATAGTGAGGATCTCAAGAAGCAGCTGATTTTTATGAACATGGTAAGCCTATAGCCTTGTCTTTTGCTCGATATTGCGTATCTCAAGAAGCAGCTGATTTTTGTGAATATTGTAAGCCTATAGCCTTATCTTTTGCTCGATATTGAGGATCTCAAGAAGCAGCTAATTTTTGTGAATATGGTAAGGCTATAGCCTTGTCAATTGCTCGATAGTGAGGATCTCAAGAAGCAATTGATTTTTGCTAATTTTGTAAGCCTATTGCCTTATCAATTGCGCAATATTGAGTATCTCAAGAAACAGCTGATTTTTGTTACTAAGGTAAGCCTATAGCCTTTTCTTTTGCTCCGTACTTAGTATCTCAAGAAACAGCTGATTTTTGTGAATACGGTAAGCCTATAGCCTTATCTTTTGCTCGATATTGAGTATCTCAAGAAGCAGCTGATTTTTGTGAATACGGTAAGCCTATAGCCTTATCTTTTGCTCGATATTGCGTATCTCAAGAAGCAGCTGATTTTTGTGAATATGGTAAGTATACTGCCTGGTCCTTTGCTCGATATTGAGGATCTCAAGAAGCAACTGATTTTTGTGAATATTGTATGCCTTATCCTTTGCTCGATAGTGAGGATCTCAAGAAGCAGCTGATTTTTGTGAATATGGTAAGCCTATAGCCTTGTCTTTTGCTCGATATTTAGGATCTCAAGAAGAAGCTTATTTTTGTGATTATGGTAAGCCTCTAGCCTTATCTCTTACTCGATATCGCGTATCTCAAGAAGCAGCTAATTTTTGTGAATATGGTAAGCCTATAGCCTTATCTTTTTCTCGGTATTGAGTATCTCAAGAAGCAGCTGATTTTTGTGAATGTGGTAAGCCTATAGCCTTACCTTTTGCTCGATATTGAGGATCTAAAGAAGCAGCTGATTTTTGTGAATATCGTACGCCAATAGCCTTGTCTTTTGCTCGATATATAGGATCTCAAGAAGCAGCTAATTTTTGTGAATATGGTAAGCATATAGCATTATCTTTGCTCGATATTGCGTATCTCAAGAAGCAGCTGATTTTTATGAACATGGTAAGCCTATAGCCTTGTCTTTTGCTCGATATTGCGTATCTCAAGAAGCAGCTGATTTTTGTGAATATTGTAAGCCTATAGCCTTATCTTTTGCTCGATATTGAGGATCTCAAGAAGCAGCTAATTTTTGTGAATATGGTAAGGCTATAGCCTTGTCAATTGCTCGATAGTGAGGATCTCAAGAAGAAGCTTATTTTTGTGAATATGGTAAGCATATAGCATTATCTTTGCTCGATATTGAGGATCTCAAGAAGCAGCTAATTTTTGTGAATATGGTAAGGCTATAGCCTTGTCAATTGCTCGATAGTGAGGATCTCAAGAAGCAATTGATTTTTGCTAATTTTGTAAGCCTATTGCCTTATCAATTGCGCAATATTGAGTATCTCAAGAAACAGCTGATTTTTGTTACTAAGGTAAGCCTATAGCCTTTTCTTTTGCTCCGTACTTAGTATCTCAAGAAACAGCTGATTTTTGTGAATACGGTAAGCCTATAGCCTTATCTTTTGCTCGATATTGAGTATCTCAAGAAGCAGCTGATTTTTGTGAATACGGTAAGCCTATAGCCTTATCTTTTGCTCGATATTGCGTATCTCAAGAAGCAGCTGATTTTTGTGAATATGGTAAGTATACTGCCTGGTCTTTTGCTCGATATTGAGGATCTCAAGAAGCAACTGATTTTTGTGAATATTGTATGCCTTATCCTTTGCTCGATAGTGAGGATCTCAAGAAGCAGCTGATTTTTGTGAATATGGTAAGCCTATAGCCTTGTCTTTTGCTCGATATTTAGGATCTCAAGAAGAAGCTTATTTTTGTGATTATGGTAAGCCTCTAGCCTTATCTCTTACTCGATATCGCGTATCTCAAGAAGCAGCTAATTTTTGTGAATATGGTAAGCCTATAGCCTTATCTTTTTCTCGGTATTGAGTATCTCAAGAAGCAGCTGATTTTTGTGAATGTGGTAAGCCTATAGCCTTACCTTTTGCTCGATATTGAGGATCTAAAGAAGCAGCTGATTTTTGTGAATATCGTACGCCAATAGCCTTGTCTTTTGCTCGATATATAGGATCTCAAGAAGCAGCTAATTTTTGTGAATATGGTAAGCATATAGCATTATCTTTGCTCGATATTGCGTATCTCAAGAAGCAGCTGATTTTTATGAACATGGTAAGCCTATAGCCTTGTCTTTTGCTCGATATTGCGTATCTCAAGAAGCAGCTGATTTTTGTGAATATTGTAAGCCTATAGCCTTATCTTTTGCTCGATATTGAGGATCTCAAGAAGCAGCTAATTTTTGTGAATATGGTAAGGCTATAGCCTTGTCAATTGCTCGATAGTGAGGATCTCAAGAAGCAATTGATTTTTGCTAATTTTGTAAGCCTATTGCCTTATCAATTGCGCAATATTGAGGATCTCAAGAAGCAGCTAATTTTTGTGAATATGGTAAGGCTATAGCCTTGTCAATTGCTCGATAGTGAGGATCTCAAGAAGAAGCTTATTTTTGTGAATATGGTAAGCATATAGCATTATCTTTGCTCGATATTGCGTATCTCAAGAAGCAGCTGATTTTTATGAACATGGTAAGCCTATAGCCTTGTCTTTTGCTCGATATTGCGTATCTCAAGAAGCAGCTGATTTTTGTGAATATCGTACGCCAATAGCCTTATCTTTTGCTCCGTACTTACTATCTCAAGAAGCAGCTGATTTTTGTGAATATGATAAGGCTACAGCCTTGTCTTTTGCTCGATTTTGAGGATCTCACGATGCAGCTGATTTTTGTGAATATGGAATGCCTATAGCCTTGTCTTTTGCTCGATATTGAGGATCTCAAGAAGAAGCTTATTTTTGTGATTATGGTAAGCCTCTAGCCTTTTCTTTTGCTCGATATCGCGTATCTCAAGAAGCAGCTAATTTTTGTGAATATGGTAAGCCTATAGCCTTGTCTTTTGCTCGATAGTGAGGATCTCAAGAAGCAGCTGATTTTTATGAACATGGTAAGCCTATAGCCTTGTCTTTTGCTCGATATTGCGTATCTCAAGAAGCAGCTGATTTTTGTGAATATTGTAAGCCTATAGCCTTATCTTTTGCTCGATATTGAGGATCTCAAGAAGCAGCTAATTTTTGTGAATATGGTAAGGCTATAGCCTTGTCAATTGCTCGATAGTGAGGATCTCAAGAAGCAATTGATTTTTGCTAATTTTGTAAGCCTATTGCCTTATCAATTGCGCAATATTGAGTATCTCAAGAAACAGCTGATTTTTGTTACTAAGGTAAGCCTATAGCCTTTTCTTTTGCTCCGTACTTAGTATCTCAAGAAACAGCTGATTTTTGTGAATACGGTAAGCCTATAGCCTTATCTTTTGCTCGATATTGAGTATCTCAAGAAGCAGCTGATTTTTGTGAATACGGTAAGCCTATAGCCTTATCTTTTGCTCGATATTGCGTATCTCAAGAAGCAGCTGATTTTTGTGAATATGGTAAGTATACTGCCTGGTCTTTTGCTCGATATTGAGGATCTCAAGAAGCAGCAGATTTTGATGAATATGGAAAGCCTCTAGCCTTTTCTCTTCCTCGATATCGCGTATCTCAAGAAGCAGCTAATTTTTGTGAATACGGTAAGCCTATAGCCTTATCTTTTGCTCGATATTGAGGATCTAAAGAAGCAGCTGATTTTTGTGAATATCGTAAGCCTATAGCCTTGTCTTTTGCTCGATATTGAGGATCTCAAGAAGCAGCTAATTTTTGTGAATATGGTAAGCATATAGCCTTATCTTTGCTCGATATTGCGTATCTCAAGAGCAACTGATTTTTGTGAATATGGTAAGCATATAGCTTTGTCTTTTGCTCGATAAGGAGGATCTCAAGAAGCAGCTGATTTTGGTGAATATGGAAAGCCTCTAGCCTTTTCTTTTGCTGGATATCGCGTATCTCAAGAAGCAGCTAATTTTTGTGAATATGGTAAGCCTATAGCCTTATCTCTTAATCGATATCGCGTATCTCAAGAAGCAGCTAATTTTTGTGAATATGGTAAGCCTATAGCCTTATATTTTGCTCGGTATTGAGTATCTCAAGAAGCAGCTGATTTTTGTGAATACGGTAAGCCTATAGCCTTATCTTTTGCTCGATATTGAGGATCTAAAGAAGCAGCTGATTTTTGTGAATATGGTAAGCCTATATCCTTGTCTTTTTCTCGATATTGAGGATCTCAAGAAGCAGCTGATTTTTTTGAATATGGTAAGCCTATAGCCTTATCTTTTGCTCGATTTTGAGGATCTCAAGAAGCAGCTAATTTTTGTGAATATGGTAAGCATATAGCCATATCTTTTGCTCGATATTGAAGATCTCAAGAAGCAACTAATTTTTGTGAATATGATAAGCCTATAGCCTTAGCTTTTCCTCCGTGTTGAGTATCTCAAGAAGCAATTGGTTTTTTTGAATATGGTAAGCCTATAGCCTTGTCTTTTGCTCGATATTGAGAATCTAAAAAAGCAACTGATTTTTGTGAATATGGTAAGCCTATAGCCTTGTCGTTTGCTCGATTTCGAAGATCTAAAGAAGCAGCTGATTTGTGTGAATATGGTAAGCCTATAGCCTTGTCTTTTGCTCGAGATTGAGGATCTCAAGAAGAAGCTAATTTTTCTGAATATGGTAAGCCTATAGCCTTATCTTTTGCTCGATATTGAGGATCTCAAGAAGCAGCTAATTTTGTGAATATGGTAAGCATATAGCCATATCTTTTGCTCGATATTGAGGATCTCAAGAAGCAACTTATTTTTGTGAATATGGTAAGCCTTAACTTTTCCTCCGTGTTGAGTATCTCAAGAAGCAATTGGTTTTTATGAATATGGTAAGCATATAGCCTTATCTTTTGCTCGATATTGAGGATCTCAAGAAACAGCTGATTTTTGTGAATATGGTAAGCCTATAGCCTTATCATTTGCTCGATATTGAGGATCTCAAGATGCAACTGATTTTTGTGAATTCTTAAACCTATAGCCTTATCATTTTCTAGGTACTGAGTATCTCAAGAAGCAGCTGATTTTTGTGAATATGGTAAGCCTATAGCCATATCTCTTACTCGATATCGCGTATCTCAAGAAGCAGCTAATTTTTGTGAATATGGTAAGCCTATAGCCTTATCTTTTTCTCGGTATTGAGTATCTCAAGAAGCAGCTGATTTTTGTGAATATGGTAAGCCTATAGCCTTATCTTTTGCTCGATATTGAGGATCTAAAGAAGCAGCTGATTTTTGTGAATATCGTACGCCAATAGCCTTGTCTTTTGCTCGATATATAGGATCTCAAGAAGCAGCTAATTTTTGTGAATATGGTAAGCATATAGCATTATCTTTGCTCGATATTGGGTATCTCAAGAAGCAGCTGATTTTTATGAACATGGTAAGCCTATAGCCTTGTCTTTTGCTCGATATTGCGTATCTCAAGAAGCAGCTGATTTTTGTGAATATTGTAAGCCTATAGCCTTATCTTTTGCTCGATAATGAGGATCTCAAGAAGCAACTAATTTTTGTGAATATTGTAAGCATATAGCCATATCTTTTGCTCGATATTGAGGATCTCAAGAAGCAACTAATTATTGTGAATATGGTAAGCCTATAGCCTTAACTTTTCCTCCGTGTTGAGTATCTCAAGAAGCAATTGGTTTTTATGAATATGGTAAGCCTATAGCCTTGTCTTTTGCTCGATATTGAGGATCTAAAAAAGCAACTGATTTTTGTGAATATAATAAGCCTATAGCCTTGTCGTTTGCTCAATATTGAGGATCTAAAGAAGCAACTGATTTTTGTGAATATGGTAAGCCTATAGCCTTGTCGTTTGCTCGATATTGAGGATCTCAAGAAGCAGCTAATTTTGTGAATATGGTAAGCATATAGCCATATCTTTTGCTCGATATTGAGGATCTCAAGAAGCAACTTATTTTTGTGAATATGGTAAGCCTATAGACTTAACTTTTCCTCCGTGTTGAGTATCTCAAGAAGCAATTAGTTTTTATGAATATGGTAAGCCTATAGCCTTGTCCTTTGCTCGATATTGAGGATCTCAAGAAGCAGCTAATTTTTGTTAATATGGTAAGCCTATAGCCTTATCATTTGCTCGATATTGAGGATCTCAAGAAGCAACTGATTTTTGTGAATTCTTAAGCCTATAGCCTTATCATTTTCTCGCTACTGAATATCTCAAGAAGCAGCTGATTTTTGTTAATATGGTAAGCCTATAGCCTTATCATTTGCTCGATATTGAGGATCTCAAGAAGCAACTGATTTTTGTGAATTCTTAAGCCTATAGCCTTATCTTTTGCTCGATATTGAGTATCTCAAGAAGCAGCTGATTTTTGTGAATATGGTAAGCCTATAGCTTTGTCTTTTGCTCGATAAGGAGGATCTCAAGAAGCAGCTAATTTTTGTGAATATGGTAAAGGCTATAGCCTTATCTTTTAATCGATATCGCGTATCTCAAGAAGCAGCTTATTTTTGTGATTATGGTAAGCCTCTAGCCTTTTCTTTTGCTCGATATCGCGTATCTCATGAAGGAGCTAATTTTTGTGAATATGGTAAGCCTATAGCCTTATCTTTTGCTCGGTATTGAGTATCTCAAGAAGCAGCTGATTTTTGTGAATATGGTAAGCCTATAGCCTTATCTTTTTCTCGATATTGAGGATCTCAAGAAGCAGCTAATTTTTGTGAATATGGTAAGCATATAGCCTTATCTTTAGCTCGATATTGAGGACCTCAAGAAGCAACTAATTTTTGTGATTATGGTAAGCCTATAGCCTTATCTTTTCCTCCGTGTTGAGTATCTCAAGAAGCAATTGGTTTTTATGAATATGGTAAGCCTATAGCCTTGTCTTTTGCTCGATATTGAGGATCTAAAGAAGCAACTGATTTTTGTGAATATGGTAAGCCTATAGCCTTGTCGTTTGCTCGATATTGAGGATCTCAGGAAGCAATTAATTTTTGTGAATATGGTATGCCTATAGCCTTATCATTTGCTCATTTTTGAGTATTTCAAGAAGCAGCTGATTTTCGTGAATATGGTAAGCATATAGCCTTATCTTTTGCTCAATGTTGAGTATTTCATGAAGCAGCTGATTTTCGTGAATATGGTAAGCCTATAGCCTTATCTTTTTCTCGGTACTGAGTATCTCAAGAAGCAGCTGATTTTTGTGAATATGGTAAGCCTATAGTCTTGTCTTTTGCTGGATATTGAGTACCTGAAGAAGCAGTTGATTTTTGTGAATGTGGTAAGCATATAGCCTTATCTTTGCTCGATATTGCGTATCTCAAGAAGCAGCTGATTTTCGTGAACATGGTAAGCCTATAGCCTTGTCTCTTGCTCGATATTGAGGATCTCAAGAAGCAGCTGATTTTTTGTGAATATGGTAAGCCTATAGCCTTATCTTTTGCTCGATATTGAGTATCTCAAGAAGCAGCTGATTTTTGTGAATATGGTAAGCCTATAGCTTTGTCTTTTGCTCGATAAGGAGGATCTCAAGAAGCAGCTAATTTTTGTGAATATGGTAAAGGCTATAGCCTTATCTTTTAATCGATATCGCGTATCTCAAGAAGCAGCTTATTTTTGTGATTATGGTAAGCCTCTAGCCTTTTCTTTTGCTCGATATCGCGTATCTCATGAAGGAGCTAATTTTTGTGAATATGGTAAGCCTATAGCCTTATATTTTGCTCGGTATTGAGTATCTCAAGAAGCAGCTGATTTTTGTGAATATGGTAAGCCTATAGCCTTATCTTTTTCTCGATATTGAGGATCTCAAGAAGCAGCTAATTTTTGTGAATATGGTAAGCATATAGCCTTATCTTTAGCTCGATATTGAGGACCTCAAGAAGCAACTAATTTTTGTGATTATGGTAAGCCTATAGCCTTATCTTTTCCTCCGTGTTGAGTATCTCAAGAAGCAATTGGTTTTTATGAATATGGTAAGCCTATAGCCTTGTCTTTTGCTCGATATTGAGGATCTAAAGAAGCAACTGATTTTTGTGAATATGGTAAGCCTATAGCCTTGTCGTTTGCTCGATATTGAGGATCTCAGGAAGCAATTAATTTTTGTGAATATGGTATGCCTATAGTCTTATCATTTGCTCATTTTTGAGTATTTCAAGAAGCAGCTGATTTTCGTGAATATGGTAAGCATATAGCCTTATCTTTTGCTCAATATTGAGTATTTCATGAAGCAGCTGATTTTCGTGAATATGGTAAGCCTATAGCCTTATCTTTTTCTCGGTACTGAGTATCTCAAGAAGCAGCTGATTTTTGTGAATATGGTAAGCCTATAGTCTTGTCTTTTGCTGGATATTGAGTACCTGAAGAAGCAGTTGATTTTTGTGAATGTGGTAAGCATATAGCCTTATCTTTGCTCGATATTGCGTATCTCAAGAAGCAGCTGATTTTTGTGAACATGGTAAGCCTATAGCCTTGTCTCTTGCTCGATATTGAGGATCTCAAGAAGCAGCTGATTTTTTGTGAATATGGTAAGCCTATAGCCTTATCTTTTGCTCGATATTGAGGATCTCAAGAAGCAGCTAATTTTTGTGAATATGGTAAGCATATAGCCTTATCTTTAGCTCGATATTGAGGACCTCAAGAAGCAACTAATTTTTGTGATTATGGTAATCCTATAGCCTTATCTTTTCCTCTTGTTGAGTATCTCAAGAAGCAATTGGTTTTTATGAATATGGTAAGCCTATAGCCTTGTCATTTGCTCGATATTGAGGATCTAAAGAAGCAACTGATTTTTGTGAATATGGTAAGCCTATAGCCTTGTCTTTTGCTCGATATTGAGGATCTCAGGAAGCAATTTATTTTTTGTGAATATGGTAAGCCTATAGCCTTATCATTTGCTCATTTTTGAGTATTTCAAGAAGCAGCTGATTTTCGTGAATATGGTAAGCCTATAGCCTTATCTTTTGCTCAATATTGAGTACTTCATGAAGCAGCTGATTTTCGTGAATATGGTAAGCCTATAGCCTTATCTTTTTCTCGGTACTGAGTTTCTCAAGAAGCAGCTTATTTTTGTGAATATGGTAAGCCTATAGTCTTGTCTTTTGCTGGATATTGAGTACCTGAAGAAGCAGTTGACTTTTGTGAATATGGTAAGCCTATAGCCTTATCCTTTGCTCGGTATTGAGCATCTCCAGAAAGAACTGAATATTGTGAATATGGTATGTTTATAGCATTATCTTTTGCTAGACATTGAGTATGTCAAGAACCTGCTGATTGTTGTGAATATGGTAAGCCTATAGCCTTATATTTTGCTCAATATTGAGTATTTCAAGAAGCAGCTGATTTTCGTGAATATGGTAAGCCTATAGCCTTATCTTTTTCTCGGTATTGAGTATCTCCAGAAGCAGCTGATTTTTGTGAATATGGTAAGCCTATAGCCTTATCTTTTGCTCGATATTGAGTATCTCCAGAAGCAGCTGATTTTTTTCATTATGGTGAGGTTATAAGAATAAAAATGGCATTTCTTTGTTCATTACAAAATCTTGGGGGCACGTGCCCCTAGTGTCCCTCGGTTCCTACGTCTATGGGTTACAGACAAATGAAATTCTTTTATTCAGGAATTCAAGGTAAACAAATCCGCAAAAGTTTCTCTTAAACCCAGGTACCTATCTGGCTCATTGTGCATCCCATAAATGGCTTTTGAAGAGCAAAAATTAGCACCTATCGAAAGGAGAAGGATCTATCTGAACTTCTATCACGAGTATTCTATTTCTTTGGTTCAGGAGCTTGGCAGTAAGTGTTTTAATTGCACCCAATAAGTACGAGAATCGAACCATTTCCAAATCGGTTTCTGTACCAAAGAAATAAAATGCCTCGGTAGAAGTTTAGATACATCCTCCTTCTTTTTACATATGTTAATGTTTGCTCTTAAAAACCTTTTCTGGGAGGCACAAATAGCTACCTGGGTTTCAAAAGAACTTTTCCGGCCTTGTTCCTTTTGAATTACTGGCTGATAGAAATTTATTTGTTTGCAACCTTTAGTCACTTGAAATTCAGGTGTCAACGAAAAAAACTGATGCCTTTGTCTTAAAAAATCTGTCCTTGCTGGTCTAGTATAAAGCATAACTGACAGTCTCCAGATTTGTGTCATACAAATTTTCAAGCTTGTTAAAATTTTCAGACACTCTCGATATTTACGTACAGGAAACAATGAAAATAGATACTAATGATTTCTCAGTGTATATACAAATAAATTCTGTTTGAGAATATTAATTTCACAAAGAACAAAATGTACATCTGAATAATATTTTCAACTGGAGAATTAACTAGACGTTGATTTACTAACCTCCATTCTGATTTCAGTGATGTACGTCATCATAGTACCGAAATGATTTGTTTTTGCTTGAGAAAAATCAAGCCAAGGGCCAGGTCGGATTACTACTGGGTGACCCAAATAAAATGTCATGAGCTAGATTCAACACAGCTTCCTGAAAGCAAATGCTGTGAACATATACAAGGATGTTGCTGAATAGATTGGCCTAGCTATCTTTTCTGATTTTGCTTGGTCCAACCTCGTTTCCAGGGTGTTCTTACGTCATACGCTGATCACGAAGCCGAGTGAACACCCTGGTACACTTCGATCAAATCTGTCCAGAAAATGGGCAGATTTGCAGCCATTGTGCATTTCACGGGTTTGCTAGGCAACACCAACCGACGGAAAATGCCCCTTGGTCCCCCTCTATTATTGCAATCGATAAATCGAGATACTAAAACAAACACTTTTAGGACCTTATTTTAACCTTTTTAAAGGTATTCCAACAAAAATCTGGGGTTAAGTGTGTTTAAGGTGACAATAAGCACAGTTTGTTTGGGCTGAAAATGGGCCTAGGTTGAAAATTAGAGAAACTCTCACCGCAGCTTTCAAAATGAAATGCATGAAATGGCTCATTATTCCGCGAATCTCGCCAAATAAATTGCAACTGATTGTCGGAAAAGGTAACGAGTATGGTTTTATATCGAATTTGACTTGCCGCAGCCATTTACCCCCGCGCAAAACGGAGTTACCGCGCAAAATGGTGAACAGCAAATCAGACCGCCAAACGGTCTCTTGTGTCCAAGAGTAGGGTTAGAGCAACGAACTCAATCTGGGGACGAGATTGTGCTTGGTGCCTACCCTTCGAAAGACCGAATCAAAAATTTGGTAATTCATTCATTTTTTTATTAATTCATTAATTCAATAATTCATTAATTTTTTCATTTTCCATTTATTCACTCATTCATCTATTCATTCATTCACTCCTTTCTCTTGCTTTGCCTCTTTTTCAAGTTCGTTTTTTCCATTATCTTTGGTTTTTTCGGACGTGAAGAGCCGAATTCGAAACTGTATGGGAGCATGAAATTCGATTCAGAGGCCAATGTCAATCATTTTGCAAACAATTTGCTAATAGACCATTTTGACATGTAGAAAAGGGTCTGGGGAGAGCAATGTTTTCTAGGAAATGGCGGACATGATTCTGATAAATAGTTGCCATACGGCTTTCACGAATGACAGCTTGAACTATTCAAATTCTATTGGTTTCAAATTCACGTTGAAAAAAGTTAGGAAATAATTGCCCGAAATGTACCCAAAAGCTGTCGTATGACCATTATGCCTCATGAATTTGAAACCAATAGATTTGAACAGTTGAATTTATTGTTTGTGAAGGCAGCCATTTATCAAAATTTATCATTTTCGGACGGCAATCACTGTTTAGTGACCATGCAGCATCTCAAAAGATATCTAAGCCATTCATCTAAGTGGCGATGCAAAACATTTTGTTAATAACTTTCAGAGAGCTAGTCCTGACGTAGCTCGTGAAGATTTTTTGTAGTCAACCGGTATGTGCTAAGCGGTAATGCATTGCGTTACCTAAAATTGATGAAACCTACCAGGATCGGCAGAGCACATAACGAAATACAAAGCGGCCTGATATCTATGCACATGAAACCTATGCTTATAAAAAACTCTAGACATAGACATCATTTCTGTACTACCAAAACAAAAGTGCAAGTAATATACCTTAAACAATCGTTCTAATTTACATAATTGTGGCAAAATGACATTATATCTGATTTACTTACAGCACACCAAGGTCTTTTGCTCAAAAGCGTTACAAATGGTGAAAGGGAGCATTTGACCACGATTTTTTCCATTTGAATAATGATTGACAATTACATCAATTGATATCCCAGGCAATGCATGGTTAAAATCCTACTTTCTGCAATCTTAGCATCATCGTCTACTCATTTTGCATAATTTGAGACCCAGATCTCTTTGCAAAAGCCATTATCATGTGACCAAACATTCTTGCCTTGTCTCGATTAAATATCGCGTAAAAATGTGTGCGAATAGTATTTAGCAGTTCAACTAAAGTGATTGCTAAAGTCAAGCTTTGCAATCAGCTCAACTGCTACAGAGTGGAGTTTGACTGGCACTTTGACCAAATTTGACTTTCAGAAAGTAGGAAATTTCAGCATGCCTGCAAGGGGGGCTACTCAGATATATCTAAAGCACAAGTCTGGGGTTGGTATAATTGTTGATTATTCAAGACATTACACTGTTGTGAATGGTGTGTAGTACTTTATTCCAGTTTCTAGTTCATTCTTCTCTTTTAATCTGCGAAACTACATATTTCAATCTGCTACGGAGTGCTAAATGACGTCATGCTCTATGACGCCACTTTATGTTGACCTGAACGAGGCTGTCAAATACTAGACTGATGCCTTTTCGTCCCTTGTTTCCCTGCGTTCCTTGGTCAAGAGGGACTAATAACATTACTCTTAAATAGTGGGCCCACTTTAGGCCCGCGTAGGGTGGTTCCGTATTCACCAATCAAATCCCTAGAATTCAGTTTTTAACCAATCAGGGGCCGCTATTCAGAATGTTGTTGTTGTTGCTCTTAAAGAACGGTTGAAGAAGCTTGGAGTTCTCGCAGCTTCGAGGGATATATTTTGCTTCTACAGAGGAAGATTACTGTCTGAAAGGTATGCATTTTGCGTGTTGTAGGTCAAGACAAAATCATTCTTTGTACTAAAAGTTTCCTTTTCAATGTTCGAGCTCTTTAAACCAGATTTTGAAGCAATTTTGTTGAGTGTACGAGAACTCCCACCTGTTTAGGCCATTTTGAAAAAGTGGGCCTATTATATAAGCGTAACATCATGAGTCCCTATTGACCAAGTGATATCAGCAAATCAAAGAACGCAGGGAAACAAGGGCCGAAGAGGCATAAGTCTAATATTATACCACTCACATTGCTAGCCTCCTTATCGCGCCTCCACACACTTGTAAATTACTTTTTCCCAATTTTTTTTATTTTTTTCCGTATTTGAGACCCAAAAAGTAATCCAGAATTTCAGGTACCCAAACAAATAATTGTACAAATTATTGACCAAGAGTTTTGCAAATTTTTGAACAAAAAAGTAACTTAAGCGCCCCTATCCTAGATAAACCAAAATAACGCCCTGGGAAGTGACAATGGCTATTTAACGTGAAAACAAGATTGAGGCAGAAAAACTAGGTCCTTTTTGACTTACTGAGTCATAGCTATAACCCTACGCTGGGTATTGTGTACGTCAACGGTAGATGTAACTAAGATGAAAATAAAAAGTCTAAAAAATACCGGGTGTCCCAGAAAATATACAGATCTTAGTTGGGTCCAGCAATGTGAATTTAACATTGATCAATGGCTAACCACCTTCAAAATGTTGCTCGATAGCTAATTTGAACATAGATACTCATTTTTTGGTATTTTTACTTTGAGAGCATGGGTAATTAAACACCGCAGTTAAGTTTTAGTGTTTATGCTGTTGCAGAGGAAATGTTATTGTTGCTGCAGAGGAGATTTATAGTTTTATCCTCCGCAAAAGAACAAGCGGCAATGAAGCACAACTGCGGTGTCTAACAACCCAAGTAGAGAGCAGAAATATCCATCTTGAAAGCTCATATTTGTACAGGCTTGCAAACCATAGCTTTGGCATTTCGGTCTGAGCAAATTTTTGAAGCACATCGAAACTGAAAACTGAAATTAAAGGAAAATTTAGAAACTGCTCAATGAGTGACTGTGGGCTACGTCTGCCAAACAGAAAATGAAAAGATCTAACAACATTCGAATTTCATCGAGACTTTGTTAAGGATATTGAGGACTGTCCCTTTTGTCTGAGCCTTTTGTTTCGCTGGTAATGTTCAAAGCAGATCAACAGCCGAGGAACGTTTTACCATACGCGAGAATTTCTTTGTTTCTTTGCTAATCTTTGTTTGCTTGCATTGTGGTTGGATTCGCCGCCCACAAACAGGAATTCTGCGGATGATCACAGATTTCCTTTTTGGGGGATAACCATTGATTTGAGCATTGCAGATTCGTACCCCAAACAAGGCTACGGTTGCTTTCTTCGCTATGCCTCGAGAATTTGTTTAGGCAAATAGGCCAAAGCTCTGGTTTGCAGGCTGATGCAGATTTCAGCTTTCGAGATAAACATCTCTGATATCAAAGCGCCAATACCAACACACGAGGCACCTAAGTTCAAGGTAACTATCGAGGAACATTTTGAGAGTATTTAGCCATCGGTTGAAGCTAAATTCAAGTCACTGGAACCAACTAAGACTGCGTTCACACGATGCCGCCACATTTTGAAAACGTTGAAAAATTCGACGGATAGGCTTCCCGTTCACACGAAAACGGCAAATTTTTTGCCGGCAGATTTTGAAAACGGTATATTTTGAAAACGGTAGATTTTGAAAACGGAACTCTAACCGGCACATTTTGGAAACGGCATCGAGTAAATATTTGAAAATGATGAAAACAGAACATTTTTAGCCGCTTTTGGGACGAGTAGGCACACTTCTTTGGCATCAAAGTCTTGCAACGAGTTTTTGCCGTCTAATTTCCTACCGTTTCCAAATTGTTCTGGCATTGTGTGAACGCTAGCTCAAGTTTTGCAGCCGTCACATTTTTCACCGTTTTCAAAATTTGCCGGCATCGTGTGAACGCAGTCTAAATCCGTACACATTTTTGGGATACCCGTTAGTCTCTCTCATGCTCACAAACACTTGAATGCACTTTTATCCAAGCTCGGCTCACTAATTTGTTCCTCAATATGTGAATTTTACTCGTCATAAGCTGCAATGATGAAGTCAGTATTTCATCTTTATGTATAAAATGTCGAGATCTCAACGTAACTTAGCAAAATTCAGCAATCCAAACCGCCATCCTCTAGCCAATCCTGCCAATTCCTGCTGTTTCAGATAAGTTCACATTTGCAACAAGGTAATACATTGTTCATCAAGGGCAACCTATCCGAAAGATTATTCTCTGATGAGTTATGAACATTTATGGAGGAGCATATTCTGAGAGCACATTAGTAAAGTCACTCTCCGGTGCAGCTCTCAAAAATACGTAGTTATCGTGGATAAATCCGAATCTATTTCTATCGGTCGAGAATCAGTTCCAGAAGAATCTGCTTCACTTGTCCTTTCTTTAATGTTCGTTTCCGTTGTTTTGAGATCTGCCAATGAACTAAGTACTTCATTCATTTGGGAATTAATTGTATGTCTAAACTGAATCACTTGATCCTCTATTCTCCTAATTTTTGCTTCAAGTCCCATCAACCTTTCATCTTCCTGTGGAACTTCTATTTCCGATACACCAGGTAAATGTGAAAGGTCAGGTACACTTGGACTTTCAATACTTATTTTTGGTGTAGGTATCGATGTAAGACGAGTCACATTTGCTAGGTTAAAGTGTCTGTTTCTGTCTTTGCTCACAGTATGTCCGTTAGGAATTGATGCCACAGTATCTTCATCTGAGGCTTCATTGTTAGATGCTGTTTCATTCTCATTGTTCGGCCCAGCATTACTGTTCCTCGCTCTGAATCTCAAAAATGAGAATCTCAATGCAGTCTTTGCTATGGCACTTAAATGGATTCTTTGCTTGGTCTGCGATGGTCGCGCCAGTCCTTCCTGTGACAAAGAATAATAAAAAAATCAAAATCTGATGTTTGAAAACGATTCAGGGATTCTTTATGCATATAAATATAGCCTCGTGCTTTTGAAAATCTGTATTCTGAAGATGAAGCACAAGTTTGCTTCAAAACGTCAAACAAAAATATGGCTAGGTCTTAATGATTACTTTTATCACTAGATTCGTCTACTTAACATCTTATTCAAATGTCAACCTGAATTTTTCTCCGTCTCTGCTTTCTGAACTTTGTCAACTATGATTGGAAAGGACTCAAATTGAAACTTAAAATGATAATCGTTGCAATCTTGGTTCTCCGATATTCGGTGAATTACGGTTTCCTGCCAACACTTCAATTTCAGAGTCAAAGAAAGAATGTAACTACTGAGATTCAGAGATTCAAAAACACTACATACCTACAAACCTGGCTTGGAGGAAGTTTCGAGCGAAATATTGAGGGGGAGGTTATTTGAAAAGATGAGCTTTTATAGTTATCTTATGTCCTCATATTGGGGAATTGAATCTGCAAGGATGAGAATCGTTGTAAGCAAATGCAACGGTTGATTTCTTTAGAAATGTTCTCACTACTCACTAACATCTATCTATAGGAGAAATGTCTCAAAATTGTAATAGTTTCAATTTTGGCATGATCAAAAATTCGAACGAGGGAGGTATTCTGAGCCAAACTAAGGAGTGATTCCTCAAAAGTTTCCTGAAGAAGTGGCAAATCATATATAACTATTACACTTTTGTCAAAGTTTCCATTCTAGCACTTGCAAACATGAGATCAATAGGGGGTTCTAAGCCGAAGTAAAAGGTGTGTCCTCAAAAATCTTCCCAGAGGCAAAGACCCCTCCAAATTGAAATTCAATTTCTCAAGCAAATTACCCTTGCTACGCCAGCGTACAATTGACTGACATCATTGAAAACATCATCCAAAAATAACTCAGGTTAACTGGGTGTGCAAACCACTTTGTTGAATTTCGTTTCAGAGACTGCAGGCAATAGTTCCAAACACACCATGGGCGATTCTGACACGTGAAGAATGTTTCAGAATTGTCCATAAATACTTCTCAATTGGATTAAAATCCTTACCTGCCTGTTTTTGTGGGTATTCCCTTTGATTTCCTTGATTTGGTTTGAGCCTTATTGCTCGCTGCAAGTCTCATCCCGTCTGCCATTTTGAAATCTGAAATTCGGCCGTTAGCTGACTTTGCAAAAAGTCATATTTCTCAAGCAGGTCTTCTTAAAAGCAAACCCCTACCAGTAGTAGGGGTTTGCTTGTAAGAAGACCTGCTTGAGAAATATGACTTTTTGCAAAGTCAGCCAACGGCCGAATTTCAAATTTCAAAATGGCAGACGGGATGAGACTTGCAGCGAGCAATGAGGCTCAAACCAAATCAAGGAAATCAAAGGGAATACCCACAAAAACAGGCAGGTAAGGATTTTAATCCAATTGAGAAGTATTTATGGACAATTCTGAAACATTCTTCACGTGTCAGAATCGCCCATGAACACACGTAATGGTCCTCATACATCATGCCAAGATCAGTCACTACCTTTCTTGATATGTAATGGTTCGGTTTTTTTTGTCCTTATTTTCAAGAAACTGTGAAGTGAGGAAGGTGAGACCTTGGAGCGCGGTTTGGAGGAAGGTCAAGGACTGTTTGCAACTCCGCTTAGATTCCTTTCATTTCTTATTCCGTACGAAAAATGCATCTGGTGGCAACATTAACAGGGACTTTTGTTTTAACTTTCACTTGTGAAAGTTGCTAAGACGTTATTGTGTAAGGCCTTCATTATTTCATTCATTTATAATTTCATTTTAAGTACCGGGTGAGGCAATAAAAATGCCCGGCGTTTGAAAGAATCCTGCTCCCTGAATATCAAAGCAATGATACTAAAAACTGTCTTGTTTTATCCCCGATATGTTCAATTAGGTTCAGTAATTTACCCGGCTTTAATCGGTCATTCCTCTCTCTCAAAGTAGGAGACTTTCTGCAGAAAGCCCCTTTCGAAAACCTGCAAAAAAGAGTGAAAACACCTAGCAAGATTTCCCTTTGTCTCCTTCCTAGCAATAAGAACTCTTGGATGTGATCATGTATTTTGTCCTCATGGGAGAATGGAATCCACTGAATAAGTTATTCACACTAGGGGGGAAGTTTTTCAACCCGCCAAAAGGAAAGCACATGCTAAAGCGTGCTGAAAGTGATCGCTGAGAAGTAAACACATTAGGGATTTTTGCTTGTAATTTTAGCACGTTTTTTACGGTTTCTCAAAGTGATACATCTTAGAAAATCGCTTACAGAATCTGAACGGAGTGACCGATTTTAGCCAGAAAAATTTCTAAAAATAATTTAACATGTTAGCTATTCAATCAAGTATTGCAAAATATCATTGCTTATATACTCAAGGAGCAGTAGCCTTTCGAACGCCGGTCGCTTTTTTTGACTCACCCGGTACTCTGGAAAGATTGCCAAGCTCATGCAGGCCTACTGTGCATGTTGCATCCAGGCATAGGACCCCTAGTTGATGCCCTTTGGGAAGGACAGGATATTGAATTGCCTATGAGCATCCAGATTTTGACCTCACACGACCCAGCTTAATTTCAGTTACCTAACAGAAACTGTAAAGGCCACTCAATCATTCAATCCTAAGTTGATTATTTTTGCAGCAAAAACTTTGTGTTTAGTCATTTAACAATTAGATTAGATGTTTTGCAGGCTTTCTTAAGCTTAGATTTCATGGGTCACCAGCTAAATAAAGAATGAACTTTGAAAAATCCAGGATGCAACAGACGATACAACTTCTATCGACTCATCCTGAAGGCAGGTGGTGTCGACCATGGAACTAGTCGCAGGTCACGACTTTCAGACCGCGGTACAGTTGGGAGCTTAGTCAATAACAAACCGTCGACAGCAGGCATAGGCTCCCAAGCAAGAAAGAGAAGATAAGCAAGGAATTGAAGACAACCAAGATAACAAAATACATTTAGTCATTGCAGCGGCAGCTGCTCTATATTTCAAAAGAATCAGCAAGCTGCGATATTTCTCTTTCTTTCTCTCTGTTTGTGGAAACATTGCAATCCTGCGATTCGCAATAACGAAAACGGCAGAGGCGGTATCATTAAAGCCTTCTTAATTGTCTCTTATTCCATGGAACGAATGCATGCTTGTTGGACTTCATTTGGTCTCCAGACAATGGGCAGGGAGACAGCCAGTCATTTTGCGATGCAATGCCAACAGAACTGAACTGACTGCAAGAATGAGGGGCTGCGAGATGGGAGAGGGGCAAAGAAATCTTGTAATGTCAACAGAATGAGAAAGGCCCATTACTTTTATTCCATTCCATTCCATATGTTGGTGCAGTTTGTTCCCATTTCCCAAAACGCTGTTCTCACTAACTAATGTTATTGCTTTTTAGGAATATTTAGGCCCGGTATTGTCGACACGATCATAGTCAATAGAAAAACACGATTGACACAAATAATGTCTACAATACCCATGCTGGTGCCATTTCTGCATGGGCAGACACGGCTGCTCGTCACAAAATGACATCGATCTTCAGAAGCTGTATGAAAAGAAACTCGTGGCAATCAACAGATAGTGAGAAACTAGCACTGAGTTACGACAAGGATGCAATTCTAAGGTTTATGGAGGGTAGCGGAGGTAGGGAGAATTACTTAACCAGTACTTACGGTAGATACGCTTTACAGTTGGTTCTGGAAATATCTAATTGCAAAACAATAATGGGATGGAAATATTTGCAACATTTTGTGATGCAAAAATAATGATTCAAAAAGAAATTAATGAAAATAACGAATTATTCCTACCTCTGACTCATCACAGATACTGTACTCCGGAGTAAAATTATCGCGGAATGTCATTCCAAATCTTGGATATGCCTTCATAATATATATAAGATCATCTTTGTGAATAAAATGAAGTTCTAAGGAAGTGGATGCTCTCAAGTCAGCGTTTGCTTTGGGATATTTCGGGTTGTTTATAAAGTCGTATCCAACCATTGTATGTTTTGCTAAGAAGAACAAAAATATATTAATTTCACAACTAAAATATCAAAAGCTTAAAGACTTTACAGTAATTTTGATGAGCATGCCGGATATGAGTTAGAACAAATTTTAGACCTTTTCCGAAGCTTTCAAATCATTTATCACATTTCTATCACATTTTAAAAAAGCCTCGCATTTTGGCAAGTCAATAGAACTTTCAGCTTCATCGAGCAATATTTCGATCAAGTGGCGTCAGAAATCACAACTGAACTGTGAAAAATCCAAAGTGAACTGAGTAGCGAAATCATAACTGAAATGTATGCAAAAGAAAATTGAACTACAGAAAACTTTAACTGAACTGCCAAAATACACAAAACTGAACTGCCAAAATACAAAACTGGACTGTATAAACACAGAACTGAACTGTCAAAATACATAAAGCTGAACGGTCACAATACAGAACTGAAATGTGTAAAAAACAAAACTGAACTGAGCCCTCTTGGCCATCGTAATCAAGAAATGGGACTTTCGGCTGATTCACAATTTCAGAAGAAACTACTAGATTTGAAATTATGAGAAAAATCTCGAAATTAAGTTGGAGCCTCAAAAAGATGAAGGAATTTGCATAGGTAATCCAATACGATTTTTCAAACTGTGAATACATTTTTCTGACTCACCCAGTATGCTACAATTTTCAACTCAACTTTCAAGTATGAAAATATTTCACTTACATAGCAATGTAACGAGTTCGCTATCTTTGATGACTTCCATTGCACCTCTTCCAATAATATACAAATATTCTACTTGATCTCCTTGTCTTAAAACAAAATGTCCAACTTGCATATGTAACGTTTTGAATTTTCTCCCCATTGCTCTCATACAGCTGACTGTCGCACCCTCCAATGCTTTCACTTCTGAAAATAAACCTTGATAGAGTTCATAACAAATGTCCATTTGAAGGCTCACTGGAAATTGTCGTAGTACCTGGAGAAGTGAAAGAAAACATCTGAATTCATTTTCTCTTGGTAGAAGACTAGACTCAATCCATTAATCCCAATGTTTTCACTCCATTCCATTTTTACGGTCACTGCAGCGGAGAGTTGTAGTTGAGCAGGAGCATAAAATTTTCGGTTTCAAGTGAAACCCCGGCTTCAAACTGACAAACCCTGGGGAGAAATTTATGAAGTTATTCCGACGTGTAAATACAGTTCCCCGCAAATAACTATGCTGTCCTCGGTACATAACTGGAGCTCCCCGGTGCAACTTTGACCACATTTTCCGACCTAAAACACTCCGTTAAACATCTGACCTCTCACCGGGACACTTAGATGGGGATGATTAAGGAACATTTTAAGAGTGATTAGTCCTTGATCGATACAAAATTCATATCGCTGGAACCAACCAAATCTGTATAATTTTTTGGGGTACATTGTATAAGACATACCTTTTGTACATCAACACCCTCAGTGAATGTCCACTCTTGTCTTACATAGGTCTGTATTGATCTTCTCAGCTCATCTGGTATTTTATAAAATCTGAGAAATTCTTTGATCATGTTCATTTCAGAGTGAAATCTTGATGCTTTGGAATAAAGCCGTTGAACAATTGCAACCATATTTCCAAAGACGGTGGCATACATGAGTGCTACAATGAATAACATACAGATAATAATTCAAATTGAGCTGATACAACAATATAAACAAATGATTTGTGGTACAAAGTTTCAACATAGCTACCCTGGGTACCACACTCTCTTTAAAAGAAAATTGACAGCCTGCTACCCTGGGTACAACATAGCCTGACAGAGCAGAAACTGCGTAAAATGACGTAATCGACTAATCTAAGGAAGTGTTTGGATAAATAAGCTTTTGGAAATGATAAATCTAGAGTTCAAGGCCCTGGGAAGAAAATATTCAGTGTTGCCCTTAATTTTGGGATCTGTTGCGGCGAGCTAAGGGGGCTCAAAATTGCGAGGTTTTCTACATGCGTGCGCAGTTTCTGCACTACATATCCTTAAATAGCAGACTCATCATAATAAACCCTTCGACGGACAATAAAATTGTAACCTTTAGGGAAAACACTATCAACTCCTGTAAAAGAACAGCAATGAAAGTACAAAATAAATAACCTGTGACTAGAAGAGAGAACACTGTTAAACCTGCAAGAAAATCAAGTAATCACTTACCAACAACGTTATCTCACCAAATTATTTACACAAGAAATTACGCTGTTGGTATAAGTGATTAAATTATTTCTTACAGGTTTAACAGCCTTCTCTCTTGTTACAGGTTTATCTTATAGTTTGATTTGCTGTTCTTTTACAGTAGTTGATAGTGTTCTCTCTACAGGTTACAATTCTATTGTACGTCCAAGGGTTTATTATGACGAGTTCGCTATTCAAGGCTATGTCTTGATACAAAATGTAAACGTCAGAATTTAGTTGTAATCAAGAAGTGATATTTGGAAGAACATTTAGATTACGTGAAATAGAAGAACGAACAAAAATAGATAACAAATGCTTGATTATTCTTATTCTTCTTGCTAGAAGAAGAATGTACCACATAATCAGCACAGGGCTCAGATCTTTCAAATCTTTGAAAAGGTGAATGAATGATTGTCGCATTTTTCTATGAATTGAATGACTTCAAAGGGACTTTGGGTAATTTGCTGTAAATCTGCACTAGCGACTGTTTGATATCTTGCTTGTCTTCAAAATGGCGGCATTTTGAATATTCTTGCAAAAATTCATCAAAAACTTGACAAAATTAAAATCATCGTAAATCTTAAATTGGTTGAAGAAAATTGATACAATCTTCTTGGAGGCCATAGTTTATGAAGGTCTACAATATGCTTGCAAACATAAATCCGTAGCTCTTCTGGTTAAGAATTTAGAAATTTGATGAAGTCACAGCCTCAAAATTAATAAATGCCGTCATTTTGAAACTGATCAAGATATCAAAAATTGCCACGGCTGATCTACAGCAAATTACCCAAAGTCTCTATCAAGCACTTTAATTCAAAGAAAAATGTAATACAATCTAACACCTACCTTTTTAAAGATTCAACCTCCATAATAACATAATCTTAACTTGGTTTCGAAGAAACTTTAACTATTTTACAGTAGATCTATCGTTGGACTATTCTGAAATCTTCAATATTTTCAGAATTACAGTGTTTTCCTTTCTTTTTAAGAATTCAAGAAAATTTTCGACAAAAATTTAGGACTATCGTAATTTCTAAACCTGTTGACGAAAGATCAAATAATTTTCAAGGAAACAATAGTTTATGGATGCCTACAATATGGTATCAAGCAAACTTTTCACTCTCCTAGTTTATGATTTAGAAATTTGATGACGTCACATCATAAAATGAACTGAAATATAGAATAGGCTGTAACTTCGACAAATATTCAAGATTTCCGAAAAGTCCGACAGTAGAATCATAGAAAAATGGCCAAAGTTTCTTTCAAGTCATTCAGTTTATAGATATAGATCATTGAATTTTACACCCGTCTTTTTACACCGATTTAAACATTTGGAACCTATGTTAAAGCCCCTCGTTCTCTTCCTCCTTCAGTGTTGCTTGGGTTAAACGCCATTCAAACTTGGCAACTTTGAATGATGAGGATGTCGCAGGTGCACGCTTTCCTTTAAACATTCTAGGAACTTGGCCTTTGTCAATGCATTTTTACCATGACTGTAGACTGGCAGTTCAAATCAAATAAATTTAACAGCAAAAGATACTAATTCAGAGAATCTTTGGCAGCGGTCACACTAGGTACCCTATCCCGTTGTTTCCTTTCAAAACAACGGGCTTACAACGCCGTTGTATGTGACCGCTCTTCCGGTTCAGATGTAACACTGCTACAGCGTTTCGCTCCTTGAGCAAGAGTCTTTGAAAAACTAATCCAAAACAACGGGATAAACAAGGTGCCGACCTAAATTACCGCGTTGTTGAAGCATAATTAACCAATCATGATTATACCAAGGTGATCACGTGCTGATTACTTTCGCGCCAAAAAATTTGCCACAGCACAGGCAGCTTTGCAAAAGACGGAATGGGCACAGTGTGACAGGATGTCGTTGCATCGTCACAATGCCGTACTTTCTGACGTGAAAGATAGACTTCAAGAAAGTGGAAAATTGAAATTGCAACGGGACTATACATTCTAGTGTGACCGCAGCCATTGTTAGAATTTAGAACTGTTTCAATATCCCAAAGCTGATAACTTTAAACGCTGCGTAAATCTATATGAACGAGTGCGACACATACCTCCAAGAAGCATGACAATAATTGTAAATATTTGTTCATATTTTGTATTTGCAGCAATATTACCAAATCCAACGCTGGTAAGTGACGATAAAATGAAATACAGCGATGCAATATATCTGACACTAGCGTCAGTCATCACAGTTCCGTTCACCAGTGGCACTCCAAGGAACTCTGCCTGTACCTGCAGCCACCCTGATGAAAGTTTGGGTTGTTTATCACCGATCACATGCCAGATACATGCTAGCCAATGAGCGATCAGAGTAAACAGTGACATCAATAGGAATAAGACAGCAACGCCGTATTCCGAATATCGGTCGAGTTTACGAGCAACGCGGAAGAGTCGAAGAAGACGAGCACTTTTGAGTAGACCAAATAATGTTGTAGTCTGTAACAGAGAAGAAGTGTTATAAAAGCGTTGATTTACCATGGCTCGATGCTACAGCCCCGGTAAACAAGCAAATACCGGGTGTCTCAAAAAAAGTATCCCCTTTTGGCTGGAAATAGGAACGGAGCGATTAGATATTATTACTCTCCGAGTGGACAGCTAAATTATCAATCTTCAACTTAGATTCACATACCTTGCATTCAAAAATCGTCCTGCAAACACCGGAGATACAAGCTTGCAAAGTCAAAATTTACAGTGCACCTGAAACCAGAGGTTTTGAGAAACGGACCTAAACTACTCTAAGAAACAGGCATCGATTTGACCATATGAACTTTTTTCAAGCGCTGACTATTTTCGAGCACAAGGGCATCATCAGAGCAATGTATATAAAAACTTGTCTAGCACTACTGAGTGACAAAAAAAGACATCAAACGCTAGATCATAACTAGCTTCTTGAAATAAAAAGTCATTGTCAAATGCTTTCTTTAACAGTTTAGTTGAAAGGCTTAGATATCTTTTGAGATGCTGCTTGGTCATTTTAAGCAATAAGTACTGTCAGAAAAACCAGATTCAAAGAAAATTTCAAATCCTGGATTTTTATTTTGAGTGAAATAATCGGTGTCATTGTCAAGTCAACATCTTTTGGAAAGTCAACGTGGAGATGGATATGACGTCGTCTGGGGAAATTTTTTGTTTGCAAAACGATTGAAATCCGATCGTCATTGAAACTTCGTTCTCCAAAGCAAATTTGGCATTCAGCTTTTTCACATATTTCCAAACATCGACTGATAAACGTTTCGATAGTCCAAGAAATGAACGAATTTCCATATTTTTGAAACCGTTTTTCGGACAGTAGGCTTATCTTAAACCAAGATATCATAAAGAACTCTTGGTTAAACTGACCAAGCAACATTTCAAAAGACAGCTTAGCATTTCAGCTACATGCTGATACATTGTTTGTGTTCATTACATTTCCTCTCAGGACACTGTGTGCGATCTAGCACCTGAAATTTTTTGGGTCAACCAGTAAATGATGAAATTCACGAGCCCCAGCTGTCTCAACTGTTTCCCATGAGCAGTTCCCTTACCAAAAATTAGTGTGTACTTACTTCTTCTGATTTGGTTTGGATGCTAGCCACAATCCAATCAAATGGAATAACTGCTATGAAATCCACTGTAAACCATGTCTTTAAATAATGTATGGCGATTTTGCGATGATTCATCACTATTTCTTCTGTTTCTGACTTTGGATATGTCGTCAAAAAATTAATGAAAATATCAAGCAGAAACATTGCATCCACAGCATAACCAATATAATGGGTACTAGAAGTTTGATGAATTATTATTTTCCGCTTTCCTTTACTATCAACAGTGTTTGCTGGAAATGCCGCTTGGTATGGTATTTGAACTGCAGTGTACAGCACAAGCAGAAGAACAAACCAGTCCCATAATATCTTTATATTGCTGTTGTGTGGTATGATGAATGCCCATTTTCTTTTTCTTTTCGACTGTGAAGTTGTCGAAGAGGACTAAAAAGGTAAAAAATACTAGAAATAACAGTCAGTTATTGTGTTGTTAACACTAATCTACGAACTGAGCAAACTGAACCAAAATATGGAAAAAAATTTGATAGGATGACCTTTGTTTTGTCTGCGGATGCGGCATGTACAGTGGGCCTAAATTAGCTTTCAGTAGCTAGAAATCCTGACAAGCCCACTTAAAACAAATTGAAAAACAAAAAAAAAACAAACAAAGACTTGACAATAGTAAAAATCAGGGGGAATCCTCTCCTTGCAACTCGGTCATGTCTTCCTGCAAGCTCGAGTTATTTTCGATTTATTTGCACCTTTCAAGAGTTACACGATCGGGGGGGGGGGGTAACTACCATATATGAAGATACGGGATGTGCCATTTTTTGGGGTGCCTTTTTTCGAGCAGAAAAAAAAAATTTTGGGGTATCATTTTTGGTAAGATCGCAAGTAGTCATAAATTTTGGGGTGTCATTTTAGAAAAATAACTCTTTAAAGTATTGATTTTGATCAAATTTTACTTACTTGGTTAAAATTTTGGATGGCTGTCACAATTTTAGGGTATACATATTCAATGGCCTGTAAATTTTGGGGTATCATTTTCGCGAAAATTGATAAATCTTAGGGTGCGATTTCAGACGTCAAATGGCACACCCCCGTCACCCGCCTATTGAAGTTACCCCCCCCCCCCGGGTACACGATCCTTGATTGGTATGGTAAGTGCTTTCTCTAGATTACTTAGGAGTCTTGCCATCCTTCAGCCCATGTGTGGGTGTATTTTGAGTCACTTTACACGTTTTTTTTTTATAAGAAACTAGGATCAGGCCATAGTACTAAAAGTTTCTTAATTTAACATGAAATTTTGTCCATTTTAGTACTAAAAGTTTCTTAATTGGTTTCTTATTTTTTGAATGCATGAATTGTCAATGTGGTCGCTAACACTGCTGCAGATATGTTTCTTGATATTTAAAACATCATATAGGAATAAACGGTGTTCTGTTATGTTGAAAACACAAATGGTTAGATAATATTGCCCAATGATAAAGGTTCAACGATCTATTTGCTATAAAATTCATGCTTTTGACTTTGGAAAGTTTCTTAGTACTTCTCAGACATAGTACTAGAGTTTCTTAAAATTTTGGCCATCTTAGTACTAGTTTCTTATAAACCAGTTTCTTATAAAAAGAAATGTGTAGTGCATGTGCTCACTCAAGTTTGAAGCTAGGCCTATTGATCGGTTGGGCCTAAACTAAGCCTCTTCAAAGCCGAGGAAAAATACCTGCAATAAAGTGACTTAAGATACACTCATTAATTGGTGAAAGGATGACTAGATGGCGAAATAATCCAGAGAAAACATTTACCATACCAAAAACGTTTCGTGAAAGACACAAGTGAATAAAAACGATTACTCAAGCTTTCCGGAGAGATGCAACGAGCCGCAAGGAGGGATTCCCTAGATTTCCTGCTGTTGTTAAGGCTGTCAGAATGGGCCGCGCTCTCCTCAGTCCCTTTCTCTAAGTTGCAAGGAGGTCTATTGCCTATTTCAGAAATAGAATTTAAATTTTCAGTGGCAGAACAGAATCAGACGTGAAATACCCACTCCCATACAAACTCAATGCCTGCAGTTTTTATATTTCTAGGTATAAAAGACCAGTGCGTGCGTTACCAAAAAACTCTTTCACATCAGAGTTTACTACTTTACTTTTGACTGATAGATTAATATTTCAGTTTTGAAAATCGGCCAAGCACAGACAGAGCAGAAACTGCGTAAAATGACGTCTGCGAGCAATCTGAGACAATGAAGTGTTTAGATAGATGAGCTTCTTGAAACGATAAGTCAAGATTTTAAGGCCCAAGGAACAAAATATCAAGTGTTGCGGGAATTTTGGGGCTGGGAAGACTGTTGCAAGGGGCTGGGAGGACTCAAAGTTACGCTTTTTCGCGGATGCGTTCGCAATTTCTTCTCTGTCCCACGCACATTCTATTTCACAGCCCACCAAATATGTTAAATTCCTACATGACTCACCCGGTACTAACTGTCAATAGGACATTATCTTGCAACTGCTTTCATCACTGTGCATTAGCTGCAGGCAAAGCAGGTGGAACTATTATGAATTTCCCAAAATACCATCACTAGTAGAAATGAATTCAGTACACTACCTATTCTTCATTATGTACAGAGACCCAAGTAACCACAACAGTACCTTGTAAACTAATTCGCTTGTACGCTTTCGATTTTGAATTTCATTTACAGAAAGTTAATCTTAATCTGAACCTAAATTTGGATCTTTATGAGTACCTTTATTGTCTGCTCTTAAACCACAAACAAACGCCAAATCTATGTACCCAATTCATTCTGAGCACATCCAACAAGCTTAATGAGATGAAGATTATCTTTAATTCACACTGAAACTTAAACCTCAACAATACATCGATTAGTGATGCAGACACCTTCTGCGCCACTTTCCGCGCAGACACCTTCTGCACTTTCTACGTCGCAGATAGCTTCTGCGTATTGACGATACGGAACACTTTTTGCTGCTCTGCCATACTTATGATGAAGACAGACGTGATCTTCTCAACAGTGTAGATGTTTTTTTTTCAATTTGTTTTGAGTGAGCTTGTCAGGATTTCTAGCTACTGAAAGCTAATTCAGGCCCACTGTGCATGCCGCATCCAAGCATGGGACCCCTAGTTTAACGTCCCTTCCGAAGGACGACGAGGTGAGTTGCGAGGTCAGTCCTCAGAGGTCACCCATCCGAAATCTGACCTCACTCGACCAAGCTTAACTTCAGTCACCTGACGAAGACTGTATAAGCCACTCGGCCACTCACCCCGCATGTGATATCGCGACCCCATGGATTAACAAATCTTTCAAATGAAAATTTACTCCAAATCCTCCTGTATGGCCGCGAAAACGTTATCCTTCTACTTAAATACAAAAATCCTTGAGGCAACGTTAAAATACATTCAGGCCTCTGAACGGTTCCAATAAGTTCGTAAGTTTGTTGTTTCCTCTCTCATGCAATTTGTTCTCTCGTACATTTATTTTTTGTGATCTTTTGTGTCAAAATTATTTGTAATTGTTATTTTTGATTTGCTATTTGTAATATGTTATTTGTAATATTAAAGGCATTGAGTCCCTGGCGTTATATTGGGTGGCGCTCTCACGACCAATATCAACTTCTTTTCAATCATGAAACAAAAGTTGTCATTTAATCCCTATTGAAATTAAACAAAAGAAATTCCTCAGGATAAAGCAAGGATTAAGAAGGCTTTTGTCTCCACTGCTAATGACTTTAGCACTTTCGTGCGATAACAAAGGGCCGTCAGCGGTTTTTCAGCAAAAATTCAGGACAGCGTTAACGCTCAACTATTTATGTGGACTCAATTCCTTTAAAATGTAATACTAATTTGAATCTCTACTTTAAATTTTATGGTCACAGGGTTGCTATGTATTTCCATGCTCCTCATAGCATCGTCTTGTAACCTTCTTTGTTTATAGTAAAATTTTATTGGAATATAAAAAAACTTAAAAACCAGTTTAAAGTTGTACTCATAAGTGAGCCTCGCGAAGAAACCCTAAACTCTAGATTAGATAGATTCCACCTGCTGATATTCTGATTATATGCGAGATGCATTCCATTGTAAAATTCATCTTACAAAGACCTAGGATATCTTCTACAAGAAACATGGCTAGCGTCTGAGGAGAACATAATTTGTTACTAACGACGCAGGCGACGTGCTGACTAGAGGCGCGAGACATGTACGTCAAAGCTGTCTTTCAAAACAATACTTTCGCAAGTAATTACCTTAATAGGATGTTTACTACTGCTTATTAGTTTATTTCACTTTATCGCCATCTTGGCTTAAAGCATTGTCTTCTCGTCAAAGCAAAGATATTTGATTTGACGCAGAAGTAAATCAACTTTTGTTGACACTTACTCTACATCTTGGCATCATTGCTATTATCTTTGATAAATCGGCCATTCATTGATTTTGTTGGGGATATATGGTACTCCCGCCCTATTGTTTCCCCACTTTGCTTTAGGATCAACTTGACAGCCAATCAGCGCGGGGACTATGAACGCATGCGCTGTAGACATCAGTTGATCATTCAAACATCTGCAGCCGTCTCGAAGATCGTTGCAGTGACAGCGAGCAGTAAGGAAGGAAAGATTCGCAACTCGATTTACGGGAAACTTTGCTTTTGCTTTATCAATTCTTGACTGCTATTGTGTTTGACATGTGCCTGCAAGATTTCACGACCGATTGTTCTGGAAGCTTGGTACAGAAGTAAATGTCGAACTGTTGATCTCGCTCGCGTGGACAAATTGGCGTAAGGAAAACATCATCACTTTGAGCATTGCTGTCAAAAGCCCAGTTATTACTTCTGGATTTGCTGTATTGACAAACTTTCAACGAGGCCATTTGAGACGAACCAATGCGATTAGGCACAAAAATCCAAACTTAGCTGGGTGGGACCATAAATACCATTTATCAGATAAATTCAGTTCTTTGCCAAGCTTCATGAAACGATTTCGTGAGGGGTTTTGAAAACTGTCATTATTGTTCCCCCATCGAAAATTGATTGTTCGGTGGCGGATGTGGTTTACTTTTCAAATGACTAAAAATTCCTGATGAAAATAGTGACATTACGCAATCGAATCGACAAAATTTTACACATTACGCATGCGTTCATAGTCCTCGAGGTGATGTCACTGATCAGTGGGTGATGTCCACTGTCACCAACCTCGTCCCCAGGGCCTTTTGCCATATCATATTGGGACGAGGTTGTACTGTCTCGTCAACTGGAGCTCGCACGTATCCCCCTATACTCAGATTTGTTCACGTGAAGCAGCAAAAAGATAACAAAAAGACATCAAAACAATACCGGGTGAGTAAATAAAACCAATGCCTGTTTGAAAGCAACCTCATTCCCATGGTATTCTTACATCATATGCTGCTCACGAAGCAGAATGAGCACCCTGGTACACATTGATCAAATGCGCCCAGAAAATGGGTGCATTCGCAGCCATTATGGATTAGCAGCTTGGTAGGGAATGCCAATTATGCGACCTCGATTTCAAAACAACAAAGCAACAGTGCAATGGCTGTTGCTTTGGGACAAGATTGAATTGTTGATATTCGACTAATTATGAAGTTTTCGAAGACATAGTTTATGTTTGCTCTAACGAAGGGCTAATCACTTCGCAGAAAGGTAGCCTGCGCGCAGGCTACAGAAGGGCCTCTTGTATTCCAGAGCAGAGCAACGAACTCATTCAGAGGACGAGATTGGTTTGCAAGGTTATTGCTCCATGGATATAAGGGCAATGATATTGGCAAATGAACCACCCAGTAATGGAAATGCTCAATTGTTCTTAGAATTTTTCCTATCTAAAATCGATTAACCCGTTCAGAGTTTACAGGTAATTTTTTTATTGGATTCAGAAGCCGAGCAGAAGGCATTATAGCTGTCGAATATTTAGGGCTTAAATGAAACAATTACCACACAGCTCCTGAATCAAATAAACAAAATTCGCGAGACAGAACTCCTTCTTTCGTTGCAAGCACATAACTTTTCTTAAAAACCACCTTGCGCTAGCACAAGGCGAGACTTTGCCCTATTGGTTTCGGGGCAACTTTTGCGGCCATTCTTGTTTTGATTTACTGGCTGAGAGAACTTCCTTTGTCTGCAGTCACAAATCGCTTTGAATTGAAGTGTCAATTAAAGCAACTAATGCTATTGTATTACAAAACATGTCCTTCTTGGATTGTTTTATTGACCCACCCGGTAGAGGAAGGTTGGATAAGCAAATGATTGAGCAGCTGAATGGTTTCCTAGTAAATAAATGCGTTGCAGACATTGAAAATTTGCTGTAAATGTTGTGATTCTGCTACGGATGCACATAAGGACGGCGAGGTGAGTTCCAAGGTCAGGCCTCTGAGGTCACTCATCCGGAGTTTGACCTCACTCGACCGAGCTTAACCTCAGTCATCTGACGAAGACTGTATAAGCCACTCGGCCACTCACCCCTCCCCCCCCTCTGAAAGGGGCTGGGTCGCGTAATGTAAGCAAACTTCATTCGAAATGACGATTTTCCAGTATTTTTGATAGGCCATGTCACGGAGATTTCCCGCTACTTTTCTGAAGATGAAGATGCTATTTTGAAGATAGACTCTTGCATTTTGCAAAGAAGCAAACGAAACACTCAAATATTCTACTATTGCACAGATGTTGGCGGATTTTTGAAAGTAACTTTATTGTGGATTCACCCAATCCAAAAAGTCGGTGCAGAACACAATGGCCACATGTGGGCAACATCATAGATTTTAGAGATAAAAGGTTTGTTTACGGTTACGTGACCCAGTCCCCTTAAGATGCAAAAAATTCACGAGGTTTTGAAATAAGTCGTGATCTCCTGAAACCATAAGAGATTTGTCTTGCAGGTAAAATCCTGACCAGCCGTTCTTTTAGCCTAAAAATCAGGTGAAATACATAGATAAAATCATCTGCATTTTACTTGTCACATCACTGAAAAAGGTATCAAAACTCTACATTGAAGCCACTTCCATTGACAAAACGTAAAATGGAACAATTATACTCATGGCACCCTTGTTGGAAAGCTTTCTTCTCTCTCGATACATCTCAGGGGCTTCTCAGGGCTGAGATAGAGACAACACAATGACTCTTCTTTCTCTTTATTAACATAGGAACAGTATATACATAGGCCCTTCAAACTACGATACGACGACAAATCCGTGTTGAGTTACACTTTTCGCCCCCTCTAGCCTAAGCCAGAGGGCAATTCTACACAATACCTTCTCCTAGGATTCCTTTGTTGTAACTGACTTAGGGAAGCAATCTATTCCCTACAAATGCATGACTGCATGCCACGCCTCACTTCTAAAATGCCCTTATACGGCATAATGGCCCTATAGTAATTGCTCTATTTCCTATCACATGAATCCAGCGTGATCTGTTATAGCCTATGACCGTGTTCACGTGTGCATAGAGGCCTTATGACCTCATTTCTTGAGGTATTACTGCCAACTTGCAATATGACCTAATGCACTCTAATTGCGTTCTAATGCGTTCTAATCTTCACAACAACCCTCACAGTAGCTACGCAAATTACAGAAAATTTTTTCGAATACCCTGTTCAACAAAACACCTGCGCAGAAATAAAAAATTCCAGTTATCAGGAAAGGAATGATTAAAGGAATGATTAAAGGAATGAGTAAAGCTTGTTTGAAAATATTTTGATTACATTTTTAGTTCGCAGTCTCATCATTTAGTCAATTCATCACCATCATCATCATCGTCATTATCATCACCATAAATATCTAATAACAAGAAATGTATTACTGCATGCACGAACGCGATCTTCCTAATGGTAGGGAAACAGTTGACCTATCAATGCCTGTGACGGAAAATACTCTCCAATGCATATTATCCGAGGATTCTCCAAAGATCTAAAGTCATCTATCGATCCTTAAGAACATTGCTAAAATACATTTACCTATTATGAAATTCACTCAGATAAAGTCGATATCAATCATTTCAATTCCATGAGAATTTCGGGAAAAGAACGAAAATCATCAATATGAGTCTCGGTATAACAAAATATTTCAAGTGAAGTAACCTCGATGCTATGAATTTTCAAAATTGGAAAGTTTTCCTGGCTCACCCGGTATGTTACAGATATATTATTGGTATAGTGTCGATCATCAAACTACGAATTACGTACATTCAAATACCCGGGGGGGGGGGGTAACTTCAATAGGCGGGTGACGGGGGTGTGCCATTTGACGTAAACCAAGTAAGTGAAATTTGATGAAAATCAATATGCTACAGAGTTATTTTTCTAAAATGACACCCCAAAATTTATGGCAAGTCGTGATTTTACCAAAAATGATACCCCAAAATTTATTTTCTGCTCGAAAAAAGGCACCCCAAAAATGGCACACCCCGTACCTGCATATATGGTAGTTAACCCCAACCCCCCTCGGGTTCAAATATCAATGTGAATAATGATCGAGCAATACATTCCATCGATGCAAATAACATAAGAGAATACTAATTTATGCATAATGCTTGTTTTTAGACGGTATTGATTCTTATTATAATCATTGTAAAAAGTATTATTCCAATGTTTTCGTACGGCGGGGGGGGCGTCTTTTTACTTATCTTCTATGCAAAAATTCAATGGAAACAGTCATTTCCATTGAAGTGGGCTTGGGAAATTGTGGAGAAACAGTCCGTTTCTCAAAATTTTCCCTGGAAAACTACGGTGAATTTCATGATTTCATGTAAACACACAGACATCAAGACATCAAGCAGACAAACAGACATCAAGCGGAAAAGTTTACAATGGGGACCACAGATGGCATATTCATAATTATCTTCTTGAAATAAAAATAACGACCATGGGTGATAATGCACCGTGTTTGTAGCTTGGAAATTAAAGTTGTTACCTCGATATTACCATAGTTTTCTTCATTGTTTTCTCTTTGGGCCAGGCCTAAAGCCTGGTTTCCATATGATCGTAACATTCGGCGACGCGTCGCCGAGACAGGCTCGGGGACACATCGGGGACGGTTGCGTTAAATGGGAACTATTTCTGAACGACGTCGCCGACGTCGCCGATCAGACGGCGACGGTACGGGGACGCATCAAAAAAGTTGAGATGAGTTTAAAGCGTGGTTTCCATATGATCATAACAGTGATCGTTTCCATATGTCGCCGACTGATCGGGGACACGTCGCCGAAGCGTCGCCGACTGTTACGATCATATGGAAACCAGGCTTAACTGTTCAGACGCGCAAAAGCGATCTGAATTTGATTCCTAGCACTGGTTAGGCTTCAGCCGAAGAAAAATCAACAAAGTAAAACAGTAATATCGAGGAAATAAACTTTAATTTTTTAGCTACAAACATGGTGCATCATTGCCCATGGAACAACAAGAAAAATAACTGAAAGATAAGCAAAGTTTGCAAAGTAGAATCATCTACTGTATGGTATCCTTTAACGTTAAAAAACAAAATTCAACAACTTAAATGAGAAAACTACCATATGCATACCCTGGTTACCAGACTCTCCCAAGAAAGAAAATTCTCTATTTTCTTTCTTGGGAGAGTCTAGTGCCCAGGGTACCATATGCATTACATAGTGATGTTATTCTTCCAAAGTATGCAGATAACGCTATCTACCAAAGAAAAACTTGCGGGTGGATTGGTAAAATAGAATCTATTTTTGATTAAGCAGCAAACATTCTATGTGCTGAGAAGGGTTTTCTTGAAAAATAACAACAATGTTTCATAAACAGAATTACTTAATGAGTGGTGTTAGGTACAATTAAGCAACAAACATTCCGGGTACTGAAAGGAGTTTCATTTTAAGACGAAGAGTTTTACAAAAAAGATCACATAATAAATAATGCCAGTCTTAATTAAGCAACAAACATTCTATGAGCTGAGAAGACTTTTCTTGGAAAATATAAACAATATCTCATAAACATAATCACTTAATGAATGATCTTACAATCAAACAACGAACATACCAGGTATTGAAAAGGGTTCATTTAAACAAATACAAAGATTTACAAACAGGATCAACTGATATATGATGCCATATGTAATTAAGCAGCAAAAAGCTATGCGCAGAGAGGAGGTTCTTAAACAAGGATGAAAAAATATTCATAAACTGAATCACTCAATAATTGATTCCAGCTATATTTAACCGATAAATATACGTGTTACATGAGTCTCATAACAGGATAACGTCACATAAAATTTCATTTATATTCAAGCAGCACATATTCCTTGTGCTGATAGGATGTTTTAAAAAAGAATAAACAAAACTTCGTGAACATGATCACCTACTAAATGATGCTACTCCACAGTAAGCATGAAACCTTATTTGCACCAAGGAGAGTTCTCTTGAGAAAAAATCAAGTTCCGTGACACGAATCATCTTAAGAAATGATGTCATCATTTTACGTAAGGTGACAAGCGCTCTGGATACTTTTAAGAGGTACTTTAAAAGCTCTATCAGTTACACAAAATTTCGTAAACTTCTTCATTACAAGAACTTCCAAATGATACGCTAAAAAGATCAACCAAACTCACCACATCAAAATAAGGTTATAAGCACCAGTAGCAAAAGATAAATACAGTTTGCCGGAATGAATTATTTCAAAACTGATTATGTATAACATCGAAAAATATCCTTTCAACTCACTTCCAAGAATTGACTTTAGAGTCAAAGCGAAAGAAGCGTACCACATATGCTTTCAATATTCAACACAGAATCGTATCTTCATTATCGGATTTTGGTTTCTTTGCATTGAGAACTCCTTGAATATTCTCATTCAATGTTGTTTCCAGGGGAACGAACTCCTATTGCAATCCTTCATACCTTAGAAGCAATATTCGAATAGAACGGAAACAAATAACAAAGCAATATTCGAATGGTCATCCAGTCACGAAAATCCATTTTCAGGTAATCTTCAAATTTACATAGTATGCTTTTTCCGTTTTGACTGCAAAACTTTACATTAAGGATAATAAACTGTATCAAGTGCTTCGGTAGCAACAAGGACTACAGATGATATTTTACAAGTCATTTAACTGAACATCACAGCAAGGTTACAAGCACCAGTCTCAAAACACAGATAAGGTGAATAACAAAGCCTTCAAGACTTAAATTACACAACTAATTACACATATTTTTATGAACTTATTCATTACAAGAACCTCTAGCTGAACCATTCAAAAATTACTAACTGCATATCACAGCAAGATTACGCTGGAATTAATTACCACAAAACTGATTGCATCGAATATTCAGAAACATCCTTTCAGCGCACTTAAAACATCGACCTAAACTTGATATCAAGTGTATCAAACCTCATCAACTTCTTCAGTATGTGAGCCATAAATGAAATTGTCTAGCTGCACACCACAACTAGATTAAAAGCACCAGTTTCAAAAGATAGCTAAAAGTTTGCTAGGATGAAATGCCTTAAAACTGCCTGCACTTAATATTAAGTTAAAACTATTTTGCACACTTGCCAAAGGTATTTTTCAAAACTTTATCAAGCATTCTTAATCAATTGATTCATTACAAGAAGTTTTGATGATACGCTTAAGAGCTACCTAGCTAAGAGACCACAACCAGATTATCACGGTAAGAGATCACAGTTAAACTTTCGCTTCCAAAACAAAAACAGCTGATAAAGAAAATCAATTAAGTTACCTGGTCTATCATAATCTCAGATGCCAGCGAATTATCCATTGCAAACATCTTTATAACAGATCAAGCAGCGACGCTAGTAACAATTAACACGAAGATAACCAAGGCAATGGACAAGATGCCAAGCAATGTACTCCAAACTAGCTGCAAAAAGCTTGCAATTGACTAATTTGCTCAGTTATTTAATAGTACACGACGGTCTCCAGATGGCTGCGAAAGGCTAACGATGTAATGTCTACTAAATCCACAGTGCTTTGCTATTTCTCATCACCAACATGATATGATAACTGTCAAAACAAGTCATTCAGCGCCCGGCAACTGTACTTAGGAAGCTAGATTTACATCATCGTGCAGCAAGTTGTTGAATATGCGATAATTTAATGATATTTAGGCAATGCCAAAATATGGTGATATTGAAAAAAACAGATGTCCTTTTTGAATACTATTCAGGTGGTCGAACAGGCTTGTTAATTTCGCCATTGAATAGCAAAGACTCTCATTAATTCCCTGCTGTACGTTTATAAATCCTGCTTTTGAAACAATGCAAAGGGATTCACAGAAGCTCTGTCAAGGTCTGAAATTAGTCTGAGATAAATTGATGTTTGCTATAGGTTTGAAGGTGAATCTTGAGTTCATAGAAGCTTCATAATTTGATATATGTTTAAGTTCAAAGAAAGGGTTGTTTCTCGCTATCTTTGGATTTGTTAAAGCAAGGATATCCAGAAATATCAAGGCAAATTTCTTTTGGTGTGCATTTAGTCCAAGATTAATCAATGTTCATTATCATCAATGTTCATTAATGTCCATTATGTTTATCATAATTCTAATGTTTATTATAATTATAAAGAAGAAGCCTGAATGCAAGAAAGCTTCATAGTATTATTTTCTTCTTCAGTAATACAATTTGCTCATGACATCTTGCTTTGAGACAAAACAAAGCGATTCACGGAGGTCCCGTCAAGGTCCCAAATTATTCTGAGATAAAATGATTTTGATTCTAAACTTGAAGGAGAAACGTGAGTCATTAGACGTTTTAGGATTTCATACATGTTTCACTCCAAATATGTTCTTCATAGCTATCTTCATATTTTTCAAGCAAGGACCTACAGTAGTATAACATCATCAAAGTATATTTCTTCTGGTGTGCATTTACTACAAGATAAATTCATGTGTATCATAATTTTGAAGAAGAATCGTCAATAGTTTCATGATATCATAATTCATTTTCGTTAGCAATGATATCATCTTTCGCTGCTCTGGAAGTCATAAAATTCTAATGTGAAACCATAGAAAGAGATTCACTAAAGCGCTGTCAAGTTCTAGAATTAGTCTGAGATAAAATGATGTTGATTCTAAACTTGAACGAGAAACTTGAGTCATTAGAAGCTTCAGGATTTCATACATGTTTCACTCCAAAGATGTTCTTGATCGCTATCTTCATACTGGTTAAAGCAACGATCTACAGTCACATAAAATCATCAAAGTACATTTCTTCTGGTGTGCATTTACTGCAAGATAGATTTATGCTTATCATAATTTTAAGAAAGAATCTTTTAATAGTTTCATGATATCATATTTCATTTTTCCTTAGCAATGATTTGATGTTTCGCTGCTCTGGAAGTCATAAAATCCTAATTTAAAACCATAGAAAGAGATTCACTAAAGCCCTGTCAAGTTCTAGAATTAGTCTGAGACAAAGTGATGCTGATTCTAAACTTGAAGCAGGAGCTTGCGTTACAAGGAGCTTCAAGATTTCAAACATGGTTCACTACAAAGAAGTTTAGATCACTATCTTCGTATCTATTAATGCAAGGATTTGCAGAGTGAAGTTATCAAAGCAAATTTCTTCTGGTATGTTATTACTACGTGATAAATTATGTTATTGCTACAAGATAAATTCATATGTTTTTCATAATTTCAAAGAAGAATCTTGAGTGCAAGAAAGATTCATAATACCATGGTTCATTCTTCTATAGTAAATGATATCATCTTTTACATGGAGTTTGGTAGTATTACGACCCTTTTGAAATAAACAGCCTCCCCAATGACGTTCTTGTTCAGATTCTATTGAATGGTGACAAAAACTTTTCTAATGAAATCAACAAAAATATACTCGAACTGACACTAATTTTCATCCACAATACAGGTCGGTTTGATTAAAAGTAGATCTGAAAGGTTTGTTTACTCCACTCAGCCACTAAGTCCTTTTATCTCTTGCTTTTCATTTTTCACTTGTTTACGCTTGTTTCACTTTGGATGTTGGGAAGTTCAGTGTTATTCTAGTCCAGATGACAGTCTAATTCACACTTAAATTTCAAATTGCAGTAAAATTTAGCGACCATCCCACGTAACACTAAACGGATATATCCAAAACACAGCAATCACCCGACATCCAATGAGAGCTTGACCTTAGTATTTATCAGTAGATATTGTTTTTGCGTAGCCTTTTGAACAAATATTTGATTGTATATTAAGATTTAGCTTTAATAACCAGTCTCTGTGTTATGGCCTTGGGGTAGTCATGGTCTTCTGCTCCTCATGGCATCGTCACTGTAGTGTAGTACAGTAGTTTGTAAGTGCTATTCTCAGCACACTTAGCGAGTATTATTATTGTGTTGATAAAATAACAAAAGACTTGAAAATACCTCATCGTTTGTTGTGTTTCCGCTACAAACTGCTCTTCAGTTCAAACTGTGCTGTCTGGGTGGGTCGGGTTTGAATTCCTGTTGTGTTGAGAAGAACTGGCCTAGACAGGACAGCTTGGATCGAGAACAGTTTGGAGAGGAAACACAATCAAGAAACGAGGTATTTTCAAGTCTTCTGTTATTTTATCAACACAATAATAATACTCGCTACTCGTGTTCTAAGTAATTTCCTTATTGTAAATTTTTTTATTGAATAAAAAAGATATCATCTTTCGCTTTCCTTGAAGTTATCAAGTCATGTCTTAGGCAAGACAAAGAGATTCAAAAGGGGCCCTGTCAAGGTCTAAAATTATTCTGAGATAAAATGATGTTTATCCTGAGCTTGAAGGAGAAACTAAATTCATAAATGTTTCATAATCTAATTTGAATTCTACGTCACACATTTTTAGATTGCAATCTTTACATTCACAAATCCAGCTTTGTGTGACTGTATGGAAGCTTACAGAGATTATTCTCTGTATAGGAATTAGCATATGATACGGGGATGTTTGTTCTTGTTTGAAGGAGAAACTTGAATTCATAAATGCTTTAAGATATCATTTTGTTCTTCTTCATTGATGTTTATACGTCGCAATCTTTGTACTTGCTAAATCCAGCTTTTGCAACAATGTGAAATAGCTTAACGAACCTCTTGCAAGGTGTTAGATTTGTCTGTGATTAAGTGATTTTGCGAAGAGATTTGAGGGCTTCCTGCTTCTCATCTATTCTATTTCACATTGACCTTGCAAATATGTCAACAATAAGAATTACTCAAAGCATTCTTTTACATACTGGAATTAGTCCCAGATAAAGCAACGTTTAAGTAAACACTCAAAAGCTTTTATGGTACGATATCTCATCCTTCTCTGGTAACTTTATCAAATGCAATGTTTGTGCTTACTAAACCATGCTTTTGCAACGAAATGAAATGATGCAAGTAGGCCTATCCTTGTCGATGTCTGAAATTGGTCTGAAAACATTGCTCCTTATTCAAAGTTTCAAGGAGAAAGAATCTTGAAATTCTAAATTTTTGAGAGATAATGTTTCATTCTTCTCTACTGATGTTATCTATCATCAGCTGTTTCCTTCATAAGACAGCTTTATAGAGCAATACAAGGGAAGTTAAAGAACCTTGTCACAAATGGACCGTTTAAGGTTACGGTAAACGTTTGTGACACGAAATTTGATCTTCGCTCCCTAAAAGCCGAACTATTAACGGAATCTAGGTAAACTATGCATCATTCGATGCACAGGAATGTAGGGATTCTAACCATATCAAAGTTATTGGCAAATATTGTAAAATGACATTTTCCAAGCAAATTTATTGTTTAAAAGAGTGTACCACCTTCAAAAGCTATTTTGTACCCTTGGGTCACATCAGCAGGTAGTGCAGATCCTAAGCTTTTAAAGTGTGTCTGGAATTTTTCAAATTCTTTTTCCCTTTGAGACAACATGTTGTCAAAAATTAGCAAATGATTTTTCTACCCTCCCATAGTTGTATTCGTCTGTAAAAGACGGACCATGACACATACAAAGAATTGGGGACACACTTTACAAGTTCCAAGTCTGTCCTGGCCATATACAAATTTTGGAGCCGTTCGATTGGCTTAAAGGGTACAAAATAGCTTTTTCGCACCTGTACCTCGTGGCTTTGCGAGTCCTGAGAAAAAGGGATATTACTAAAAGGCATGGTAAAGTACACATCAGGATCACATAAACCACATTAATCCGGATCAAGCCATTTAGGCTTAAGAGTCAATTAGAGTCTTCAAATAATTACCAAATAAACACAAACATACAAGCACGCGCGATGCTATTTTACACAAACCACAAGGACTTAGGGATTATCGGCTTAACAGGTCAAGTGAATTTTGAAGATTGAAAACAAAAACTTTTTTTAAGAAATTGAGGAGACCGTCGTTTACATGAAATTTCTTCCATTTTCAACACTGCTGTTGGCTTCAAACAAGGTATCATTGTGTGCCTTGAGAGTTTGGCTAACAGAATATGACAAAATCGAAAAATGGATATTTTCACCCAGAAAACGTTTACCGTAACCTTAAGACTTGTATCTTCAGCTATGGGGTTTTAAGCCAATAAAAGTGGCCCAAACCACTTGCGATTAGATTCTAACCAACTGAATGTCAGCATTTTCTATTGACTTCGATAAGTCCCAACTACCAAGTCCCTTTACGTGTGTTCCTTTTTCTTTGCAAATTTGTTGGGGGATTGGGGATACGAATCGTCAATGTTCATAGCAATGGTTATCCCCTAAAAAGGAATCCTGTGGTCATGCGTAGGAAGCATGTTTAATTTGTGGAAAGAATGTGGGCGGAGAATCCAAACACGATGCAAACAAGGATTTGCAAAGAAACAAAGAGATTCTCGCGCATGGTAATCGAATCCTCGGCTGTAGATCTGGTTTGAGCAATGCAAGCAAACAAAAGTTTTAGACAAAAGGGGCAATCCTCGGTATCCTCAAAAAAATTCTGTTTCACATTAGGTGTCAGGTTTTTATGGACTGCATTGGAAGAAGCAGCTGCGCCCGTGGCTTTCTTTAACTTCAACCCAACCCGAACCCCTAATCTTCTGTCAGACAGATTCTGGTGTATGCACAGTAGTTGTATGTAATTAACGTTTCTTGTCTTTATGCTTTGGCCATGGGGTAGTCAGTGTCATTTGCTCCCCTTGGTATCATCCCAGTGGTGCTGTAGAGTAATTATGTGAGAAAAGTAGCATCTAAGATTTCTTGTAAATTTTCTTGATGTGTAATTTTGTAAAAAATAAGTTACACTAGCAATAGTAAATACTATAGTGCCCCTTGCCTTCCCCAGTATTCGACTTGATCAGAGTGAAGTCATGAATGAGTTAAGAGAGATAAAACTTCACTGCTTCCACTTTTCCACTTTTCTTTTTCAAGAGAAAACTATCCGAAAAGTTCCCCGGGCCTTGATTCCCCGATCCGATTGCAGTTTCATTCCCCGTACCCCATACCGTGTTTTGAAGATCGCGAACCAAAGCAACCTCCTTTCATCGCAAGACAGTGTTGACGTCAGTGGCAACGAAGTACAAATACTTTTCTTATCAGCTAATTTCTTGAATATTTCTGTTGTGTAATTTCAGTTGGGAAGACATGATAGCCTTTGTTTCATGATCGAAAAGACAATTGCTGCTCTCTGAGACTTCCTTTACGAACTGGTTTGACCAGTTTCCAATGCTATCATTGTATTACCTGACGCATGATTGGCCACTTACGCGATGAAATTGAAAATTCAAGAAAAACTAGTTTTTCAGACTTGTTTTCTGATGGCAAACCGGCTGAAATTTCAAGAGATTTTGAGCCCACAACACCTTTTATTCTCTTTACGTGCGTTGTTCCATATAAGCCCCGCTTCGGCGCGGGGCAACAAATATGTTGCGACACGTGTCACAGCCTATTGTCTTTGCACAGTTGTTTTATCATTGACATATATGTACTTTGATTCCTTTTAAGCGCACTGAATTGTTCACGCTAGATTGAAAGAATTAGACTTGGTAGTTTTGCGCTTAGCTTTGGACAAAGTCTAAACAGTCTAGGACTTAGTCGCTAATCCCTGGAATGAAAATCTAAATTCTTTTGTTTAATAAAGCATTGTCCTATACCATTGCTGCAAGAAAAACATCTTCTCTGTTCAAGGACAGACGTTTGTTATCTGCTGACAAGATTACGTTTGCTTATTTACTTTGTTATCAAAATATTCGGTCATTTCATTTTTCAGAAGGACTCAGTCCTTGCCAAGTGATGTAAAGACATTTTTGTAGTCTATTTTGGCGAACAATGCAGTAGTAATAGTCACTGTGAAGGAGCATGCGCAAACAGACGAAGGCCACGGACCACGAGGAAAACATGGAGAAGATGATCTTACGAAATTTTGAGATTGTTTTTATTGATTTTTAGTTTGTTCGTGATTTATACGTTTATATTCACAACAGACGAACTTTTATGTTGAAATTCCTACGAACAAGGAAGGAAAGGAGGGGTTTCACCACAAAGTGGCGACCACGAAGGGACTGAAAACACGATCTTTGGATTTTGGCCTAACTGAACATGACTACTAACATGGATAAAGAAACTTGGTTGATGGACTCGGATTCGATGAAGAAAACAGTTGGCAAAGAATTGATGAAACTGAATATGTATGCTGATATGATTAATGACAACATTAAGGACAGAGATTATGCGAATTTACGAAGATTATGTGATGTAACATTTCCGGAGAAACTGAAGGTGGTTGATGAGTTGGTGGAAAAGGTTGGAGAACTGTTTATTGATGAGGAGAAAAGTATGGAAGAATTTCATAATTGGTCAGGCAAGGTGAAACATTCAATGAAACATGCAAAAGGTTTATTCAATGATGGTAAGATGGAAATCACAAGGGTTAACGAAGAAAGGGCTCAAATTACAAGGGCAAAAGTAATGGCTGAGGAAAGAAAGGTTAAGGAGGATGAGAGGAATGAAATGAGAGAGTATGAGGAAAGAATTAGGCAAGAAAAATTAGCTAGAGAAAGAGAATCATGGATGGAACATCAAAGAATTATACTTGAGACAAAGGAAAGAGAACTGGAACTAGAGAGGCAGGCTAGGGGGGCACATGCTAATCTCCCAACACTTAATATCACACCCTTTAAAGGAACATCCAAGGACTGGATCAGATTTTCAAATCAGTTCAAGGCACAGGTTGATAGCCAATCAGTCAGTAAAACAATTAAATTAGGTTACCTCTTGCAGTGTGTGAAAGGGGTTTGTCATGAATTAATTGGTAACATACCTAACAATGATTATGGTTATGACAGGGCAATGGAATTACTAAGAGAAGAATATGGGCAAGGCAAAACAGTTCTTGCAGCCCATACCAAGGAAATCATAAATTTGCAAAGTGTAAAAGGCACACGGTACTTAAGTGTTAAAGAGTTCTATGAGACACTTCTTATCAATTTTGAAGCCTTGAGAGCTATGGATGGCCATGGAAAGGTAGAAGGTTTAGTCTTATCAACTCTAGATAAGTTGTCAGGAATCAAGGCAGATTTAACCAGGAATGATGATAACTGGGAGACATGGGGCTTTGATCAGTTATTACAAGAGCTTAGAAAATGGCTTAAGAGACACCACAATGAGGAAAAAGTAGAGCAAGGGAGAGAATCTAAGGGATCAAGTAAGACATTCCTAACATCAGAAAAAAGGGGACCTCATTGTTTTTACTGCCCAAATAAACATTGGCCAGATCAGTGTAATGTTATTACTGACACAAAGGTTAGGAAGGAAATGCTTAAGAAACAAGGTCTGTGTTTTAAATGTGGTGAAAACCATTTGATGAAAGATTGCAAGAAAAGGGGATGCTTCATTTGTAAAGGAAATCATCACAGTAGCTTACATGAAGAAAGATCAAGAAATGATGGAGGCAGTGTGACAGCTTTTACCCCTTCAGAAGAGTGTATTTTGCCACTCCTCCCTTTTGAGGTTAGGGGGGAGGAAGTCTGGGGAGTGTTAGACACAGGCTCTTCTAAGAATTATGTATGTAGAAAGGCCATTGAGAGATGCAACTTGAAGCCAATTCGATGGGAAACAACAAGGCTAAGAACAGCAGAAGGTATAGGAAAGGCAAGTAAAAGGCCTGTTTATGCACTCAGTACGTATAATCAGAAGGGGGAGAGGTTTGAGTTTGAAGCAGTGGGGCTGGATCAAAGCAATTTTGCAGAAACAGAGAGAGCACCAAGCAAAGATTTGAAATCAAAATATGATCATTTGAGAGGGCTTTACATCCCTGAAAGTAAAGATGGAAAGTATGAGGTACAGATGCTGATAGGGGACCCAACATTTACTGAAATAAGGACAGGGGAATGCAAGAAAGGACTGGGGGGTCAACCCATTGCTGATGAAACCCTGTTTGGCTGGGCAGTTCATGGGGAGAGAGGAGAAATGAATATAAATTATTTCACTCAAACTACTAGTTCAGAGTATGAGCAGCTCTACAGGCTGGACGTCCTAGGAGTTGAAGATAGGAGAGAATTTGATCAAGAGGAGGTTAAGAAGGAGTTTATTGAGAATATTGAACAGAGAGAAGATGGCAGATATAAAATAAAAATACCATGGATTGAAGATAGGGTGCCACAGAATACAAATGAGAGTCAGAGTAGGTTGAGGCTGAACAGATTGATGAAGAAAATGACAGAAGAGATTAGGGATGGATATGAAGAGATTATTAAAGACCAATTAAGAATGGGGGTTATAGAGGAAGTACCAAAACAACCTAGTGGAAAGAGAATCTTTTACATGCCACATAAGCCAGTTGTGCGTGAGGAGGCTACTAGTACAAAATTAAGGATGGTTTTTGATGCTAGTGCCAAGCCATTGCCAGATGCATTTTCAATAAATGAATGTATGAATCCAGGGCCAGCAACACAACCACTCCTTTGGGACATACTTATAAGATCAAGAATGGCCCCAGTTTGTATCACAGGAGATGTGACCAAGGCATTCCTTCAAGTGGAAATTGATGAGTGTGATAGAGATGCATTTAGATTTCTGTACAAGAATAAGGCAGGGCAAGAGAAAAGTTACAGATTTTGCAGGGTCCCATTTGGGGGGGAAAGTTCACCTTTTTGCCTAGGGGGAGTGATTGAATACCATTTAGAAACAGTGGTGGGAGACAAAGACGTGATAACACAGCTGAAAGAGAACACTTATGTGGACAATGTCATGGGGTTATTAAAGGATGAGAAGGAAGCAGAAAAGTTCAAGTCAGAGTCAACACAAATTATGAAAAAGGGGAGATTTCCTTTGACAAAGTGGGAATCTAATTTAGCCAGTATTGATGAAAACAAAGTTAAAGTCAAAACAAAGCTTTTAGGAGTAGGGTGGAATAAAGAGCAAGATACGTATGCAGTAGAAGTTGATGTAAATGAAATGCAAGTTGTGACAAAAAGAATGATGTTAAAGGCTTTAGCCAGTATTTACGACCCACTGGGTATAATTTCCCCTATTCTTGTTGAAGGAAAACACATTTACAGACTAGCAGTCGATGAAAAACGAGGATGGGATCAAGAAGTAAGTAATGATCTTAAAAGGAAGTGGAATAGATGGCTGAAGAGATTAAAGTCAGTTGAGGTTCCAAGAACCATTGCACCATACCTTGAAGATGTGACACAGGTTGTCTTACATCATTTCATGGATGCAAGTAATAAGGCTGTTTCTGCGCAAACTGTAGCCATTGTGACCCAGCCAAGTGGGGAAACTCAAGCACTACTTACATCAAAGTCAAGACTGGCTAAAAGGGGATTATCGATTGCTAGGCAAGAACTTGTAGCATGTCAGATGGGGGCTAATATGGCATCGAATACCAATAATGCTTTGAAAAGGTGGCCAATCATTAGAAACCATTGCTGGAGTGACAGCCAAGTAGCTTTGTGCTGGATAGCACAGCCTTTTAAGAATTGGAAGACATTTGTTTCAAACAGAGTAAAGAAAATTCATGAACTTACGGAGAACTTGAAATTAGATTGGAGATATGTGCCTACTAAAATGAATCATGCTGATTTTGGTAGCCGAGGGAGTTCCCAAGCCCACTTACAGCAGGAGGAATGGTGGGTGGGGCCAAACCGGATTCAAGATAAAGAGAAATGGCCAAAAACAGAAGAGAATCCTGAGACAGACATTGAATGTATCCAAGAAGAGCTAAAGAAAGGGGAAACATTGTTCTATTGTGCAGAAGATAAGGCAAATCTGAAAGAAATAGATAGTTTATTAGAGAGAAAGACTCTCAAAAGCACAAAAAGAATCATAGCATGGTGCCTGAGGTTTAGTTTGAACTGCAGGGCAAACAGAAGTGGGGAGAAAAGAAAGGCTGGGCCACTAACTACTGAAGAGATTGAGAATGCTGACAAGAAATTGATTAGGAATGCTCAAGAACAAATAAATCTTGAAAGCAAGGAAGCACAACAATTAGGTTTAAACAAATGTGAAGACGGAGTGATAAGATGTTTTGGTAGAATTCCTGACTACCAACCAATATTTGTTCCAAGACAATCACTATATGCTGTTAAGATGGGAGAAGAGGTACACCAACAGGTCGGACACAAGGGTGTAAATATCATGATGTCAAAAGTCAGAGAGAGATTTTGGGTTCCAAGACTGAGAACAGTACTCAAGAAGATAAAGGGAAGATGCGAAAGATGCAAGGTGATGGCAGCAGAGCCATTTCCAGCACCAACAGCTGGACAATTACCACACAGCAGAGTAACAGCAAATTACCCATTTGGAGTTGTCGGAGTAGACTTTGTAGGACCATTTCAATTAAAAGGAGATGACGAGAAAGCATATGTAATCAATTTTTCATGTGGAACATCAAGAGCTGTATACTTTACAACTACAAGAAATCTGTTAACAAGTGAGTTCATTAATAAGTTAAATGAATTCATAGCTGTTCGTACAAGACCAAGGAAGATAATTAGTGATAATGCACAGACATTTAAGGCTGCTGCTGATTTTATCGAGAAATTGAGCAAAAGTGAAGAGTTACATGATTATTTGTCAGATCAAGGAATCATATGGGATTTCATCCTTGCTAAAAGTCCCTGGAGAGGGTCATTTTATGAAAGATTGCACAGAGATTTGAAGAATATCTTGTATCAGAAATTAGGGAGGTGCCATCTGACATATGAAGGATTGAGCAGAGTGATCAAAGATATCGAGATAATATTCAACAATCGACCGTTACAATACGTGGAAGATGAGATGGGTACAAGAGTTTTAACTCCAAACAGAATCATACATGGAAGAGATATTTATCAATTAGAGGAAATAGAGGAACCAGATTCACCAAGCAAGATGGAAAAGAGAATAAGAAGAGCCAAAAGGGAGATGTGGGACAGATGGACAACTGAATATGTGAGAGCACTGAGAGAAAAGCATGATGTTACCAAAGTAAAACCATACCACCCAGAAATTGGAGAAGTTGTTCTTGTGGTTGGGGATGGAAAGAACAGACATGAGTGGAAACATGGGTTGGTAGGTGAATTGTTGAGAGGGAAGGATGAAGTGGTGAGAGGAGTGAGAATGATTGTTAACAATAAAATATGGGAGCGCCCAATACAATTGATATGCCCTTTGGAAATCAAATCTACGTTATCTGCTGAGGAACTGAACAGAAGGATCCAGCTTGCAAGCAAGAAAGAAGAGGCCGTCGAAGTGGTTGAAAGACCAGGAAGAGCAGCGAAGGATCGAGGATCAGCAAGAACCAAGAGAATGCTCGAGGACAACTAACTGGTAACAAGTATTTATTCGAACCTTAATCGTAAAATTATTCTGTTTTGTTGAACTAATAATTTTAGGGGAGTTTGGCGAACAATGCAGTAGTAATAGTCACTGTGAAGGAGCATGCGCAAACAGACGAAGGCCACGGACCACGAGGAAAACATGGAGAAGATGATCTTACGAAATTTTGAGATTGTTTTTATTGATTTTTAGTTTGTTCGTGATTTATACGTTTATATTCACAACAGACGAACTTTTATGTTGAAATTCCTACGAACAAGGAAGGAAAGGAGGGGTTTCACCATACTATGACAAGAAGTGTTAATCTCGCTGTTCTTGAAGAGTATGACGAGATTTACATGATTCAGAAGAGGGCATTACGATTCTTGCATATTCATTGCTCAAAGGTAAACAGTTACTTCTCAGCTGCTGAGTCAAATAGACCAAATCCGCCAGACAGAACTATGGATTTACACTTCTTCCTTCGTATTAAGCACGTGACTTCTCTTAAAAAGAATCTCGTTGCCCGCACCAAGTGAGAGTTTTCCGTACTGGTTTCAGGGCAACTTTGCGGCTGTGTTTGTTTTGAATCACTGGTTGAGAGAATTTCTTTTGTCTGCATTTGCTAATCGCTTTGAATTGAGGTGTGAACCAAAGCAACTGATGCTATTGTATTAAAAAATCTGCCCTTGTTTCTGCGAACAGATAACTTTTCCCAAGGGAGCTTACACTAAAAATCTGCCATGTCGCGCTGTCGCCTAGTGGAAAATCAGCTTAATATAACCCGTAATTATGGAGCGGAAAGGTCAATTTCGACCAAAGAAATGTTCATCGCTAATTTAGCCCTTCCTCAGTGTAATGAATTTGAAAGGAATTAATCGGCGAAATAGACTGCATTAAAATGGGGAAACATCCCTCGCCCTCCTGACTCACCCAGCATAGACCTTATTCACAATTAGTTTTAAAGATGCAAATCCCAGTATAGCAAGAAATCTACACCATCCCTTTTGATGCAGTTCATACGCTTGTGAAAGCAATGCATGCTTTTGGATTTAGACTGCGTTCACACGATGCCGGCACATTTTGAAAAGGGTGAAAAATTCGTCGGATAGGCCTACCGTTCACACGAAAACGGCACATTTTTTGCCGGCAGATTTTGAAAACGGTAGATTTTGAAAACGGAACTCTAACCGACACATTTTGGAAACGGCATCGTGTAACCACTTGAAAATGATGAAAACAGAACATTTTTAGACACTTTTGGATGTTGCAAAGAAGTTTTTGCCGTCTAATTTCCTACCGTTTTCAAATTGTTCCGGTATGGTGTGAACGCTAGCTCAAATTTTGCAGCCGTCACATTTTTCACCGGTTTCAAAATGTGCCGGCATCGTGTGAACTCAGTCTTAGCTTCACATCTTCTCGAGGCGAATAAGGCATTTCAAAAGAACTGACGTCATTGTGAATAGGGTGTAAGAAGTCATATTTGCTTTATTGCTTTACGGCTTGCAATTATCATCTATTGAGAAATTTCCCTAGATAAGTTTCTGATGAATTCAAACTAAATTCTCATCACTATAGCCAAGCAAATCTGTCTCCTCATTTTTAAAGGAGCCGGAATGTTTCTTTCATGGTAACAATTCAGAGTTAATGGAAACCTGCTTTACAATTGAAGTCTTGTATATAAAACCATGAGCGTTAGGACACCCAGTGTGTAGCTGTTAAAATTTAGATTAGTAGCGAGCCACCTTAACTTATTGTTTTTTTGTGTCTTTAACTTGTTTTTACTTCGTACACAACCACCTTTCAATGTTTCGTAATTTTGAAATTTTCAGTAGTGAGCCACCTTAAGTGAAGATCCACCTTAACTCCTAAGGCTCAAGAGTTAAGGTGGATCTTCACTTAAGGTGGCTCACTACTGAAAATTTCAAAATTACGAAACATTGAAAGGTGGTTGTGTACGAAGTAAAAACAAGTTCAAGACACAAAAAAAACAATAAGTTAAGGTGGCTCGCTACTAATATAAATTTTAACAGCTACACACTGGGTGTCCTAACGCTCATGATAAAACCTCACTAACTGCTCTAGCAGCACAGCATACAGTAAATCCCCGCATATAAGAACCTACTTTTTTTTGAGAGAGAGAGAGAGAGAGAGAGGCTAAAATAGGTTCTTATTTCAAAGGCCCTAACACTAATTTGAAGGTATAGAGGTTCTTATTTGAAGGATACCTTTTGTAGGCCTTTTCAGAGTCTTACGAAAGATGTTCAGCCCCATTATATGCCCTGGAAGGATTTTTACACTTTAACAACCAATTAGCATCAAAATGAACTTCATAGAAACAATCAAAAATCAATTTTTTTTATTCATATAAAATTTTACGATAAATCTTACATTAAACTATACGTTTCTAATTACTATACAATACTACAGGGACGATACCATGGGGAGCGAAATACAATGACTACCCCATGGCCAATATAAAAGCACATGCAATGTTAAACTAAAATACAACAATACAATGAATGATTTAATGTCTAATGGATATTATACTAAACTAAACTATATTCCGTCCCACATTAGATGTAAGTTCAGGGTTGGAATAGTCTAACAAGGACAACTCATTACATGTAATGAGTTTTATTTTGATGGAATGTCTAATGTAAATCAAATGTCAGACATCTTATGTGAAGCGGAATTTACAAGGCATACGAAACATTTACTCTAAATCAATTTTTGCTACCCCTGCAATAAGAACCTGTGTGTCATCATACTGAAACAGGTTCTTAATTACAAGGTGACTGATGACGATGAGTCCCTTGTATCCCTGCGGTAAACCTTGCTCAAGAGGGACTCATCATGAAACAGTAAAAAACTTGGCCCTATCTTCTTCAATCATCAATGGAATTAGGAAAGAATCACGGCTTCGAATCTCTATCTCATGGGAGTGTTTTCAATTCTTCAATCGAATCGAGAATTCTATCACATTTACACGTTAACAATAGTAATTCGCAAATCTCGCACTCTGATTGGTACTGAAGAAATTGCTCAGTTTGGGCCTAAATTGGGCCAAGTTTTTCATAGTAATACTATGAGTCTCTATTGACCGAAGCGCAATCATCAAGTCAAAGAGCACAGGGAAACAAGAGACTCATCGTCATAAGTCTAATTACAAGGTACATAATTTAGGAAAAACAGCCTCTAGGTTCTTACTTTGGTAGGTTCTTATATGCGGGGATTTACAGTACTAAAAATAAGCAACAACAGTGAAAGTGAAGGTGAAGTTGCTGTTTTTTAGCGCCAAGAGCTGAGATCACAGCAATGAAGAATACTCAGTCAAGTCCACGATCCCTTGTTATGACGATCAAGTAATGGTCCTCTACCCGGGGGGGGGGGCACATAACATGTTGAGGGTACGAGTACGAGTATTTGCCGCCCATATGGGTGGGTTGTTGGGCCCGAAATTCTCTGAGCAAGGGTCCCTTTTTCGGCAGATTTTCCTTACACATGGGAGGGTTATCTAGAAATTGGCGAAAAATAGTCAAAAATGGGTAGTTTTTCGCCCACATTCATCATAAAAGTGAGAGGTACCTTTCTGAAATCCGGGCGACAGACCCCCGTCCATCCGCAAGTCATTTACCCCCCCCCCTCCCGGTGCCCTACCTGGGATCGAACACTGATTGTTTTTGCTGCAAAGTCAAAGAATTACACTACTGCGCCACAGCATCTTTCACAGTGATTTCACCATCTGCTTTCCAACGGAATTCAAGAATGAAATTCAAGGTAAAAGCTTTAAATCACAAGCATAAATGTATATGAATAGAAGACTGCCCTCTCCTTCCACAACTCAAAATAGCATACGCCTTTCCGCTGTCATTGGTTGATTAGACGCTATGCTTTGTGGGTTGAATCAAAAAGAGAAGATCTTTGTCTGCACGATATTTAATTGATGACAATCATTAATGTTTCAAAGGGTGCATTTTGGTCGTAGTATCTAAGAGTGAAATAAATTCTAGCTTGCTGAAAGGACTTTGGAGAAAAATGTTATATATTCAGCGTTAAAATTATTGGTTATCAAATAGTTTTGCTGAAAGTATGAAGTGTTACACCTGCCATATTGCCTCAAAAAATCGTTTCCCAAAATGAAACGATTTACTAAGCCTTCAAGAATCGTCCCCCCCCCCCCCGCCCTAAATGAAAATAGTACTGTGCTGAAATCGTATCAAAACATGCTGCTTTAGTTTAGTGCTTAATACCGGCGGTTTACAACAAAAGTAAACGAATTTAGAAGCGGGCACAGCAGAGGCGCCTCAGGCCTCAGTTCATTGATAACAAGCAGGAAGTAAAGGAAATCAGAGCAAGGCACACGACTTTAACGTTAAGTAATGGCCACTGCTAACGATTAGAAATGAGTTTAGAAGAGGAACGGAGATGTAGCGAGGTTCCTTCAATGCACACAAGCAGTAAGTATTTTGCGAAGAGTTGATCAAAGCATATTATTTTATGCAAGGGATGGAAGCTGAAGGTGAAGATGAAGTTGCGTTTTTCAGCGCCAAGCGCTGGGATCGCAGAAATAGAGCATTGATTTGATTTGATTTGATTTGATTTGATTTTGATTTTATTAAGGAGGGTTGCCCTTCAACAGAGTTGTTTTACAAGGGGCACTCCACTTAAAAACATTACTTACAATATACAATACCGAATAAAAAGAAAAATTACAATATAAAAACCATGATATAAAAACCTAATACAAAATTTACAAAATCTAGTTTAAAAGAAAAAGAGAAAGACCTAAATAGATTTTTTAAAACTATTCAGGGAAGATGCCTGTTTAGTATCAGCAGGAAGGTCATTCCAAGCTTTTGCTCCTCGATAGGAAAAACATTTTTGCCCATTACTTGACTTTTTCATGGGTAGTCTTAAATCTGTCTCTGAATTAGACCTAATCGAGTCCGCGACCCCTTGTCATGACGCTCAAGTGGTGGGGCCCTACCGGGACTCGAACCCACTCCGCCTGACTGTTCTGGCTGCAATGTCAGAGGATTACACCACGGCGCCACAACACCTTCAAGGTAATTTCTAGAGCAGGGATGGAACACAGCGAAGTAGCCTCGAGAAGATCTGGTTAATAATCATAGCTGGCAACTTACAACCATAGCTGAAACACATACAGTTGAAAATAATGATACATTATTTCATTAGTACATTGTGCCGAGGCCAGATAGTTCTACCAATAATACAAGTAGCCTAGGTACCTGACAGAGGGCAGGCTTAGCTAAGACAGACAAAGTGAGACGATCGATAGAACGCTTGAAGTCTGGCGGGTATATCTAGTTCGGAAGAATAGGTGGGAAGAGATGCAAGTGACAGTGAACGACTGACAGATCCGTGAGTTATCAGAATGAATTCTCTGGAACATATTGTGGCGCAGTGGTGTCATCCTTAGACATTTCATTTCATTTTCAAATTTTTAAGGAGGGTAGCCCTTCATCAATAACAATGATGATTTACAAGGGGCCCTCCACTCAAATACATACAAATTAAAATATATTGGAAAAAAACTAAATTAACCTAATTACAATTTCATAAAATACTAATAAAAAGCCTAAGATCTAAAATGAATATTTACAATAAAAAGACGATGACCTATAACGATGAATAATTTGTATCCCTGCGGTAAACCTTCCTCAAGAGGGACTCATAATGAAACAGTGAAAAACTCGGCCCTATTTTCTTCAATTTTCAATGGAATTATGATGGAATCACGGCTTCGAATCTCAATCCCGTGGGAGTGTTTTCAATTCTTCGATCAAATCGAAAATTCTATCACATTTACACCGTAACAATAGTAATTCACAAATCTCACAATCTGATTGGTACTGGAGGAATCGCGAAGTTTGGGCGTAAACAGGGCCAGGTCTTTCAGAGTAATATTATGAGTCTCTGTTGACTGAAGTGCCATCATCAAGTCAAAGCGCACAGGGAAACACCAAAACAGTCAAGCGGACAGGGTTTGATTCCAGGTAGAGCCCCGCCACTTGATAGTCTTGACAAGAGATCGCAGACTTAATAAGGTCTTCTCTACATCTGCAGTGCTGCAAGTTCAGCTTAACTAATTCATAATGCTGTATGCTTCTCGGTCACTTAAACCGCTAACGCTATGTACCCCCTTGCATTAGTCAAGATCAAGTAGAGAGACTGCTGCTATGCACATGTAGGGCTAAGGCTGACGTATCACGAAATTTTAAATTGACTCCGTTTGTAGCAAACTGAATCAATGGATGTTACCAACCAGCCAAACAATGCTTATCAATAGTTAACATTAATAAATAGCATCGAATGGAAAGCTTCAATCGATATTTGAATGTGTCAAATAGCAATTCTCTATTGTTTATTTTTGATAGATTGATGGATTCATTATTATAACAATAGGTCATATGTTGTTATTCATATGATAGCGTATTAGATATAAAGTGAGAACCGCATACAAGGACTTCCACTAGAGATTAGGCTGTTTTAGCAGCATGACGCAGACATCTTTGAAAACGCAAATGATTGTAAACATTTTGGAGCATCCAAACCTTTCAGGTGTTTCCTTCCTAGAAAACTGCTCATAGACAGACAAAGTCCTTAAAACATTCTCGCATTTCCATCGCTTATGAATATGCTCGCACAGTATTTAGCTTCCCTTCTCGATGTTCTTTTCCTGAGGGGCGGCCTCGAATCTCTTGAGAATAGACGATTACGCTAAAGATGGCGGCGAGGAACTTTTTACCAAGATGCACTGCGTTCTTTAATCGAATTCCTATAGAACCGTTAAGGATTCGTAATTAGCACGCAATGCATCTTGGTAAAAAGTTCCTCGCCGCCATCTTTAGCGTAATCGTCTATTGCAAAAGTTTCGAAGTTGATTTCGCGTTGTATCTAACAAAAGAAATATGCTGGCGTCTTCTTGACTGACGTCTTCTTGCTAAAACAGCCTATGATATTTCAGCGTACCTGCGAGTTCAGTAGTTAGAAGGCTCATTTGCAAAGAGCAAAATATCCAGAAAGATCACATTCGGAATATAAATTGCACACATGTCATCAAGAATGCATCGCAAAAGAAACAATGCTGTGGTGAAGCGTTTCTTTTGTTCCACTTACAGGCAAATCTATATATCATCGCACATTCCATTTAGATGAGGACTTTTGCAAGTCTCGAGAGACTGCATGTACGTTCTGTTTCTGCAACTGATAACCTGAAAAGAGCACTTTTGAAGGCCGCCTATCTGGAAAAGAACGTCGAGAACGGAAGCTGAATACTGTGTGAGCATATTCCTAAGCGATGGAAATGCAAGAATGCAAACCAGTTTTAAGGATTTTGTCTGTCTATGAGCAGCTTTCTAGGAAGGAAACACCTGAAAGCTTTGGATGCTCCAAAAAGTTTACAAACATTTGGGTTTTCAAAGACGTCCGCGTCTTGCTGCTAAAACAGGCTTTTATGCCACTTGAAAGGCACTCCTCAAGGCACACTTGAATGGCATGATGGTTCTATATGTCAAACCAATCTGCCATGCATGGCGTTACGATCGCTACTCCATATGTCAGAAATGAAAGGATGAGTGAGGAAAACGTGACGTGTGACACATAAATACTATTTCAATTCTGATTTTCCTGCAGCGGATGATGGGGTGAACATAATAAAGTGCTTTCAAAATGAAGCAGCGTCACCTGTATGTGTGAAAATACAGCAGATATTTATAAATCTCTGAAAAAGGCCTAAATTATCAAAATTGGTTTCTAAGGCAGAAAAGAAATTATCTTGAAAAAGATAAATTATACAGGTACCTTCGTTGTGCTCACAAATAGACAACTCAAGGTCCTAAAAAATGCATACTAAGGCAACAGAAAGTCTTAAAACAAATTGAAAAACAATTTCAGGGTTCTACTGTACGTCATGCTGACTTCAAGAATGCATCCTAGAACACATGTACTAACAAACCAAAATCATGATAATTATGATAAACTCAGGATTACCAACCGCCATCAAGAAAATATCTTCCATCCTCTTTGGTAAGCTGCCAGCGTAACGTTACTTGAAAAATTTGCTGGAAAACACGGTTTATTTGTCACTTGTAATCTTTAAATCTACGAAACATCCATTTGTGTTGCGAGGTGTATCTTATATGATGTGTTTTTATGAAATTTCCAACATTTTTCGTTAAGTACCTCAGCTTGGAAATGATGATAGCTGCAAATCACTCATTGTCTGCCATCTGAATTATTGAGCTTCCCAGCTGGAGATAAAAGCTAACTTTATAAACTATGCTATTCTTTTTCACAATTCTTAATGATAGATTGTCTGAATTTTACAACAGAGTTGATAGCAGATGTGCTACGTTGTCAAAATAAAGAGCTAAGGACCTAATATTGATCCCTGAGGATCAGCAAGGGACTAATCAGTCTAGCTCACAGAGAGTCCATTTTATCAAATATTTCCCTTTCTGGTTACTGTGGCATTTAACTAATTTTACTCCTGTGGTGTTGCTTTGGGCATCCACGACACGGAATTAAATGGCTAAACTCTTGCTTCAGCGCTCACCGTGAATAAGTTCTAATTGGCTGAGGAACGTTACAAGCGCATACAGGGCCGCTGAGAGGGGAAACGGAGCGGCAATTTGCCCAGGATCTTGAAGTCTAAGAGGCCTCATAAAGTAAGGTTACAAGTTTTATTCATAATCCTTCTTCGCTTACTGGCGTACTCATTTCACACAGTTGTATATCTTGGCCATGGGGTAGTCATTGTCTTTCGCTCCCCACGGTGTCATTCCTGTAGTGTTGTAAAGTAATTAGGAAAGTTTTGTAGACGGTAAGTTGTAAAATCTTTTTATGAATAAAAAAAAAAAATTCGCAGTTCTGTTACTGTGCCTTCAAAACCTCTCGGCGGTCCTCTTCTGGGTGCATCAGTACAACAAAATATTGTGAAAAAATAGTCATCGAGTTGTCTACACCTGTGTATTAATTGAATTTCCTTTTCTTTCATATGAATGCAGCTACTTTTCTCACATATCGATTAACCTCAGGAATATTTTTTCGAATAGCAAGACCTTGATTCGAAAGCTAGTCTTCCCAGTTTAAACGAAACTTTCTTTTTCAAAACAATGCTCAGAAAGGGCCAGTCTTAAGCCTTGGTCAAACGCATCCAAAATTTCATCCAACATTTATTCAAAAAAAATGGTGAAGTTTGTTGATGCTGATGAGGGGGTGGTCAAAGACATCCAATATTTCATCCAACATCTCATCCAACATTGCTAGCAAAATCAATGACCGTTATTCGCCTGCGCAGCAACAAGTTTAACGTGATTGAAAATACTTGTAAAGCAAACTAGAAGTAAGAATTGCCGATTTAGAAAGCAAACTACTGATGAATAAATCAAAAATGGCGGTCAGATCATGGCATATCAACTTTGGAGAGCGTTCTGCGCATGCCCACAAATAAAATGTTGGGCGACATGTTGGGCGAAGAGGGTCAAACGCATCCAACATTCCATCCAACATTCGAGAATAAAATTTGTTTTTGATCGCGATCAAACTTCATCCAAAATCAATTTGCTAATGTTTGATTTGATGATCCAACATGGGTTGTCAAACGCATCCAACAATTCCTCCAACATTGGTTTTTAGCATGTTGGATGAAATGTTGAATGCTTTTGACCGGGGTTTTACCCGAGACCTTGAAAATATGGTCAACATCGATCAGATCTGTCTGAAATTCAGGTCTGATAGCACATTGCACTTGTTGAATGAAGAAGAATTTGCATGAAGCTGAAGCGGAAAGAAGCTCTGAATTAAAACTAGGATATCTTCATCATACATAGAGGCTTCCTAGCTCATTGTTTCCTTTCTGATTTAACGAGTGGCATTGTAATCCCTGCAAGTGGCAGATTGACGTGACCTAGGGCCGTATGCCAATCAAACGGAAACTGAGTGTCATAAACAAAGCAATGAGCTACGAAGCTTCGATATATAATGGGAAGATCTTACAGTATATCTCCGCATACACGAACCTACCAAAATAAGAACCTAGAGGCTGTTTTTCCTAAATTATGTACCTTGCAATTAAGAACCTGTTTCAGTCTGATGAAAGATAGGTTCTTATTGCAGAGGTTGTAAAGTTGATATTTGATTGCTGTTTTCAAGGTCATTGTGGTCCCAGTTGGCTTTGAAAGTTATACTCTTCTTCTTGATTACTTATCAGGTCCATTAGAACGCTTCCAAAACAAATAATAATGCTGAACATCTTTGTGAGACTATTGACGGGACTACAGGAGGCACCCTTCAAATAAGAACCTCTATACCTTGAAATTAGTCTTAGTACCTTTGAAATAAGAACTACAGTAAAGTCCCGCCTTAAAGAAACTCATTTCACAAAAAACAGCCCGATTGGTTTCTTATGTTAGAACATATTTCCTCAAAGTAGGGTGTGTATACCATGGTATAAGAAACACTTTTGTATTCCAAACAGCTGTCAAAATTGTTAAGAAAACGTTTTTTAAATACACACAGTTGAACAAGAAGCTGAAAGTTTGCGTCAGTACTGAAAGTTTCTTGAAATCATAATAATTTGAGCTTAAAACTTTTGTTCTCATTTCTAGAGAACTGAGACTTGTTGCAGCCATATTCAAATATATGCCATAAAATATTACTATGTACCATTGTAAAAGAAACTGAACATGAATTAGCCTAGATAGTTTCTTGCAAACAGGTATTTTATTTACCAAAGTCAGGCCTGAGTATCTTATAATGCATTTTCTTAAAGGCGGGACTTTACTGTGATTTCAGCCTGGCTTTCGAAAAAGTAGGTTCTTATACGAGGGGATTTATTGTAGTATCCTTCAGCCGGTACTTAAAAGTGTGCATTTGAAAGCTGTCTTCACAAAACAGAAACTGAAACTGGTCTGAAATCAACTCAATGAAACGCCTTCTTTGGAACTAAGATAACATTTATGCAAGGTAGGCATTCACTCAGTTGACCTTCTTATTCACGAGAGTCTTTTAATAAAACGAGATACGCCCTATTTGAACTCCCAAACATAATCTATTCCCATGGTCTTATTCTGATTTTGTATTTCTGTTCTGTTTACCGTTTCTGTTTTGCCTTATTAGGCCTTGTTTTCATCTTACAATTTAGTACTTGTTTTTCTTCTTCGTTTTGATGTTTACTTTACCTTATTAGGTATTTCTCCCTTCTTGCATGCTGTGTTTCGTTTTAGTTTAAAAGACATTCGCGCACATATTCTCTTTGCTGAAGATGACTCTAGCCAGAGTCGAAACGTAACGAATTATGTCATAACTAAGGATTTTCAACTGGACTGTCAAATTTTTCTTATTTTCAACTGGATTGTCAAAATGTTTCGGTTTCTCTAATATAGCTGGATTGTCAAAGCAAAGTCACCACAAAATGTCTTTTCTTATCGTCGTCCTCATCCTTCTATTTATAACAAAGCTGCATTTCCCTGAATCATCATCAATTTCAGGCATTCACTCATTGGATGAAATCTTTCTTCAGTCTAATGATATGCAGTTTGGATACATTAATAAAATTATCATAACATTGATACTTTGTTAAGTATGGCCATTTTCAAATGCAGCATGCTGCAAAAGCAAGGTCAATCCCTTTTTCCGGTCAAAACTTATGAAAAATTTTTCCTAAAATATTTCAGGTCAAGAAGAACTTGAGGTGATGCCTTGAGGAGGGAAAGAGACAATTTCATCCTCATGAAATTCATTTGTAGATAGTGATAAAATATGCTCTCACAAAGGCGGATTATTGTCTGTGTAAGACTGCGTTCACACGATGCCGGCAAATTTTGAAAACGGTGAAAAATTCGACGGATAGTCCTCCTGTTCACACGAAAACGGCACAGTTTTTGCCGGCAGATTTTGAAAACGGTAGATTTTGAAAACGGAACTCTAATCGGCACATTTCGGAAACGGCATCGTGTAAACACTTAAAAATGATGAAAATAGAACATTTTCAGACCCATTAGGAAGTAGACTGAACGATTCTTAGGGCAATGAGCTTTTTACCGGCAAATTTTCGACCGTTTTCAAATTGTTGCGGCATCGTGTGAACGCTAGCTCAAATTTTGCTACCGTCTCATTTTTCATCGTTTTCAAAATGTACCGGCATCGTGTGAACACAGTCTAAATTCCTAATCGCTTTCCGGCACCTTAAATAGGCCATATTTACAAAAACGTCAACTAAGCAAAGACAAATTCAGTTAATCCACCAAAGCAACCTGGATATCACTGGAGAGACGATAGATTGAAATTTCAGATACTATGCCTCAAAATTGATTTAATTCTTATTATTTCTTGCAGAAGCTCAAATGAATGTGGGTTGCGTTTTTTCTGAAACGCCCTGTATAGTTTGCTCTTGGACAACTGTTTGGCTAATTTGGAGAAATACCCTTACCAAGAGAATACAGGTTCGGAACTGGAAAATCGGGAGCAACCAATACTAATTATGTTGCTTTTTTTAAATCAATCTAAGATTTTAAAAAACAGCAATTTAATACAAATACAGTGACATCTGAGCGAGGGAAGACACAATATTGCTATTGCTTTGTAACAGCTCAAGGAAGTCGTCTGGTCGAACTTCATATAATAATTCTTGATAAAATATAATCCAAATCAAATCTTAAGATGGTAAAGAAATACCTGGCGGCTCGCAATCTCTGCCATACTCTCCCCCGTTTTGTTGATTGTACCTGCTTGTGAATCTTAGAGACTCATCCGCTTATCAAAAAGTATATCGTCTTCTCTTCGCAACAGTTTATCGGCAGATATCTGAGATACTGATACATAACATCGGTCCTTTTTTCACAGCATCACATCGAATAGAAAGTTGCTAACAAGTCAACAGTATTATTAAAAAGTCATCGACATAGTAGCAATGTTTACACACAACTAGATATCCTATAATGCTACATAGGTAACCCTAGGATTATCATTCAAATCATTGATATGTAATCATGCTGTTTATGTGTATTCGCGATATTGCTGGTTGCTCGATTTAGCTTGTTTTCTCAATGAAACCTGAACAGGTTCTACAATTCATTGGCGTAAAATACAAAATCTAGAATCTATATGTGATAGCCTTGGTGATAACCAATGGACTTCGAGGTGGCTGGACAGAGCCGTATGTCTGACTAACTTAAGGGAAGCTTTTTTAACCTGTCACTGCGTAGCATCTGGCTTTCTGTTAGTGATGCGACCAAGGGTGGTGGGACACCGCAGTTGTGCTTCATTCCCGCATTGTTCTTCTGTGGAGGACGAAACGATTTGCTACTACGGAATAGTTAGCGTAAGAGACGGTACCGTGCGTGGGATGGTGGATGGTAGCGATTACTAGGACTAATAATAAGTCTAGGATTCCATCACAGTGTATGAAAATATTTCTCGATCCTGACTGTTACCAGATGAATCAACAAAACTATCCTCGCCTGCGTGCAAACTCTACACTCTACAGACCAGGGCTGCTCGAATCGTTTCGGGTAGTCCTTATGATGCACCTTCTGTGCCGTTACACAAAGAGCTTGGCTGTTTGTCCGTCAAAGAAATGATTGTGAAAAAGACATCTACGATGACGTATAAATCTTTAAACGATCTTGCACCACAGTACCTTAGTGACCTATTCGTTAGACTGTCAGATTTCCACACACGAGAACTAAGAAACACTAAAAATGATCGTGCAGTACCGTTAACGCGAACAGTAAGTGGCCAAAAGGCATTCTCTTACCGTGGTACAAAAGTGTGGAACAAGTTTAACAACAATATCAAAGAGGCCCCCCTCGGTATACTCTTTTAACTCAAGGTTGAGACAGTTGGGGTACGAAAATCTTTAATTTTGTAGATAGCTTATTGTCGTCGGATGTATATATTTATGTAATTTATTTGTAAATAGTTTAGTAGATACTTTAATCTGAACAGGGCCTCAACAATATACTTATTGAATTTATACCCTGTAAAATATGTTTAAAACATGAAATATGAAATATGAAAATACAGTATGTGCGGAGGAGAAGAAAGCTCCCTGCAGCACTTTGAAGTGTCTGCTATGTTTTGACACATATAAGGATATGAAGCTGCTTCATTTTGATGGACTTTATTTGGTTATCCAATCACGCGCTGTAGCTACAGGGAACTTTCTTATCCTTTTCGCTCCTTCGCATTGAATGTAGGGTCTGCGCGCAGGCTAAACTATCCCCGTTTGCAAATCTACCGCGTAAACTACTGCTCCTTGACATGCAGACAAATATGTTGAAAAATATATTGCCAATAGTGAAGATCAATGAATATGCTTTTAAGATTTACTTCACAGAAATTGACCATTCCTCACTGAAATCATAAGGAATTTGCGGAAGGGAGCCATTGCCAGAAATCTTCAGAATGGCTCAAAATCACGATCAAATTCTCAAATGATTTTGTTGAAGGGCAATTCCACACTTAAACATCAAAATAGTCGAATTTTTAAAATAATCGTACTATGACCAATTGTGAGAAAAGTTACATCGAGCTTCGAAAATGAAATCGCTCGTTATTGTCTGAATTTTGGAGATTGGTAGCAAATCATGGTTCAAATGGGTAAAGAATGCGGTTTTCCGTCAAATTTTGACATGCAGCGGCTATTTACCCCGCGCAAAACGGAGTTGCCACGGGAAATGGTGAACAGTCAATCAAATTGCCGAACGGCCTCTTGTATTCCAGAGTACAATACTGGCCAAAATCAATTGGGACAGTGGCAAATTTCCGTGTTTTCGTGATGTTTCCTAAAATATCGAGGCAAAAACATACACTTAGGGCCTTTCGATCCTCCTTCCCCCCTAATTCAATGTAGAGATCGTCGAATGGCGTTTGATTCAAGCAATATTATAACGGGGAGAGCGGTGGGCACGTCATCAAAGACCGAAGTAGTGCAATTTTGTGACTTGTCCCAAGTATTTTGACCAAGATTGTAGAGGTAGAGCAACGAAATCACTATGGGGATGAGATTGTTCTGTAAATAATGATGACATAAAGAATGTTCTCTCTGGGATTGTGGGAAGTTGCCTAAAGTTTCCTTAACTCAATTCAGTTAAAAGAATAGGGCCATGACATTTTAAACATTTTATTTCAAGGTTTTCCAAAGATTCCACGCATGTGCTGTTTGCTCCAGAATCGTGCTTGTATACTGTAAACTGGGTTTTACTAGTACAAAATCGAAACAGCAAGAAATATACAAATCAAATCGCTGAATATATGTCACTTACCTTTCCAGTAATTGGATAGCGCTCTCGTAGCCTTGCCTCGGCGGTAACATCCAAACTGAAAATTTTCCTCGGCGACAGTTTACTCGTCTGTAAAGAGCAACACAAACCAGTTTTATATTTTGTAATAAAATTAATCATTACCAGACTGAAGTCTCAAAATCGAGGCAATACAGAATTCCGCCACTCCTATTGGTTGATCGCACATTTCCCGCGTGTTTCCCGTAGCCTGGTATAATACGATACAAGGACGCGTTTTTGTCGCCACAGCAACTGCTTATGCCCGTGAGATTTACAGTAAACTCAAATGACATGAATGTAACAAAATGTGTTTGATTAAATGATGCGGGTCAAGATTAGAAGCTGTCAGGTATTAAAACTCATACTAACCGGTTTTGTTCTGTGCAGGAAGAGACCTTGCAAACCCTCTACACAGGTATCGTGGAGCCCCACTTTCGATACTGCTGTTCTGTCTGGGGCTGCGCTGGTTTAACTGAAATTAATCAGTTGCAAAAACTTCAAAATCGTGCTGCTAGGATTATAACGAATAGCAGCTTTGATGCCCCAAGCAGACCTCTCATTAGGGGACTGGGATGGAAGACCGTTGAGGAACTTGCCGCTGGTGAATCTAAGACAATGGTCTTCAAGTCCCTGAATGAGCTGGCTCCACAATACTTGTGTGACCTTTTCACCCGAAATTCGTCCTGCTCATCATATAGCCTTCGTGATACGAGGACCGACCTGAGGTTACCGATGAAAAGGTCAGCAAATGGCCAGAGATGTTTCTCTTATAGAGGTGCAAAATTATGGAATAGCCTCTCTGCCGAGTCAAAGCAGGCAACCTCTCTGTATAGTTTTAAGAAAACTATATAGAAACTGTTTTCTTTCGTTTTGATTGTAAATTTTAAACATTATTGTAAATAGGATTTGGATATTGTAAATAAGGTTTTATAGTTTAATTTAATTAATAGCTTTTTACTTTTTATCTTAGATTGTAATTAATGTTTTCATTGGAGGGCCCCTTGAAAATCAACGTGTTGAAGGGCAACCCTCCTTAAAAGAATTAAAATGAAAAAAAGAATGAAATGCAGGAAAACATAAGCCCTCGGTCTTAACGCCTGGTTTTCATTAAATCGTGATTCATCGCCGATCATTGTTTTAGAGCATCGCCGATCATCGTCGATGCTGAAAACCGGGCTTAATGCACAGACCTCGCAAGCTCGGTCTGTATCTTTAGAACCTCGGACTTTATATTTTCCTGTACAGGACAATATAAACCGGTAAGTATGCGCACGAAGCAGTCTGATCAGCAAAAACAAATTTCTTTAGATCAAAGTAATTCGTCCCCCGTCGTCCCCAAATTGATACTTTGGTGGTCGTTAGGACAAGGGGTGGTTTAGAAATTCTGAACTTGTTGGGGATACGAATAGGCTAAGTTGTGAGCCTCGAGGAATCCCCCAAAAAAGGGCTCGAGATCGCATGCGTAGTAGCGATTTATGTCAATGACGTATTATGCAGATTAGCTTCGCGGTTGAGAACAGGAGAAGAAAACAATAGCAAAGTTGCACATGACATTGTGAGCCCCGCCGTTGATTCGCTCTCAACAAAGCTGAATCACAATCGGTCAAAACAATAGGGTCAGCATTTCATCTCCCCAACAAGAACCTTACAGGGATAGAGCCTACAAATGAGACATCATTTGCACCGGGCCGGTACAGTTTCGATCCGTGAAAAAGTTTGTACGGTTCAATTTTCAGACGATCAACCCCTTCATAAGGGAGAAAGACAATTCAATGACTATATATTACAATAATATCTACAAGAAGAAATGGGAGTTTACGCATCGCAAAATCGTGTAATTTGTTGGAGGTATGCACATAGGGGTAAAAAGGGTAAGCTTGGGGTAAAATGAGTGACAGGAGAAATTGAAATAAATTTCATGAACATTTTGGCCCCGTTCACACGGGAACGCAATCGTTCCGTTCCATCTTCGTTCCAGTTTATGGAACGCAAAAATAGACTGTTCACACAGGAACGGAACGATTGCGTATCAGTTTTTGTTTCTGTTCACACGGGAACGCAATCGTTCCGTTCCACAGTTTTCTCTTTAGTCCTTGCCAGTTTTTCCAGCAACAACACATCCACGCATGCGTTTAGGGCAAAAATCTTATCGTTCCGTTTTTTGGACCAGTCTTGCACCTCATTGCCTGTTCACACGGGAACGGAACGGAACGATTGCGTATCGTTCCACTTTTCGTATCACTTATTTTATCGTTCCACTTTTTGGAACGGAACGATGTTATTTCAAGCGTTCCCGTGTGAACGCAACCCCTGAGCGTTCCACTTTTCGGAACGGAACGATATGGAACGGAACGATTGCGTTCCCGTGTGAACGGGGCCTTTGACTCAAAGATTTTCTATTGCTAAAACTGTTAAGATAATTTCCTCGAATTTTTCAATTTTGATTCAACCGAGGGACAAATCACTACGGAAATCTCCAACACTTTCGTTAAGATAAAAAATCTTCAAAACTGTCGATGATCCAAAGAAATCTTGAATCTCTAAAGAATCTTCACAAAATCTTTGAAATCCCCAGAAAAATTCCTTAAAAAATCTTCCAAAATCTATAAAACCTTGGGAAATCTCCATGAATATGCACAACAGTGCAACTGTAGATTATGCAAACGATTTGTTCAAAATTTAGGGTTTCTATGATTGTATTTTATGATTATGACCGTCTATTTAAGTTTTGGTTGGCGTTAATTATCCAATCAACTGGCTAGACGAGAAGCCAACCTAAAATAAAGAATAATATAAAATAAAAAATAATGAAATAAAATAACATCAAATAAATGATACAACTTCTCCAAAAATCTCTTCACAACTCTTTGCAAAACTCGAAGTCGCTTAAAACCTTAGAAATCTTGTAAAATTTCTAAACTCTCTAAAAATCTCAGAAAATGAAAAGTCTTAAAAATTCTTACAGCCGACGCTAATTTTGGAATGATTTGCAATTCATTGTTTGGTTAGTGTCAGGAAAAACATGCCAGATCAACAGATCAAACTAATGAAACAAGCAATTTTGGCATTTTGTACACGGGGGCTACTCATTAGTTTTCAGGACGATGGGGGGTCCGTGCCAATATCTGGGGTCTGAAGTCTTACTTAAATCAATATTTGGGGTCTGTGAATAGCAACAAAGACAAAAGCTCAATATTTCGGGTTCGCAATGCTGCAGAAAGGAAGAATCGTGCTATATGGTTCGAGTCATTACCATGGCCCATTCAATAAATTTTGTTCTGCATAAAGGTCCAAAAATAAAATAACAATATTTTGAGTCTGCATTATTTTGATTCAGCTTTCAAAATTTGGGATCCAGAAAAGAAATAGTGGCACGGACTCCCCCCGTATTGAAAGTTAGGAAGTACCCCCCTGGGATTTTGTGGTGTCATGAAATCAATCGTTACGAACAGAGGAAGATTGTATAAAGTTGAATACACCCCCGTCTAGGTGCCACGGTAAGAGGTCGTAGTGACCGAAAAATACGGTCAAAGTTTCACTGGGGAAGCTAACGAGGGCAGCGTCATTATTAGCGGGGAATTGTTTTTACGTGGAAATAATTTCTCAAATTCCTCTCCGGGGTTCGCCTATTTGCAGCCGAGGTTTCCTTTGCTAGGCGCTTTGTACCGGGGAGATTCACCGCTTGTCCGGGGATTGATTCTGCTCCAATTTTCTCACCGGGGAAATCGCAGGGGTAGAATGTACCAGGGCACTTAGACAGGGGTGTTCGAATTACCTGAAGTTGTACAGGATAAAGAAAGTAAGGTAGTGTAAGTTAAATGTGTCGTTTGTATTTAATGTTTCTCGAACTACTATGAAGTACTTGAGACAGCACTGGCTATTCAAGCGTACAGGGTCACACTTTACTTTACAAGAAGAGCAAGAGGCAACCAATTAGAAAGCTGCCAACAATGTTTCAAAAGCACAGTTTGATGATGTTCCTGTTCTTGTCGCTCCTCAACCAAAAGCAGTTGACAACAAAGCACGGATTGGGGCAAAAACAAGGAAAACCTATACAAATCGATTTCAAAAGCCATCCCGCCGGGGGAGGGGTATTCAAATACTTGCCTTGACGGGATACGCCGCTTAACAGGGTGTCCTTTTCTGATAAAAATTATGCTACATGGCATTACAGTTGATAAGAAAATTCTGCCACAAGGTATCATGTGGAAGGACATAGGGCCAAAGTTTTGCACCGCGATAAGAAAAAGCCATTTGACCATTAACAGTTTTAGTAACGGTAACTTAAGATCAGTTTCCGTTGAACGCAAGGACCGTTCCCTGTCACCTGAATATTATGTTAATAATTTTCTCATGTAGACTGGGGCAAAGAATTATAAGACTTGTAAGTTAGCGTGGCGGTCTCTTTTCTTATAAGATTACTGATAGCCGGCCAACCAAGATTCTGAATTAGTGGAGCAGCAAAGGCATCGTATGGGCTATTTGTTACAATTCTTGCAGCTCTGTTTTGGATTTTCTGCAAGACGTTAATTTTTGAATCGCTACAGCAGCCCCGAACAGAACAACAGTAACTAAACTAGGGCCCGACAATCCCTGTCTATTTTGCTGAGTACATCAGATGGAAGATATTTCTTAGAATACTTAATAATAAGTCAAAAGGCTCGATTAGCCTTGGTCTTGCTAGTATCGACATGTTTTTCCCAGACACAAAAGAGAAACTCTCAGTCCCCAGTTACATTCTACCGGATTGCTATCGGAGCGGAGTGACTTTCATAACGGAAAGGGGTTTAAGTTAGGATAGGGGTTTAAGTTACACTACGCTCTGATTACCGTCGTAGTGTAACTGCTGCCCCAAATATCACTAAGGCTAGAATTACACCATATCGGATTGCTATCAGTATTCCTCTGTAGTTCTGGTCTACACTGCAGGGTGCTTTTGCAGTCTGGCGCAAAATTTTATTGTTTGCTAATCTGAAATTTAATTGTTTCGAAGCGGAGTATACCGGATTCGTGCGATTATATTACAGCGCTTCGCTACGGAGGCAGCTGTTATGGAAGAGGGAAGTGAAAAAGCAATGGCCGAGAACAAGAGATAAAGTTGCCCAGAGATTAGAATATGGTGATGAAGCAAGCAGCTGACCAGTTTAAACTCACGATCCTCAGAGAAACTGTCGCCAAATTGCTAATAAAAATACTGATGCGAATGCCCATCAAAAAGGGACGGCCTCGTGTGAACCCGAAGCCATACCGACCAAAAATATTTTCACAGTCGGCCTGCCAAGTACTCAAGCGGCCCAGTCTCAACGCAGCCAAAGGAAAGCAGTACGATGAAGAAGGCGACAAAGTCCTGTCTTTTATTTGATTCAAAATGGGAAGATGGCGGCCCTGTAATTGTTGGAATGTTGATCAAGTTCCATTACTATTTGTAGTTGATCGGGATAGAACGTATGCAGATAAAAAGAAAATTGGATATTATCTGGATGAGTGGCATTAGGATGAAGAAAATTTCGATAAGTGGCATAGAAGAATTATGATGACAAATTGGATTGGTCAAGCTTGGGAAGAGCTTGGTGAGAATTATCGTGAAATGAGAAGAAAGTTTTTCCAAGAAACAGTTCGTCGCATGACTGCAGATGACACTGATGATGACAAAATTCAGCCAGAGGGCTTTGACAGTTACAAATTTTTATCTACCGAGCACCCCAATAAAAAGTACTCCTGTTGAAAATTCACCAAAAATCGATTATCAAACCATTGGCAAAATTTTCTTTTTGACATGTTTTGTTAAAGACCCAGAATATTTATAGTTGATAAAAATGTTTGCCTTTGAACCAAACAGGTAGAAAAACTGCACATTGTAAAACCAATTTTGAGCTATCCTTTGAAGAAAAACACTCAATTTTGCCTTGGAATCAAAATTTTTAGATTTTCTATCATAACTTAGGTCTCCAATGGAAGTGCACATGTCTGTCCGTCTTTTATGACCAAACAAAAAACTTCACATGCACAAAGGAAGTCCTCTAGCGATCATCAATGCCTTTTCCAGCATGATTTAAAACCAGGTAGCCTCCAAAAGAGTTAAATTTGCTATTTTTTCAACCAATTACGAGATCTGCTATGTCTGAGAAAATAATTTGGTCATTTGTCTTGTTCACAAAAAAAGAAATTAGAAGATGGGCCACGTAATCAAATTTTGGTGATTTTTCAAACGTGAGAAACGTGAGTACTTTCTTTGGAACACACGGTAGCATTGTGTTTTCATAGTGAACTCAACGAGAAAGACTCCTGAAGAAAACAAAAACTTTCTTATGATTACATTTAAAACAGTTTAATGGCACAAACAAAACGGCTATTTTCAAATCCTTGTTAAGAGTACGACACTTTGGACCCACATAAAAGTTCTATTTAGCCCCCTCTCTAATAAGTCCCTCCCCTCTGAGTCAAAATTTGAAATAAGCCCCCCCCCTTCTCTATTAAGCGCCCCTACATATACCAACACAACCTTGCATGTTAATGTTAGCATGGTTTGGGATAAAAACTTTGTTGAATTTATGTATTTGAGCCATAAAATTGTATGTTGATTCTGTGAATTATAGGATATAAGAACTGAAAAGTTACCAAATATATCCTTGTCACTTGATTTTGTGAATACTGCCCCCTCTATTAAGCCCCCCCCCCTGGAAGGTCCGAAATTAAATAGCCCCCCGAGGGATAAGAGCTTTTACGGTAAGAAACTGTATATTACCCTTTACCCTAAAAATTTTCTTATAACCCAGAGAATTTCAGAAAATTGTTGACCTTAAAAGTTTATCAAAGGTGGTTCTTATTTGCGGGGCCTTACTGTAGTCTTCCTCGTATTTTTGTTGAAATGGCTGCAGGGTTGATGTTTACTTCCATGCTCCTTGCAGCATCGTAATTGTACTAAACCCTTGTAATCTTATGAGAATGAATGAGTAAAAATATTTTACAGGAGGATATTGTGGGAGTAGTGACAGAAATGAATACCTACTTACCATGAATGCAAAAAAACTTTGTTCTCTCTCGCTCTCTTTAGGAACGGTATCAGGCAGCACCTTGCGAGTAAACTGGAAAAGACAACAAGAAACCTTGATAATGGTATGCACTTATGACTAAAGTCAAGACAAAAGAAATTGAGCACAGTATGACTCCAAAACCCCTGTGAGAATTTCTTTGCAAAGACTGCCACTCATTTACAATAAAAACCACTAAATTGCGGCCTAATTGAAGCAGCAGCAGCAACCTAATTAAGAGCTACCCGGCATGCTATCTGTTGCAAATTATTTATGAATCCTATTCACGCAATCAGTCGTGTTTTTCATCCTGTGTTCATCAAGGAAAAGCAAATGAAAATTCAAATTCAATGTTTTTCACCTATGACAGAATACGAAAAGAGAAAACAAACTATTAGATCTTTCTATTCTAAAGGTGACGTTAGGCAGTAAAGCATAATTGATTCGCAAAATGAAAGTCAAGTCGCCGAAACATTCTAAATAATATATTTGTTTATGATTTGAATAGTTTATAAATAATTTGAGAACACAAGAAGAGTAAGGAAATAATATTATGGAAACATAAATCAGTAAATTGCTGTGGTATTTTTTGCACGTTATGATCCGCAGCATTTTAGTTAGGATTGCTTTGAAGAAATCAACCTCGTTCTACACGGCGAGTCAATAAAATTGCCTGGCGTTGAAAAATTACTGCGCCCTGAATATCAAAGCAATGGTATTGAGAACTGTCTCGATGCATAGCCATTATGTTCAATTAGAGTCAGATTTAACAGCGTGGGGCTCAGACCTTACCAACTTTAGAAGGGTGGGTGTAAAATTTTATCACATTTTTGTAAAAATAGGATGATTTGCAAGCAACTTTAGATAATTTGCTGTAAACCTGCCGACGCAATTTCTTAATATCTTGATTATTTTCATAATGGCGACATTTTAATTATTTGCTGGGAGACTTGTGAAAGATCGCAGAGAGCATTGTTCCGTGAATGATGAAGTTTTCAAAAGGATTTGAAATAATAATGACAATTTGTAGAGTCTTTTTTCTTGGCCTCTGCATAACAAAAGTACATAGTATTGCAATGGCTTCAGTTCACCCTTTCTTTCAGAATGTTCATTCTTTGGGATTTTTCTCTGCGAAGTCTGCCAGCTCTACCGTTTTCAGAATGCGTATTCTTTTGGCATTATTCTCTGCGAAGTCTGCCAACTCTACCGTTTCCAGAATTCGCATTATTTTGGTAACTGGCAATTTGCTCTGCGAAGTCTACCGTTTGCAGAAGACTTCACAGACTTCACAACCCCTTACGAATGAATGTGAGAATACGCCCTTAATGTTCATTTCCAATTGAAAGCATAACTCTTATAAATGGCCTGGTCAACTGTGTCTTGACAGAAATCTTCATAAAAGTAGCTGTGCAATGTTTAATCAATTTGTGTGTTTGCGTGCTTGTCGGCAATCTTCAGTAATTGCTGGGACTGTCATATTTTATAATTTGACAATATAATCCACTATTTCTAATGCAGCAGGGTGGTTTTGGCCTAGAGGCAATTTTGAAGTTTGCTGATTTTAAACATTACAACCAAGTCAGCAAAAATATTGGAAAATATATCAGAATTTATTCTAATCATTGCAGATTTCAATAAAACTAATCGTTTCATAATAAGTATCAAGCAATTTCCATCAGAATTTTTCAAATCTGTTGCATTTTTCTGAGACACCTGGTAACTACCACAGACATGTAATTTGTTAGGTATAGATACCGATTTGGAGGCGATTCAGTTCTCGCATTCTATGGGTGTAATCGAAGCACTTACTGCTCAGCTTCTGAACAACAAAAATAAAATGCCTGCGGTAAATATTTAGTTATATCCTCCTTCTTTCGATATACGCCCATTTTTGTGTTTAAAAACCAAATCTGTAAAGCACAATAAGCTAGCCTGATAACCAGATTCGCTGGTTATCATGTTAACAATAAGCGAGCTAGCTACCTGGGTTTCAGAGAAACTTTGCGGCGTTGTTTGTTTCGAATTACTGATTGAGAGAATGTCCTTTGTCTGCAATCGCAAGTCTCTTTGAATTTAGGTGTCAACCAAAGCAGCTGATGCTATTACAAAGTCTGTCCATGTTAATTGGAATTGGGTATACAATAAAATCGAAAACTTTCGAAAGGAAAAGTTTCGGCAAAAAGACTTCAAAAAAAACTTTCGCACGCTTTATCGGGGATTTCGGACAAAAAACTTTCGGACAAACACGACATCAAAAACAAGCATGATACCAAGATATATTTTCAAATTAATTGTGATTCTATCATAAATATCAACCTACAGTAGGTACATGGCGATCATCACATCTACAAGGACATTTGAATGTAGTTTTCGTTCGATTGAGCAATGGAAATTTGTTCTTAAACCAAATTAAAAGGTGCTGCCATACGTGAATTATTTTCAAGAAACTGTTCAAGGAACAAAAAATTTAGATAAAAGATTCAAGAAACCTAAGTACTACTGGCAAAACATTGATTAATCCATGGGCCGAAGGAGACTTCTGTGGTAGCCTAAAAATGCTTCAATTGCCTCATTAAGAATTATATTCATTCATACTTACGATGCTGTGGTTGTCTCTTTCTTCTTCATTGTCTTTACCCAAATATGTGAAATATGCACAGCACGACTATGGCCGCCATATTGCATTGATTCTCCGCTGTGCCTCGTTATGGGTTTCTGGGAAGCCCCAAACTCGAAAACGAAAAGGGATTGGGAATTCGCCCCAGCACAACATACCCATGCGTAGAATCAATGCATATGGCGGCCATAGGCCATAGTCGTGCTGTGCATATTTCACATATTTGGGTAAAGACAATGAAGAAGAAAGAGACAACCACATCATCGTAAGTATGAATGAATATAATTCTTAATGAGGCAATTTAAGCATTTTTAGGCTACCACAGTAGTCTCCTTCGGCCCATGATTAATCAACATTTCATGTCATGTTTCGTTGTGCTTTTTCTATTTACAGTGAATTTTCAAGTTTCGGGCAAAAACTTTCGGACATCACCAAGTTGCAGACAATTCAACTGCCGGACAAAATTTTGTCCGAAAATATGATCGTCCGAAAGTTTTTGATTTTAATGTATCTGGAATGAAGTAAGACAGTTTTCAATATTAATACTGTGACATTCAGGGAGCAGTGGACTTTCAAACAGCGACTATTTTCTTACTCACCCAGTAGCAAACTGAGGAATACTTACCACTCCAAGTCTTCTTTTGCGAGTCAAGATGGGAATTTCTTCCTCGACTCCTGGTAAAACCTAAGAAAGAAAATTACGAAATTGAAATTTCAATAAAAAATCGCATGCAGACCTAACTTTGCTCCAGTTTTAAACTCACATTCCCTTGTCAAAATTTAGCCCTCCTCCCCCTCATTTTAGACCCATTTGCGAATAGGGGCCGCACTCATATCTTTATCCTTGTCTTTGAGTTCCTTGAACGTACTCTAGATTTTCTTGATGTGTGAGGCCTGTCTGTCAGCCTACTGCTACAAAGTTATGTTTAGCTGGACAGATACCAAATTTCATCGAGAACTGCACGCTCATCTTGACAAATTCGATGATGAAACATCTTTATAAAATCTTCTCTTGCTGGAGAACGAAATGGCACGATAACAATGCTTGCTAATCAAAAACATTACTCAGTAAAGACTAAAAATCAAAGTTTGAAGACTCACAACAGATTGCTTCACACTTATATCGATTCTGCTGCACTCTTCATTTAAGTGAGAGTCCGTTTACTCCAACGATCACCTTTAGTCAAAAGTATTTTGTATCCAATATCAAAAGTAGTTATTGACAAACATTACGTCACTGCTTTACTTTCGAGTTCGCAGTCAAAAAAGAAACAGCGAGAGAGAGAAAGATTAAGTGTGGCAATTCGACGAAAGTACCAACCCCCACATGTCTCTACTATTGGGCCATAAAATTGAAAATGAAACAAGTGAATGTGCTTATCAAAGCAACTATTTGCGTACAAAGGTTCTTATTCACATGATCTATACTGTATTTGTTAATTTCGTTTTATGAGGAAAAGAAACAGGCTGAAACGAAATCAAATCCAAAAACCGCTTGCACTACAGGGCGTCCCCAAAAAAAACAATCCCTATTTGAACTGTTATCTTAGTAAAATTGTGCTTTATTTGATAAAGATTTTAAAAGACATCTGTTATACAATGCTCAACTTAGATTTGAGTATTTGTTTCATTTCTGTATCTGCGCGCATTAATTTCCCATAATTATTTTCCTGAAAAACAGAATACCTGAAATGCTCAAGAAAGAGCTAAAAATGGTTTATCAACATAATCGTTTCCCTCATCTCAAAATCCACGGAAATTCTGTCTTCCAACTAAATTCCAACAGTACGAAGCTTGAACTCCATAAAGGGACTCAATAAAAATCATTTGTTTTTGGGACACCCGGTAGATCACCTTCTTTTCAAGGGAAGCCTTGTTAAAGGAATGTAATTTTAATGTCGTTTTCTATGTAATGAAGACAGATTCAAAAGAAATCAAAATCCAAAACCTTGCGAAATAAATTCACTTCTTTTATGACTAGTGTTACGACAGATTCAACGGAAATCAAAATCCAAAACCTTGCGAAATAAATTCACTTCTTTTATGACTAGTGTTACGACAGATTCAACGGAAATCAAAATCCAAAACCTTGCGAAGTAAATTCACTTCTTTTATGACTAGTGTTACGACAGATTCAACGGAAATCAAAATCCAAAACCTTGCGAAATAAATTCACTTCTTTTATGACTAGTGTTACGACAGATTCAACGGAAATCAAAATCCAAAACCTTGCGAAGTAAATTCACTTCTTTTATGACTAGTGTTACGACAGATTCAACGGAAATCAAAATCCAAAACCTTGCGAAGTAAATTCACTTCTTTTATGACTAGTGTTACGACAGATTCAACGGAAATCAAAATCCAAAACCTTGCGAAGTAAATTCACTTCTTTTATGACTAGTGTTACGACAGATTCAACGGAAATCAAAATCCAAAACCTTGCGAAATAAATTCACTTCTTTTATGACTAGTGTTACGACAGATTCAACGGAAATCAAAATCCAAAACCTTGCGAAATAAATTCACTTCTTTTATGACTAGTGTTACGACAGATTCAACGGAAATCAAAATCCAAAACCTTGCGAAATAAATTCACTTCTTTTATGACTAGTGTTACGACAGATTCAACGGAAATCAAAATCCAAAACCTTGCGAAATAAATTCACTTCTTTTATGACTAGTGTTACGACAGATTCAACGGAAATCAAAATCCAAAACCTTGCGAAATAAATTCACTTCTTTTATGACTAGTGTTACGACAGATTCAACGGAAATCAAAATCCAAAACCTTGCGAAATAAATTCACTTCTTTTATGACTAGTGTTACGACAGATTCAACGGAAATCAAAATCCAAAACCTTGCGAAATAAATTCACTTCTTTTATGACTAGTGTTACGACAGATTCAACGGAAATCAAAATCCAAAACCTTGCGAAATAAATTCACTTCTTTTATGACTAGTGTTACGACAGATTCAACGGAAATCAAAATCCAAAACCTTGCGAAATAAATTCACTTCTTTTATGACTAGTGTTACGACAGATTCAACGGAAATCAAAATCCAAAACCTTGCGAAATAAATTCACTTCTTTTATGACTAGTGTTACGACAGATTCAACGGAAATCAAAATCCAAAACCTTGCGAAGTAAATTCACTTCTTTTATGACTAGTGTTACGACAGATTCAACGGAAATCAAAATCCAAAACCTTGCGAAGTAAATTCACTTCTTTTATGACTAGTGTTACGACAGATTCAACGGAAATCAAAATCCAAAACCTTGCGAAGTAAATTCACTTCTTTTATGACTAGTGTTACGACAGATTCAACGGAAATCAAAATCCAAAACCTTGCGAAATAAATTCACTTCTTTTATGACTAGTGTTACGACAGATTCAACGGAAATCAAAATCCAAAACCTTGCGAAGTAAATTCACTTCTTTTATGACTAGTGTTACGACAGATTCAACGGAAATCAAAATCCAAAACCTTGCGAAATAAATTCACTTCTTTTATGACTAGTGTTACGACAGATTCAACGGAAATCAAAATCCAAAACCTTGCGAAATAAATTCACTTCTTTTATGACTAGTGTTACGACAGATTCAACGGAAATCAAAATCCAAAACCTTGCGAAGTAAATTCACTTCTTTTATGACTAGTGTTACGACAGATTCAACGGAAATCAAAATCCAAAACCTTGCGAAATAAATTCACTTCTTTTATGACTAGTGTTACGACAGATTCAACGGAAATCAAAATCCAAAACCTTGCGAAATAAATTCACTTCTTTTATGACTAGTGTTACGACAGATTCAACGGAAATCAAAATCCAAAACCTTGCGAAATAAATTCACTTCTTTTATGACTAGTGTTACGACAGATTCAACGGAAATCAAAATCCAAAACCTTGCGAAGTAAATTCACTTCTTTTATGACTAGTGTTACGACAGATTCAACGGAAATCAAAATCCAAAACCTTGCGAAATAAATTCACTTCTTTTATGACTAGTGTTACGACAGATTCAACGGAAATCAAAATCCAAAACCTTGCGAAATAAATTCACTTCTTTTATGACTAGTGTTACGACAGATTCAACGGAAATCAAAATCCAAAACCTTGCGAAGTAAATTCACTTCTTTTATGACTAGTGTTACGACAGATTCAACGGAAATCAAAATCCAAAACCTTGCGAAATAAATTCACTTCTTTTATGACTAGTGTTACGACAGATTCAACGGAAATCAAAATCCAAAACCTTGCGAAATAAATTCACTTCTTTTATGACTAGTGTTACGACAGATTCAACGGAAATCAAAATCCAAAACCTTGCGAAATAAATTCACTTCTTTTATGACTAGTGTTACGACAGATTCAACGGAAATCAAAATCCAAAACCTTGCGAAGTAAATTCACTTCTTTTATGACTAGTGTTACGACAGATTCAACGGAAATCAAAATCCAAAACCTTGCGAAATAAATTCACTTCTTTTATGACTAGTGTTACGACAGATTCAACGGAAATCAAAATCCAAAACCTTGCGAAATAAATTCACTTCTTTTATGACTAGTGTTACGACAGATTCAACGGAAATCAAAATCCAAAACCTTGCGAAATAAATTCACTTCTTTTATGACTAGTGTTACGACAGATTCAACGGAAATCAAAATCCAAAACCTTGCGAAATAAATTCACTTCTTTTATGACTAGTGTTACGACAGATTCAACGGAAATCAAAATCCAAAACCTTGCGAAATAAATTCACTTCTTTTATGACTAGTGTTACGACAGATTCAACGGAAATCAAAATCCAAAACCTTGCGAAATAAATTCACTTCTTTTATGACTAGTGTTACGACAGATTCAACGGAAATCAAAATCCAAAACCTTGCGAAATAAATTCACTTCTTTTATGACTAGTGTTACGACAGATTCAACGGAAATCAAAATCCAAAACCTTGCGAAATAAATTCACTTCTTTTATGACTAGTGTTACGACAGATTCAACGGAAATCAAAATCCAAAACCTTGCGAAATAAATTCACTTCTTTTATGACTAGTGTTACGACAGATTCAACGGAAATCAAAATCCAAAACCTTGCGAAATAAATTCACTTCTTTTATGACTAGTGTTACGACAGATTCAACGGAAATCAAAATCCAAAACCTTGCGAAATAAATTCACTTCTTTTATGACTAGTGTTACGACAGATTCAACGGAAATCAAAATCCAAAACCTTGCGAAATAAATTCACTTCTTTTATGACTAGTGTTACGACAGATTCAACGGAAATCAAAATCCAAAACCTTGCGAAATAAATTCACTTCTTTTATGACTAGTGTTACGACAGATTCAACGGAAATCAAAATCCAAAACCTTGCGAAGTAAATTCACTTCTTTTATGACTAGTGTTACGACAGATTCAACGGAAATCAAAATCCAAAACCTTGCGAAATAAATTCACTTCTTTTATGACTAGTGTTACGACAGATTCAACGGAAATCAAAATCCAAAACCTTGCGAAATAAATTCACTTCTTTTATGACTAGTGTTACGACAGATTCAACGGAAATCAAAATCCAAAACCTTGCGAAGTAAATTCACTTCTTTTATGACTAGTGTTACGACAGATTCAACGGAAATCAAAATCCAAAACCTTGCGAAATAAATTCACTTCTTTTATGACTAGTGTTACGACAGATTCAACGGAAATCAAAATCCAAAACCTTGCGAAATAAATTCACTTCTTTTATGACTAGTGTTACGACAGATTCAACGGAAATCAAAATCCAAAACCTTGCGAAATAAATTCACTTCTTTTATGACTAGTGTTACGACAGATTCAACGGAAATCAAAATCCAAAACCTTGCGAAATAAATTCACTTCTTTTATGACTAGTGTTACGACAGATTCAACGGAAATCAAAATCCAAAACCTTGCGAAATAAATTCACTTCTTTTATGACTAGTGTTACGACAGATTCAACGGAAATCAAAATCCAAAACCTTGCGAAGTAAATTCACTTCTTTTATGACTAGTGTTACGACAGATTCAACGGAAATCAAAATCCAAAACCTTGCGAAGTAAATTCACTTCTTTTATGACTAGTGTTACGACAGATTCAACGGAAATCAAAATCCAAAACCTTGCGAAATAAATTCACTTCTTTTATGACTAGTGTTACGACAGATTCAACGGAAATCAAAATCCAAAACCTTGCGAAGTAAATTCACTTCTTTTATGACTAGTGTTACGACAGATTCAACGGAAATCAAAATCCAAAACCTTGCGAAATAAATTCACTTCTTTTATGACTAGTGTTACGACAGATTCAACGGAAATCAAAATCCAAAACCTTGCGAAATAAATTCACTTCTTTTATGACTAGTGTTACGACAGATTCAACGGAAATCAAAATCCAAAACCTTGCGAAATAAATTCACTTCTTTTATGACTAGTGTTACGACAGATTCAACGGAAATCAAAATCCAAAACCTTGCGAAATAAATTCACTTCTTTTATGACTAGTGTTACGACAGATTCAACGGAAATCAAAATCCAAAACCTTGCGAAATAAATTCACTTCTTTTATGACTAGTGTTACGACAGATTCAACGGAAATCAAAATCCAAAACCTTGCGAAATAAATTCACTTCTTTTATGACTAGTGTTACGACAGATTCAACGGAAATCAAAATCCAAAACCTTGCGAAATAAATTCACTTCTTTTATGACTAGTGTTACGACAGATTCAACGGAAATCAAAATCCAAAACCTTGCGAAATAAATTCACTTCTTTTATGACTAGTGTTACGACAGATTCAACGGAAATCAAAATCCAAAACCTTGCGAAGTAAATTCACTTCTTTTATGACTAGTGTTACGACAGATTCAACGGAAATCAAAATCCAAAACCTTGCGAAATAAATTCACTTCTTTTATGACTAGTGTTACGACAGATTCAACGGAAATCAAAATCCAAAACCTTGCGAAATAAATTCACTTCTTTTATGACTAGTGTTACGACAGATTCAACGGAAATCAAAATCCAAAACCTTGCGAAGTAAATTCACTTCTTTTATGACTAGTGTTACGACAGATTCAACGGAAATCAAAATCCAAAACCTTGCGAAATAAATTCACTTCTTTTATGACTAGTGTTACGACAGATTCAACGGAAATCAAAATCCAAAACCTTGCGAAGTAAATTCACTTCTTTTATGACTAGTGTTACGACAGATTCAACGGAAATCAAAATCCAAAACCTTGCGAAATAAATTCACTTCTTTTATGACTAGTGTTACGACAGATTCAACGGAAATCAAAATCCAAAACCTTGCGAAATAAATTCACTTCTTTTATGACTAGTGTTACGACAGATTCAACGGAAATCAAAATCCAAAACCTTGCGAAATAAATTCACTTCTTTTATGACTAGTGTTACGACAGATTCAACGGAAATCAAAATCCAAAACCTTGCGAAATAAATTCACTTCTTTTATGACTAGTGTTACGACAGATTCAACGGAAATGAAAATCCAAAACCTTGCGAAATAAATTCACTTCTTTTATGACTAGTGTTACGACAGATTCAACGGAAATCAAAATCCAAAACCTTGCGAAGTAAATTCACTTCTTTTATGACTAGTGTTACGACAGATTCAACGGAAATCAAAATCCAAAACCTTGCGAAATAAATTCACTTCTTTTATGACTAGTGTTACGACAGATTCAACGGAAATCAAAATCCAAAACCTTGCGAAGTAAATTCACTTCTTTTATGACTAGTGTTACGACAGATTCAACGGAAATCAAAATCCAAAACCTTGCGAAGTAAATTCACTTCTTTTATGACTAGTGTTACGACAGATTCAACGGAAATCAAAATCCAAAACCTTGCGAAGTAAATTCACTTCTTTTATGACTAGTGTTACGACAGATTCAACGGAAATCAAAATCCAAAACCTTGCGAAATAAATTCACTTCTTTTATGACTAGTGTTACGACAGATTCAACGGAAATCAAAATCCAAAACCTTGCGAAATAAATTCACTTCTTTTATGACTAGTGTTACGACAGATTCAACGGAAATCAGAATCCAAAACCTTGCGAAATAAATTCACTTCTTTTATGACTAGTGTTACGACAGATTCAACGGAAATCAAAATCCAAAACCTTGCGAAATAAATTCACTTCTTTTATGACTAGTGTTACGACAGATTCAACGGAAATCAAAATCCAAAACCTTGCGAAATAAATTCACTTCTTTTATGACTAGTGTTACGACAGATTCAACGGAAATCAAAATCCAAAACCTTGCGAAATAAATTCACTTCTTTTATGACTAGTGTTACGACAGATTCAACGGAAATCAAAATCCAAAACCTTGCGAAATAAATTCACTTCTTTTATGACTAGTGTTACGACAGATTCAACGGAAATCAAAATCCAAAACCTTGCGAAATAAATTCACTTCTTTTATGACTAGTGTTACGACAGATTCAACGGAAATCAAAATCCAAAACCTTGCGAAATAAATTCACTTCTTTTATGACTAGTGTTACGACAGATTCAACGGAAATCAAAATCCAAAACCTTGCGAAATAAATTCACTTCTTTTATGACTAGTGTTACGACAGATTCAACGGAAATCAAAATCCAAAACCTTGCGAAATAAATTCACTTCTTTTATGACTAGTGTTACGACAGATTCAACGGAAATCAAAATCCAAAACCTTGCGAAATAAATTCACTTCTTTTATGACTAGTGTTACGACAGATTCAACGGAAATCAAAATCCAAAACCTTGCGAAATAAATTCACTTCTTTTATGACTAGTGTTACGACAGATTCAACGGAAATCAAAATCCAAAACCTTGCGAAGTAAATTCACTTCTTTTATGACTAGTGTTACGACAGATTCAACGGAAATCAAAATCCAAAACCTTGCGAAGTAAATTCACTTCTTTTATGACTAGTGTTACGACAGATTCAACGGAAATCAAAATCCAAAACCTTGCGAAATAAATTCACTTCTTTCATGACTAGTGTTACGACAGATTCAACGGAAATCAAAATCCAAAACCTTGCGAAGTAAATTCACTTCTTTTATGACTAGTGTTACGACAGATTCAACGGAAATCAAAATCCAAAACCTTGCGAAGTAAATTCACTTCTTTTATGACTAGTGTTACGACAGATTCAACGGAAATCAAAATCCAAAACCTTGCGAAATAAATTCACTTCTTTTATGACTAGTGTTACGACAGATTCAACGGAAATCAAAATCCAAAACCTTGCGAAGTAAATTCACTTCTTTTATGACTAGTGTTACGACAGATTCAACGGAAATCAAAATCCAAAACCTTGCGAAGTAAATTCACTTCTTTTATGACTAGTGTTACGACAGATTCAACGGAAATCAAAATCCAAAACCTTGCGAAATAAATTCACTTCTTTTATGACTAGTGTTACGACAGATTCAACGGAAATCAAAATCCAAAACCTTGCGAAGTAAATTCACTTCTTTTATGACTAGTGTTACGACAGATTCAACGGAAATCAAAATCCAAAACCTTGCGAAATAAATTCACTTCTTTTATGACTAGTGTTACGACAGATTCAACGGAAATCAAAATCCAAAACCTTGCGAAGTAAATTCACTTCTTTTATGACTAGTGTTACGACAGATTCAACGGAAATCAAAATCCAAAACCTTGCGAAGTAAATTCACTTCTTTTATGACTAGTGTTACGACAGATTCAACGGAAATCAAAATCCAAAACCTTGCGAAGTAAATTCACTTCTTTTATGACTAGTGTTACGACAGATTCAACGGAAATCAAAATCCAAAACCTTGCGAAATAAATTCACTTCTTTTATGACTAGTGTTACGACAGATTCAACGGAAATCAAAATCCAAAACCTTGCGAAATAAATTCACTTCTTTTATGACTAGTGTTACGACAGATTCAACGGAAATCAAAATCCAAAACCTTGCGAAATAAATTCACTTCTTTTATGACTAGTGTTACGACAGATTCAACGGAAATCAAAATCCAAAACCTTGCGAAATAAATTCACTTCTTTTATGACTAGTGTTACGACAGATTCAACGGAAATCAAAATCCAAAACCTTGCGAAATAAATTCACTTCTTTTATGACTAGTGTTACGACAGATTCAACGGAAATCAAAATCCAAAACCTTGCGAAATAAATTCACTTCTTTTATGACTAGTGTTACGACAGATTCAACGGAAATCAAAATCCAAAACCTTGCGAAATAAATTCACTTCTTTTATGACTAGTGTTACGACAGATTCAACGGAAATCAAAATCCAAAACCTTGCGAAGTAAATTCACTTCTTTTATGACTAGTGTTACGACAGATTCAACGGAAATCAAAATCCAAAACCTTGCGAAATAAATTCACTTCTTTTATGACTAGTGTTACGACAGATTCAACGGAAATCAAAATCCAAAACCTTGCGAAATAAATTCACTTCTTTTATGACTAGTGTTACGACAGATTCAACGGAAATCAAAATCCAAAACCTTGCGAAGTAAATTCACTTCTTTTATGACTAGTGTTACGACAGATTCAACGGAAATCAAAATCCAAAACCTTGCGAAATAAATTCACTTCTTTTATGACTAGTGTTACGACAGATTCAACGGAAATCAAAATCCAAAACCTTGCGAAGTAAATTCACTTCTTTTATGACTAGTGTTACGACAGATTCAACGGAAATCAAAATCCAAAACCTTGCGAAATAAATTCACTTCTTTTATGACTAGTGTTACGACAGATTCAACGGAAATCAAAATCCAAAACCTTGCGAAATAAATTCACTTCTTTTATGACTAGTGTTACGACAGATTCAACGGAAATCAAAATCCAAAACCTTGCGAAATAAATTCACTTCTTTTATGACTAGTGTTACGACAGATTCAACGGAAATCAAAATCCAAAACCTTGCGAAATAAATTCACTTCTTTTATGACTAGTGTTACGACAGATTCAACGGAAATCAAAATCCAAAACCTTGCGAAATAAATTCACTTCTTTTATGACTAGTGTTACGACAGATTCAACGGAAATCAAAATCCAAAACCTTGCGAAATAAATTCACTTCTTTTATGACTAGTGTTACGACAGATTCAACGGAAATCAAAATCCAAAACCTTGCGAAATAAATTCACTTCTTTTATGACTAGTGTTACGACAGATTCAACGGAAATCAAAATCCAAAACCTTGCGAAATAAATTCACTTCTTTTATGACTAGTGTTACGACAGATTCAACGGAAATCAAAATCCAAAACCTTGCGAAATAAATTCACTTCTTTTATGACTAGTGTTACGACAGATTCAACGGAAATCAAAATCCAAAACCTTGCGAAATAAATTCACTTCTTTTATGACTAGTGTTACGACAGATTCAACGGAAATCAAAATCCAAAACCTTGCGAAATAAATTCACTTCTTTTATGACTAGTGTTACGACAGATTCAACGGAAATCAAAATCCAAAACCTTGCGAAATAAATTCACTTCTTTTATGACTAGTGTTACGACAGATTCAACGGAAATCAAAATCCAAAACCTTGCGAAATAAATTCACTTCTTTTATGACTAGTGTTACGACAGATTCAACGGAAATCAAAATCCAAAACCTTGCGAAATAAATTCACTTCTTTTATGACTAGTGTTACGACAGATTCAACGGAAATCAAAATCCAAAACCTTGCGAAGTAAATTCACTTCTTTTATGACTAGTGTTACGACAGATTCAACGGAAATCAAAATCCAAAACCTTGCGAAGTAAATTCACTTCTTTTATGACTAGTGTTACGACAGATTCAACGGAAATCAAAATCCAAAACCTTGCGAAGTAAATTCACTTCTTTTATGACTAGTGTTACGACAGATTCAACGGAAATCAAAATCCAAAACCTTGCGAAGTAAATTCACTTCTTTTATGACTAGTGTTACGACAGATTCAACGGAAATCAAAATCCAAAACCTTGCGAAATAAATTCACTTCTTTTATGACTAGTGTTACGACAGATTCAACGGAAATCAAAATCCAAAACCTTGCGAAGTAAATTCACTTCTTTTATGACTAGTGTTACGACAGATTCAACGGAAATCAAAATCCAAAACCTTGCGAAATAAATTCACTTCTTTTATGACTAGTGTTACGACAGATTCAACGGAAATCAAAATCCAAAACCTTGCGAAGTAAATTCACTTCTTTTATGACTAGTGTTACGACAGATTCAACGGAAATCAAAATCCAAAACCTTGCGAAATAAATTCACTTCTTTTATGACTAGTGTTACGACAGATTCAACGGAAATCAAAATCCAAAACCTTGCGAAATAAATTCACTTCTTTTATGACTAGTGTTACGACAGATTCAACGGAAATCAAAATCCAAAACCTTGCGAAATAAATTCACTTCTTTTATGACTAGTGTTACGACAGATTCAACGGAAATCAAAATCCAAAACCTTGCGAAATAAATTCACTTCTTTTATGACTAGTGTTACGACAGATTCAACGGAAATCAAAATCCAAAACCTTGCGAAATAAATTCACTTCTTTTATGACTAGTGTTACGACAGATTCAACGGAAATCAAAATCCAAAACCTTGCGAAATAAATTCACTTCTTTTATGACTAGTGTTACGACAGATTCAACGGAAATCAAAATCCAAAACCTTGCGAAATAAATTCACTTCTTTTATGACTAGTGTTACGACAGATTCAACGGAAATCAAAATCCAAAACCTTGCGAAATAAATTCACTTCTTTTATGACTAGTGTTACGACAGATTCAACGGAAATCAAAATCCAAAACCTTGCGAAGTAAATTCACTTCTTTTATGACTAGTGTTACGACAGATTCAACGGAAATCAAAATCCAAAACCTTGCGAAATAAATTCACTTCTTTTATGACTAGTGTTACGACAGATTCAACGGAAATCAAAATCCAAAACCTTGCGAAATAAATTCACTTCTTTTATGACTAGTGTTACGACAGATTCAACGGAAATCAAAATCCAAAACCTTGCGAAATAAATTCACTTCTTTTATGACTAGTGTTACGACAGATTCAACGGAAATCAAAATCCAAAACCTTGCGAAATAAATTCACTTCTTTTATGACTAGTGTTACGACAGATTCAACGGAAATCAAAATCCAAAACCTTGCGAAGTAAATTCACTTCTTTTATGACTAGTGTTAGGACAGATTCAACGGAAATCAAAATCCAAAACCTTGCGAAATAAATTCACTTCTTTTATGACTAGTGTTACGACAGATTCAACGGAAATCAAACTCTAAAACCTTGCGAAGTAAATTCACTTCTTTTATGACTAGTGTTACGACAGATTCAACGGAAATCAAAATCCAAAACCTTGCGAAATAAATTCACTTCTTTTATGACTAGTGTTACGACAGATTCAACGGAAATCAAAATCCAAAACCTTGCGAAATAAATTCACTTCTTTTATGACTAGTGTTACGACAGATTCAACGGAAATCAAAATCCAAAACCTTGCGAAATAAATTCACTTCTTTTATGACTAGTGTTACGACAGATTCAACGGAAATCAAAATCCAAAACCTTGCGAAATAAATTCACTTCTTTTATGACTAGTGTTACGACAGATTCAACGGAAATCAAAATCCAAAACCTTGCGAAATAAATTCACTTCTTTTATGACTAGTGTTACGACAGATTCAACGGAAATCAAAATCCAAAACCTTGCGAAATAAATTCACTTCTTTTATGACTAGTGTTACGACAGATTCAACGGAAATCAAAATCCAAAACCTTGCGAAATAAATTCACTTCTTTTATGACTAGTGTTACGACAGATTCAACGGAAATCAAAATCCAAAACCTTGCGAAATAAATTCACTTCTTTTATGACTAGTGTTACGACAGATTCAACGGAAATCAAAATCCAAAACCTTGCGAAATAAATTCACTTCTTTTATGACTAGTGTTACGACAGATTCAACGGAAATCAAAATCCAAAACCTTGCGAAATAAATTCACTTCTTTTATGACTAGTGTTACGACAGATTCAACGGAAATCAAAATCCAAAACCTTGCGAAGTAAATTCACTTCTTTTATGACTAGTGTTACGACAGATTCAACGGAAATCAAAATCCAAAACCTTGCGAAATAAATTCACTTCTTTTATGACTAGTGTTACGACAGATTCAACGGAAATCAAAATCCAAAACCTTGCGAAATAAATTCACTTCTTTTATGACTAGTGTTACGACAGATTCAACGGAAATCAAAATCCAAAACCTTGCGAAATAAATTCACTTCTTTTATGACTAGTGTTACGACAGATTCAACGGAAATCAAAATCCAAAACCTTGCGAAATAAATTCACTTCTTTTATGACTAGTGTTACGACAGATTCAACGGAAATCAAAATCCAAAACCTTGCGAAATAAATTCACTTCTTTTATGACTAGTGTTACGACAGATTCAACGGAAATCAAAATCCAAAACCTTGCGAAGTAAATTCACTTCTTTTATGACTAGTGTTACGACAGATTCAACGGAAATCAAAATCCAAAACCTTGCGAAGTAAATTCACTTCTTTTATGACTAGTGTTACGACAGATTCAACGGAAATCAAAATCCAAAACCTTGCGAAATAAATTCACTTCTTTTATGACTAGTGTTACGACAGATTCAACGGAAATCAAAATCCAAAACCTTGCGAAATAAATTCACTTCTTTTATGACTAGTGTTACGACAGATTCAACGGAAATCAAAATCCAAAACCTTGCGAAGTAAATTCACTTCTTTTATGACTAGTGTTACGACAGATTCAACGGAAATCAAAATCCAAAACCTTGCGAAATAAATTCACTTCTTTTATGACTAGTGTTACGACAGATTCAACGGAAATCAAAATCCAAAACCTTGCGAAGTAAATTCACTTCTTTTATGACTAGTGTTACGACAGATTCAACGGAAATCAAAATCCAAAACCTTGCGAAATAAATTCACTTCTTTTATGACTAGTGTTACGACAGATTCAACGGAAATCAAAATCCAAAACCTTGCGAAATAAATTCACTTCTTTTATGACTAGTGTTACGACAGATTCAACGGAAATCAAAATCCAAAACCTTGCGAAATAAATTCACTTCTTTTATGACTAGTGTTACGACAGATTCAACGGAAATCAAAATCCAAAACCTTGCGAAATAAATTCACTTCTTTTATGACTAGTGTTACGACAGATTCAACGGAAATCAAAATCCAAAACCTTGCGAAATAAATTCACTTCTTTTATGACTAGTGTTACGACAGATTCAACGGAAATCAAAATCCAAAACCTTGCGAAATAAATTCACTTCTTTTATGACTAGTGTTACGACAGATTCAACGGAAATCAAAATCCAAAACCTTGCGAAATAAATTCACTTCTTTTATGACTAGTGTTACGACAGATTCAACGGAAATCAAAATCCAAAACCTTGCGAAATAAATTCACTTCTTTTATGACTAGTGTTACGACAGATTCAACGGAAATCAAAATCCAAAACCTTGCGAAATAAATTCACTTCTTTTATGACTAGTGTTACGACAGATTCAACGGAAATCAAAATCCAAAACCTTGCGAAATAAATTCACTTCTTTTATGACTAGTGTTACGACAGATTCAACGGAAATCAAAATCCAAAACCTTGCGAAATAAATTCACTTCTTTTATGACTAGTGTTACGACAGATTCAACGGAAATCAAAATCCAAAACCTTGCGAAATAAATTCACTTCTTTTATGACTAGTGTTACGACAGATTCAACGGAAATCAAAATCCAAAACCTTGCGAAATAAATTCACTTCTTTTATGACTAGTGTTACGACAGATTCAACGGAAATCAAAATCCAAAACCTTGCGAAATAAATTCACTTCTTTTATGACTAGTGTTACGACAGATTCAACGGAAATCAAAATCCAAAACCTTGCGAAATAAATTCACTTCTTTTATGACTAGTGTTACGACAGATTCAACGGAAATCAAAATCCAAAACCTTGCGAAATAAATTCACTTCTTTTATGACTAGTGTTACGACAGATTCAACGGAAATCAAAATCCAAAACCTTGCGAAATAAATTCACTTCTTTTATGACTAGTGTTACGACAGATTCAACGGAAATCAAAATCCAAAACCTTGCGAAATAAATTCACTTCTTTTATGACTAGTGTTACGACAGATTCAACGGAAATCAAAATCCAAAACCTTGCGAAATAAATTCACTTCTTTTATGACTAGTGTTACGACAGATTCAACGGAAATCAAAATCCAAAACCTTGCGAAATAAATTCACTTCTTTTATGACTAGTGTTACGACAGATTCAACGGAAATCAAAATCCAAAACCTTGCGAAATAAATTCACTTCTTTTATGACTAGTGTTACGACAGATTCAACGGAAATCAAAATCCAAAACCTTGCGAAATAAATTCACTTCTTTTATGACTAGTGTTACGACAGATTCAACGGAAATCAAAATCCAAAACCTTGCGAAATAAATTCACTTCTTTTATGACTAGTGTTACGACAGATTCAACGGAAATCAAAATCCAAAACCTTGCGAAATAAATTCACTTCTTTTATGACTAGTGTTACGACAGATTCAACGGAAATCAAAATCCAAAACCTTGCGAAATAAATTCACTTCTTTTATGACTAGTGTTACGACAGATTCAACGGAAATCAAAATCCAAAACCTTGCGAAATAAATTCACTTCTTTTATGACTAGTGTTACGACAGATTCAACGGAAATCAAAATCCAAAACCTTGCGAAGTAAATTCACTTCTTTTATGACTAGTGTTACGACAGATTCAACGGAAATCAAAATCCAAAACCTTGCGAAGTAAATTCACTTCTTTTATGACTAGTGTTACGACAGATTCAACGGAAATCAAAATCCAAAACCTTGCGAAATAAATTCACTTCTTTTATGACTAGTGTTACGACAGATTCAACGGAAATCAAAATCCAAAACCTTGCGAAATAAATTCACTTCTTTTATGACTAGTGTTACGACAGATTCAACGGAAATCAAAATCCAAAACCTTGCGAAATAAATTCACTTCTTTTATGACTAGTGTTACGACAGATTCAACGGAAATCAAAATCCAAAACCTTGCGAAATAAATTCACTTCTTTTATGACTAGTGTTACGACAGATTCAACGGAAATCAAAATCCAAAACCTTGCGAAATAAATTCACTTCTTTTATGACTAGTGTTACGACAGATTCAACGGAAATCAAAATCCAAAACCTTGCGAAATAAATTCACTTCTTTTATGACTAGTGTTACGACAGATTCAACGGAAATCAAAATCCAAAACCTTGCGAAATAAATTCACTTCTTTTATGACTAGTGTTACGACAGATTCAACGGAAAACTCTAAAACCAAAAATGTGTAAACTAAAGTTCAGGCGCAGATTAGCCCACAAGGTTACTGGGAGGAAGCCCGGTGCCCCCCTGGGGCCCCAATAAAAACAACCGAAAATTACTTCTAGTTTTATCTAGTTAAAACAGCTTTCATCATCCAACAATACCAAAGATATGTCGTATCTTGGTTTAGCTGCAGCTAATTTACCTCTAAATATCTCGAGATTCTTTCAAAAATGAGGCGAAATGTGGGAAGATCCTTGATTGAATGTCCATTTGACCAACGGCAGACGTTTTATAACAAGCATTTTAAGCGAAATAAAGAGTATGCCTTTTTAATGCTGATATAAGTAGGCGCAACTACTATATTGTCTAAATTTTCATTTCAGCGTGGGATAGAATAAAAGCGTCCTAGGCTAAAGTTATGATCGTGGCAATGGAAAATGCACTTCAATGCGGAAAAAAGAGAAGAAGTGATTTTCTCTACTTGAGGGAAAATGCCCCTGCATGATCCGTCACAACTAGGAACTGACGACATTGATAAAAAACGGAGCACAAGCACATCGGAAATCAGAATGGTTTTCCCCAAAGTATTAGAATTGTGAGTGCCATCCAAAGTAGGGACCAGATGATCGATTTTTTGTGTTTAATTTTTTTAATCTTGATGAAAAAAGGCAAAGCACAGTAAAGGGTGTGCCAATAAACATTTTCCTGTATGTGCTGACCTCTAGAAACATTTTTGCGAAAATTGTCCAAATTTTCATTCCATTTTTGAGATGGAAAACAGGGGTCAGGACTGACATTCTATGGCATGGTAAAAGGCATGGCCTTAAAAAAATTTCCTGGGGCTTTGCCTCCAGACCCACAGTTCAATCAGTCCGAGTTGTAAACAATCCGGCAAGGTACCACAGTGTACTTGCAGTCGAACATTGAGAGCCTTAAATGATGAAAAGTAATGAGATGAAGTGGTTTAAAATAGAGGAAGCTCTGAAACTTGAAAGCCATCATTGACTGAGTTGGTAAAGCTCCCAAGAACTTCGTACACTTGAGCTTTGATTGATCCATACTCAGGACAAATTGGAAAGGTGTGCAGTATTGTAAACTCTGTGATTCATGAAAAAGTCTGGTTCAGGTGAATAGTGTTCTTTTCGTTTATAGAAATTGTTTTGCACTGTTCCAAAGATTGTACGATTCATCTTGGCGCAAAAGGGGCCTAGAGTAGTTTCGGGTATCATGGAACTTAAACTCAAATCGTCACACTTGGTATTAGCAATTAGGCCACACTTGGCAAATTTGGCCACACTTGGTATTAGCAATTAGGCCTAAGCATGCTCCAACGTTTCATCAATACATTCTATTTCTCAAACATTTGTTGTCGATAAGCGAGCCAAAAAATTGAGCGGTCGAGTCGGGCATTGTGGAACACTGTCGGGTATCATGGAACAAGGTTTTTCTTTTGTTTGTATACGGGCCTCTATTTGAAACGTCGCAAGAAAATGGCGACCAGAAATCACGTTCATCGGATGTCCTTCGTTATCAGCGATACAGACAGTACACCAAAAAGTGGAGCAGCCTAACTTTAACAAAAATATGGCGACGGATGATTGAAGAGTTGCAGCTTGTGCAATTGGCGAGCTTTTGTCTCACTTCCAGGCCGCTAGGCTTCATTCTCTGAAAAATTTTCCACAAAACCCGATGTCCCATAATACCCGAAACCACTCTAGGTGGGAAAATTCCCGGCCCTTTTCTGAGATCTAATCCGCGCCTGTTAAAGTTCACTTCTTTTTAAGAATGATGCCTAGTTGAAGAACATGTACCTATCATTCTTTTGGTTCTCTTGGAACAAATGCTGACTCAAACGAAAGCAAATCCAAAACTGTGTAAACTACATTTATATCCCCCTTATGAATAGTGTTAAGGCTCATTGTAGAACATGTACCAGGTATCCCAAAAAAAAAGTTTACGAATTTCGTCGACCCTAGCGATAAGAATATAGCGAGAATCAATCCGAAATGATTTTCAAAACATACCTCGATAGCTAACTTGAACGTAGATACCTCGTTATTGTTGATATCGGTGCGTTGAGAGTGAAGCTATTAATCTTCAAAGGACAAATTTGTCTCCATCTTCAAACCAGAGCTTTGGCATTTTGGCCTAAGCAAATTCTTGAAGCAAAGTGAATAAAGTCAACAAAATTTGAAGACAGCACAGCAGATATGTTTTCCAAAATACAGTTTATGTGAGACCTATCGTCAAGGGAGCTCAGAAATCAGCTTCATTCATCTCAATATCGACAACTGATTTTACACATGATATTCATCTGTGAAAGTACTCCCTTGAGCATCAACGCGCATTTGACATCGTCGAATCATTCCTCGAAAAGAATTTGTTATCAGATCTCTCGAGATCAGGTTGATCATGACGTATCTTCGCAACTGCTTTCCCGGGTGGGTCATTAGCAAGAGAGGAGACATCTTTGGACCCCCAAAGATCTCCAGACCTTCCAGTCTTGACTCCCGAGAGATCTGATAACAAATTCTTTTCTTCTTTTCAAGGAATAATTCGACCGTTGCGTTGCAAGAGTGTATTGATCCTCAAGGGAGTACTTTCACCGATTTCATTTTCATTTATTTAACGATGAATAGTAAGAGTAAAATCAGTTGTCGATATTGAGATGAATGAAGCTGATTTCGGAGCTCCCTTGACGATAGGTCTCACATAAACTGTATTTTAGAAAACATATCTGTTGCGCAGTAATCAAATTTTGGTGATCTTATTCACTGTGCTTCAAGAATTTGCCTAGGCCAAAACGCCAAAGCTCTGGTTGGAGGTGGCGGCAAATTCGTCCTTTGAAGATTAATATCTTCACTCTAAACGCACCGATTTCAACAAACGAGGTATCTACGTTCAAGAGCCATCGAGATATGTTTCGAAAATCATTCCGGATTGATTCACGCTATATTCTAGTCCCTAGGGTTGACTAAATCTGTGTACTTTTTTGGGGACACCCGGTACAATTCTTTTTGTTTTCTTGGAACGAAGATAGGTTCAAACGAAATCAATCCAAATTATTTGAATTGAAGATCACTCATAGGAGAGTATAAGAGGACGCGTTACAATCCAGTAAACTCTGCATATAAGGGCCGGGCCAAAACTTTCAGGAACCTTCAGGCTAAATTTGTGAACGAAATTTCCTGGACTTTATGAGAACTGCAAAAATAATGGATGGAAAGATGATTGTAAGTGCTGCATAAAACCTGGCTTTAGTAATGAGACATAAAGTTTGGCATGGAGAGTATAGATTGATTAATTGTAATCATTGATTCTAGCATAAAGTAATGATAGAATAAATGAATGAATGAATGAATGAATGAATGAATGAATAAACGAACAAAGTAATGAATGAAGCAATGAATGAATGAATGAATGAATGAATGAACGAACGAATGAATGAATGAATGAATGAATGAACAAAGTAAAGTAATGGGAGAATGAATGCATGAATGAATAAATGAATGAATGAATGAATGAATAAATGAAATAATGAATGGACAAAATAAAGTAATGAATGAATGATCGAGAAAAACAACTGATACGTGAATAAAACAGGTCATCAAATGAAATTCAAACAAGATGCTCTTACTTTTGAGAAAATATCGCAAGATAACACCTTAAATCTTCAAAGAAACTGTCGCTGAGAAGATCAAACGTCATCTGCTTGGCAGCTGGTGTTCTGATTAGAATCACCAAAAAAGGAGTACTTTTTTCAGTCAACAGCAAAACAGATTATAATCGACAAAGACGTCGAATAAATCGTGAAAAACTCTATCGAATTAACTTAAAGTAAATTTTTGACTTGCTCTGTTTAATTCGGGATTTTCCAGAGTGGTACCGAAGCCTAAACAAGCGGGAAAATATCATAAGCAAGTTATTACATTATTCAATCTGTACATGAAACTCGAACAGGTAATGGCAAATTATTGCTTTCAGAAGATCAAGGTTTAGTTCATTGTCTGTAGATGTAGAAGGAATATGACATGTAGCGCCACGCGCTACATTGCCCTCATCATCCACACCCCTCTCATATGCCTGCGCATGCACACCGAGAATGTTATCGATGTTGGATTTTTTGGTTTGAGTTTGCAGCTTGAGAGAATTTCCTTTGTTTGTAGTCACTAATCGTTTTCAAATGACCACGTGTCAGTCAAATGCATCTGACGCCATTGTTACAAAGAATTCCCCTGTGTTTACGCGGCATGTTATTGCAATAATTATTTAACTTCATTTCGGTCATTGGTGTTTTCAGCCAATGATTTGATAAGATCCCGTGTGTTATAACATAAATTGTATTTAGGTAGTTTCATACCTACTACGAGTTCCAAATAACCATAGTAAAAACACACTTACACTCTCTTTGCTTTTCTCAGAATTTGGGTTCTCACTGAGGAGGCTGCCGAAGGGTAGCGAAAATTCTGAGAAAAGCAAAGAGAGTGTAAGTGTGTTTTTACTATGGTTATTTGGGGACGACTGCACTTTAGCGGACCAGCTTTATGTCATATCTCTCAGGAACTAACCCTAACCTAACCCTACTAACCCTAACTTAACCCTAACTTATCCTAACTAACCCTAACCCTAAACTAACCCTAAACTAACCCTAACTAACCCTAAAATAACCCTAACTAACCCTAATCCCCATTTCCAAAGCCTAACTCTGACCATAACCATTACACCATGACACATAGTGTGCCGATTTTGAAAGCTGGTCCGCTAAAGTGCAGACTAGCCGTTATTTGAAACTCGAAGTAGGTATGAAACTACCTAAATAAAATATTTAACTTTTTAACTACTTAACAATATATTTTCTACCGGGTCGACTGAAGTGCAGGCAAGCCATCCTACCCTTATACCTAACAAAAGAAGCCTTTACGTTCGTGGTAACCATGTTCTACCTATTATATCCACTATGCTTAGGTCTGAGAAGCTCTCCGTCTACCTTTTCTGCATCCAAATTCATAAGGGAGATAAGCACTGAAGTTCACAGCATAACTTCACTTGATTTATGTAAACACACTTCCTTTTGCTTTAAAAGGATGTATGAGAACCCTTTACCTGCTTTCTTATCGGGATTCCAGGCAGCTTGAATGAAGATTCTCCAGTAGATATTGTCTTCCCAATATTTGGGAAAACTTTTCCCAAATCCATATCTACTAACCACTTTTTCACACCAATCGATTCACGATCAAATGCAGAGTTAAGACACAACAAATGTATCTTAGCAGCAGCTACATCAGTTATTTTCATACAAATATCCACAAATTGTCAGCTCGCTGGTACATTCATCATTCGACACTTGGATGGAATTAATAGCTGTTTCAACGAAGGTAAAACTAGCAGCTAGCGATGAACTTTGAATAAGTGTGACTTCTGCGTAATCGAATGATTTGATCCGAATAAATTAACTAATCAAATATCAATCAATAAAATTGTCAGTTCTCTACCGCGATTATAATCCACCTTACAGAAAAATTGAATGACTTCCCCAACGAAGATGAAACTTTCTGCTATCAATGTATCGATGACATTACTTCAACGCGTGTAACTTCAACCTCAATCGAAGGTTTTAGAAATTTCATCAATCGAATGTTATTGTTGAGAACGTATTAACTGATCAGCTCGTATTAAATTCGATTGATAATGAAAACAACGCAAAATATTCGAATCCCAATTTACTCACCATTCCACTTTAAGAACAGGCGCCTCCGTATTAGTGCCTCTTAATAACAAAGCACCGCCTAGCAATTCAAGCCAGTGATAAAAAAGATATAAATCTGCAGGTTGCACTGTTCTTAGGCTGAAAGCCTTTGGCAATATTTGCTTATTTACGCTACATAACCCGTGATTTCATGTATGTTTTACTTTGATGCTGAAGCGGCCTCAGTATATTTCAATGATTTGCTTACTCAAAAGCATGACTTTACTCCTTAAAAGCAAACATGGTGAAGCAATTTAAAATCAAAATGTGATTTTCAAACTGACAACTACTAAGCTTCCTTGTGCCCTCGCACGTGACTTACGATGGATTTGCGAAGCCTTCAAACGAGACTGCGTAGGACGTTGCGAGGGATTTGCAGCGCTGGTAGCTGCAAAGGAACTGTAAATTCTTTACTGCGAATCTCAGCGATGCGAATCATTCACAGTTTCCTACGCAGCTCTTACTTGAGACAATTTATCTTGAAGTTCGCTAATTATTCCTGAGATCCCTGTGACTTGATTACATTCAATGAATTAAAGACATCTTTTGCCTTTTCAGAAGAATTCTGCACCAGGTGAGGTGAATGATAAAAGAAGAAGCAGTCATATGGACATAGCTCTTTGCCAGTGTTCCATTAGGTTTTAAAATCTACATGACCGAAATCGGTGCATCCGTTTTGAATTAATGAGGGGTCTGCCACTCAAGAAATGCCATTCTTTATTACTGGCGCACGCTTTAGTACGAATTATGCAAAGAGGAAAACATGCGCTAATACGTAAAAGTACCTTTATTCCACGGCAAAAACTGAAGAACTTCAAAAAACTTCAACCGCCATAATGGGCAGTAGCAATTGCTGTCGTTGTTGTTCTCTCGTCCGAGGCTCCTATTTTTCGGCATCACTCTCCTATGCCAACCTGATATCTAATGTGAAACGGTGTCTAGTATTTATCAGTACTTAAAGTGAATGACATGAGATATGTAGAGCAATCCCTCACTTGTTTCTTTTGACTTTGCTGTCTTCCGCCACCAGAGGGATTATCGATTACAATAGGCCATTCATAAACCTGTGAGAGCTCATCTCATCAACTGTCACGGCACTGATTGGGTAAATGAGACAATCCAAAGTTTTGAATAAAGCCCCGGGGGGGGGGGTACTTCACTATAATTTCAAACAGGGGTGTGGGGCGCAAGGATTTCTGTTACGACCCAATCCCAGAAATTTGGTCCGCTATTGATACCCAATCCCAGAATTCAACCGTTGTTTGCCACCAAGACTTGAATTTTTGAGGGCTGGGAACGAGAATTTAGGTCCAAAGTGGCCATTGAAACGAGGCACTGATCTGAGCATGTTTTTCAAAACACAAAAATACTTGAAGCCTGTTCACCTGAAACTGAGCACGCTTTGCTCGAAAAATTATCCGGTTGTACTTTCATTCAACGCCCTTTACCAGAATTTAAGTTTAACGGTAAACCCCAATCCCAGAAAATTCCTAGTGAAAGTATACCCCAATCAAGATAGGAATCAAACGTTTCAGCCGATTTTTGCTCGTGGCTCTTGGATTTTGGCTCGTGGGAAAATTTTGCTTGCTGGGGCTTTCTGCAGAAAATCTCCTAATTCGAACGGAAGGAATCATCGATTAAAGCCGGGTAAATTACTGAACCTAATTTGACATATCGGGGATAAAACAAGACAGTTTTCAATAATTGCTTTGATATTCAGGGTGCATGATTTATTGACACACCGGTATATCCCAATCCCAGAATTTTCAGGCCAAAAACAACCCTAAACTGGCACATATCCCCGTCTTACCTCATAGTGAAGTACCTCTCCCCACGGGGAATAAAGCGAGCTTCAGTTATTTCAGATACCATAGGAAAAAAATTTCATGATAATGATCTAACTCTTTTTATTCCGGAAAGAATGCATGACTCCAAGGCTTGTTGAATACAAACCCACAAATGGTCAATTTCATTATCAAAATCATCAGCACTTTTTATTTCACATTTAATGTCTACTTTGTTTCCATCTTTGTCGTGAAAATTTACAGTAGCTTTTTAAAGTATCTAGCATTTACAATTTATATTTTTGACACTGTAATAATGTTTAGGGTGTGTTTGATTGGTACCTATTCTGAAAACGGTACACTTGGAAGACTCGGAATTTGTGTTTGATCGACTCCCAAATTCCAAAAACGGCAGGTTTGGCAGGTTTGGCAGGTTTGGCAGGTTTGGCAGGCCTGCTGAGCCTTCTGCTCCAAAGGCAGTGGGTTTGGCAGACTTTGGAGAGATTCTCGATTTCATTTGCAGAACTCTGAAAACGAAGCAACTTTGCTGCTTTGAAGAACATTGTGTTTGGTCAGGAACTGTGTCTCCGTCTCTGCGAAGTCTACCGTTTTCAGAATTTGGTAGGTTTGGAATTATCAATCAAACACACCGTTATAGGTGGGAGTTAAGTAAGGAATTTTTCAACTTGAAAATTGTTAGGTCGTTGCTTTCTCAGTCACCTATTCACTTGGGTAAGAAGATTTTTGAACTAGAAAACATTTCTCTTCAGTAAATAACCCCTCTGTAAATACTGAATGGCCCCTTCTTCACTTTGAAGTGAATGACCTGAGATATATCGCTAACACCTAATTCCGGTACTGTTTTCAATGACACTGCTTTTCTTCGCCACGAGCTGGATTATCAAATAACAATAGGCTGTGTATAAACCTTATGCGATGTCATCTTTAACCCCGGTTATTCGCTGTAATCGTATGTGTATTATTTTGTACTTGTTTATTTAGAAAGCCTTTAAATGAGAAACTCAACCCGGGTGGACCTGTCACCCTTAGTTGAGTTTTGCTGGATGTTGCAAATTCGGCTGGATGTTGCAAATTGCAAAATCGGCAGCTCTCGCATCATGGAATGATACACCTGCCGAAATTCGTGAGCTACCGACATTAGATCGCTTTAAAAAACAATTGAAAGCGCATCTAAAGAGCTAGACTTTCAAACACAACTCCCTGGAAGAACAGCAATGCTTAGGTTTGATAGGACTGTAGGTTTTTATTCTTAGATTTTTTATGATTGTAAATAGATGTATTTTTCTTTGCTGAAGGGTATTTTGAGGGTAAATAATATCAAAAAAAAAACAAAAAAAAATGAAAAATGGCTTGTATTTACATGAGATTTCCAATTCGGAGCGAGTTTCCACTCTCAACTGTTGCAATGGCTGTTGCTGTTGTTTTTGTGATTTTGTTGTCCACTTAACTTGACAAGATCCCACCAAGCATTGCATTTCGAATAAATTTCAATACTTCAGCATCAAGCTTTGAAGCAGGAGATTTTACGTGCCATACAGGTGGAAAAGCTTGCATTCAAAAGATACAACCAGCATCGCAAGAGATTCTTGAGAAGAAGGTTGCAGCAAAACACGCAAAGAACCTTGATTTTCGATCCCAGAGTCCTCCTTAGCTCTTTGTTTAATCATTGCAAATTCGTCAAGTCGCCCCAGGTTGGCAACAATTTGCGTTTACATGCAATTTTCACCCCGAGGCGAAATTTCCACCCGGGTTGAGAAAGCGGGTTGAGCACGTCCCGGGTTGAAACTTTCTCATGTAAACGATTTCACAAATAACAAAGGTTTTCCTAGCGGCCGAGTGAAACTCCACCCGGGTTGACTTTACTCATGTACAAGGGACATTTAGACTGCGTTCACACGATGCCGGCAGATTTTGAAAACGGTGAAAAATGTGACGGATAGGCCTCCTGTTCACACGAAAACGGCACATTTTTGCCGGCAGATTTCGAAAACGGTAGATTTTGAAAACGGAACCCTAACCGGTATAAATTTGAAACAGCATCGTAAACAGATAATTTTCAATGCTTTTGGATCGAGACTGGTCGATTCTTAGGCTGTAGGTACTTGTCTTTAGCATCAAAGCCCAGGAACGAGTTTTTACTGTCAATTTTCCTACCGTTTTCAAATTGTGCCGGCATCGTGTGAACGCTAGCTCGAATTTTGCTGCCGTCACATTGTGCCGGAATCGTGTGACCGCAGTCTTAGTTGCTATTATTTGCATGTATTTATGCTTATGCCCATATAGGGATCGTCGTTGTCTTTTGCTCCTCATGCTCCCGTTCTTGTAGTAATGTATAGTTTGTGAAATTCGAAAGTATAGCAGGATATAGACATAACGTGTATTGTAACAGACAACGTGAATATAAAAAAACTTGACACTCACCTTGTATATGTTGCTCAAATCTTTTGAATGTCGCACAACTTATTGCTGTTTTCTTTTCAGAGTTTTCTTGATGCAAAAGTTAACCGCGTTCGTTTTCTTCTTACAACCCTTGTTCACAAAAAGAAAAAAGTGACCAAAATTACGAAAGTTCCTTCGCTTTAAGTATGCCTATTGAATTCTAAACAATCAATTATTCGAACTCAAACGTAGTTAACACCCATTTGAAATCTTATTATACAATTTACGCCTTCTGTAATATGTCGTACACACAGCTATCAACAAACTGTATTCGAGATAGATGATAAATTATGCAACAAAATTTAAAAGATAGTTTCAGAAGACAGCTTCCTTGGATATATTAACAGTAGAAATTTATAGAACGCTCAGAAAAGTTATCTAATCCAATAACATCAAAGCAAGAGAATTTACATCACAAGAGAGCAAAATATATTTGATTTATCAAAATTCTAAGCTTTCATTACTGCTTGTGCGCTTTTGGAAACAAAGAAAATTAAATTTAAGATGATCGAGTAGTAAGTTGGTTTTTGTTCTGCACATTTCATCATTGACTTCCTAACCACAAAGCCTTTCATCTTTTATTGGTTTATCAAAAAAGTAGGTGAAAAGATCTGCAAAAGTATTACAAAAAGTACTTTTATCGAATGTTAAGCTAACCCCTCCTACAGGGGGATAAATATGGCTTTCTGGGGATCAAGAAAACCATTCCTTGGGATCAGCTTCTAATTTGTGTGAACCAGTGAAGTCATCCAAATTTGAATTTTTACTAACATGGCAAATTGGCATATCTAAAGGATTCGGTGAAACCTGACATATCTAAAACCCGTAGAAAAATCATCAAAGTCAGGGGATGAATGGGTCAAAATGAAAATGAATGAATGGATCAAAGGACGAAGTTTACTTCCAAGAGAAATCTTCCATCAAAGAGTGAACAGTTACTTACAAACATTCGCACCTTTCGGTCAAAAGTGAATTTGGAAAAAAAAAATTACACAGCCCCGTACCAAAGAGACCTGATAGCCTCAAGAATAGATTTCGCACCTTTAAAGCAGCCGAAAACAACGCTTTGCTTTCTCCGTCTACAATCTTAGACAGAAGTCGTTGAGACACATGCGCTTCTCGCACTGAAAAACTTCTGTTGAAAATCATCAACATGTACTGCCAAAGACCCCCCTCCCCCCATTTCAACGTTGATTTGATTACAGAAGACATAGTTGTGAACTCATCCGCAGCATTTCTATCATCTTCCAACATTGCATTGGGGGAAGGGGGCTTCAACTCAAAATCTCTCTCTGACAGCAAAGTGCCTCAACACTTTTGTCTAAGATTGTAGTTTGACTTGATTGAGTGCAGTCAGAGGTGTGGAAATCTAATTGTTAGACAGACCAATCCCTTTTTCTTTTCGGAAACCTGAACTTTTGTTTTGAAAAATTTACACTTTGGTCGTCTTTCAAAACGCGAAAGTTCGCTCTTTGCCAATAATACACATCCTGAATGACATCAAAATAAACCTCAGGGGTGGAAAAAAATCTTAGTTTCTGGGGCCAAAACAAATCTTGGAAAAAATTTCTACGTGAATCGCTTCAAAAAGTGTCCATTTTTGACAGGTCACGATATGTAAGGAATACGACAGAATCAAGGACTGATTATCAGTCTAATCACAATCGTAAATATACTTTTTGGGCAAATTTTGTTGATTTTTTGGCTGTCCACTTCAAGACTTGTGAACGATATCTTTCTTGTGAAGTTCCTTGTGAAGTTCCTAGGTCTGGTAACAACCTATTTAATAACGGCTATCAATTAAGCCTTTACGAATTTGACACAAAATTGACTTTCCATTTTCTCACTTTTCCGTATCTATCCTTTTTCCTTTCTCCTGTTCATTCTTTCTGGAGACCTGAAAAATTTCCTGGGACCATTGGTGCCGTGGTCCGCTATTTTTTCCACCCCTGATAAACCTTTACCTGGGCAGATATCTTTGCTGTTCATATTCTTTTAATTCTTGGCAAAGTTTCTCAACCAATATGATTTTCAAAGCAATCATCTTTCACATGTCCAACTAAAAGTAGAAGAAAGAGCCTATGACTCAGGACCGAAACAAGATGGGAGTATGGGAGAAACGCTACTGGTGCTGTGTGTGATGTAAATGTTTCAGTTTTGATGTTTTGAATGAAACACGTGTGGCAGCTTCGTGAAATGAGACGTTTCCTTTTCCTAAAAGATCCATCGTGATGGGTAAATAAGAGTAACGTGGGTCGGCAACAATGGAAAATAAACTGAGCTTACCACATGGAAACAAGGGAATCAGTAAAATAAATCCAAAGCTTAGGCCACAGTAAGAACAATACACGTACATCCTTTCGTGACGTAGGAAACACATATGGCGAAGCGACAAATTCATATAAGCAGCAAAAAACTTTTGATTCTCTTGCAACCCCCAATCCACAACTGTCTATATTTGTCTATACTGTCTATATTTGTCTATATTTGTCTATTTGTCTATTTGTCTATATTGTCTAGATTTGTCTATTTGTCTAACTGTCTTCATGTCTATATTTGTTATTATAGGCTTACAAATGGTCGCAGGGTTGATACCGTAAAAGCTCTATTAAGCCCCCGGGGGGCTTATTTAATTTTGGACCTTCAAGAGGGGGGCTTAATAGAGAGGGGGGCTTATTAGAGAGGGGGAGCTTATTCACAAAATCAAGCGAAAAGGATATATTTGGTAGCTTTTCAGTTCCTTTATTCCATGTTTTGCGGATTCAACACACAATTTTCCGGCTCAAATACACAAATTCGACTCAGTTTTTATCCCAAATCATACTAAAATTAACAAGCAAGGTTGTATAGTTAAATAAACGGAAAATGTTTTGTAAATTCTAGAAGTTTGTATAAGTGGGGGGGGGGCTTAATAGAGAGGGGGGGCTTATTTCAAATTTTGACTCAGAGGGGAGGGGCTTATTAGAGAGGGGGGCTTAATAGAGAAGGGGGCTTATTTCAAATTTTGACTCAGAGGGGAGGGGCTTATTACAGAGGGGGGCTTAATAGAGAGGGGGGCTTAATAGAGCTTTTACGGTATGCGTTTCTTCATTCTCCCTACCATACCGTTAGTGTAATCTTTTGCAGTTGTTGTATCTTCACCCTTCAGAACATCTGTGCAGTAGTCTCCGGGGTTATCCATCCGTCGCACTGTTACCCCCCGTCCCTCCGTCGTCATCCCTCCGGATAACTACTCTCAAGTACCGAATAAACGGGTGGGTGAGAATAATCGGTGGGGGGGCTGGAAATAGTTCGATATAGCAATAATTGGGGGGGGGGGAGAAAATAGTCGTTTTCTTAGGTAAACACGTATCTTTTCATATATTTATGTGAACAGAGATGTTACTGATACATTTAATTATGAACTCTGGTTCTGTTGAATGCACTGCTTGAAACTTTTGCTTGCGTTTTCTCAGAAATTATTTTTACCATCATTTAAGTTTTCCAAAAATCAATAGAAGGAGGGTTGGAATAAGAGCGGGGGATTGAAGAATTTTTCAAAAATTAATAAACGGGGGGTGGGGGAGATTATTCCGTATCCGTACTCGAGAGTAAATAACCTCCACCCTAGTGCATGTTACACCTCCAACGACGCGATGTTTTCCCTCCATCATACTGAATGTTATCCCTCCCAATGACTTAATATCCTACTACTTACTCTATGTTATACCTCTGACGACACGATGTGGGCCTTCATCGCACTGAACGACCCATACTGAATAATCTTCAGACTAACGCAAAGGCGTTCAACGGGGTGAAAACAAATACACATATTTACATATTTGGACAAAGATTCTTGCTTTTATGCTGTGCATTCATATTTCTTCAGTTTTGATTGGAGAAGCAAATGAATCAACAACTCCACCTACTCGATGATCTCGCTTTGAAATTAACTCAATCGATGGAATGAAATTGGGAAAATGCAGACTTCGTTAATAACCTTCCGAGGTGGTGAGTAGACTTCGAAAATAAATTTTAGTGAAGGTTTAACCGTCGTTCCGCGTAGTCTTACCGTTGCATATCCTAAACAGTTTGTCTTTGGTAGAATTTGTCTATCGGGGAAGGGAGGGTAAATCCCGGGATAAATCGATTTTTCAAAGTAAAAGAACTCCCTACCGATTAACAAGAGAGGAAATTCCTTAGTTGAGGGGTTCAGGCCTTTAGGAGGAACAAACAGAGTACACAGGAATACCTTCATCTACTTACGGAAAAAACGGTCGATCTGACCCCCAGTATATTTTGACCCCAGCATATACGGTCGATCTGACCCCCAGTATGTTTTGACTCGAGTATATATGGCCCCTCAGTATATTTTGCTGTGCACGTCTTCCCGGGAATCGTTTTCGCCCCTTTTTACCAATGCTGGGTATCAAAAGAAGGCAATTTTTCTAAAGCCGGTGGTCAAACGTATTATTTCATTGTTTACCTAGGAATTTGTTACGTTTTGAAGTAAACTTTTCGCCACTTTTTTCTAAAGCCGGCTGTCATTCTGAGGGGAAATTCTGAAGCAAGGTGAAAAAAATCATTTCTTTGAGTGCACATCCCTCCCCCCCCCACAATTTAAAGTCAAGTAGCCCCCACGGAATCCGACCATACTCTGCATTTAGAAGGACGCAACTTCAAAACAAACCTTCACAGAAATGATGTTCCGTGGATGGCATCTTCTTTTCCTAAACGTGCTTTTAAATGAGAACACTTGATTTGTCACCCTTGTTGTGGCATTAAATTCGAGGAAACCTGCAATTAAAAAACACCTTTTAGCATAGAAAACATTTATAGTATGACAATAAGAAATTATGGAATTCGTCATACGACGTAACTCACCACTCAATTGTATTCTTGGTTATTTTTCAGTGACCTGGGAGTCACCTGTTAGTCTTACGGTTACAAGTTACGAAAAGTCTCAAAGAAAACACACTATGTTGCGAAGTACAGTTTTCAACAAAATAGCTGGCTTTCTGTTATAAATAATAAATAAATGATTATCTATTCTGCTTGTTGATTCTGTTGGTTTGGTAAAATGTGACTTTATGTTCCTATGAGATTTTAAACTGTTTTTAAATACATCATTAAATAATTCATTATTAAGATTACGAATACTGCTTTTCGAAAGAACTTCAGAAGATACTGCTTTTCGAAAGAACTTCAGAAGATATTTATGAGAATAGAATGAAAAACAAATATTTTCAGGGGCTGTTAAGAAACCGAAAGTTGGGCAACAGTTGAATCTTATCACAACATGTAGACACATTTTTTATAAACTTTATTCCGCAGGATAACTGGCATTGGCCCGAATCTTGACGGTCGTATAGGGGTTCTAGGAAACAGGGGAACAAGCCAAAGAACGATTGGGGGAATAGGGAACAAACAGAAATCTGTAGAGGGAACAAGGGAACAATTAGTTTGCTGTCAGGGAACCGGGAACACTGTAAAAAATTGAGAAAGATTAAGTTTTTACACAGGAAAGCCAGATCAAATGTTGATATTTGCAAAATTTGCTAACTGGTACAATTATGACATCATTGACATCATCCTTCATCATCCTTCATCCTTCATCATCCTTCATCATCATCATCCTTCATCATTATTGACATCATCCTTCTACGCATTGCATTTATGACATCAGCTCTATGTCCCAAACGACTGCCTGCCTTCTTTCTAGCAGTAATGAACTGAAAATGGAAAATGATGTTTTACAAAAGAGTCTCACGATTTTTGTATGGCATAATTTCTCCAAGGAACATTTCAAAATGTTGATAGGGAACATGGGAACAAAAGATAACTTTATGAAGGAACAGGGGAACAAGGAACCCCCCTACGACCCTCAATCTTTGCTAAGATTTAAAATGAAATGTCTATGACGATGCTATTGCCCCATTATTTCAACTGAATTGATCGTGGGGAGCTGTATGTAATTTGCGATAACCCTAGACAGAGCATACCAGGGGTCCCAAAAAATGCAACTGATTCAAAAAATTCTGTCACATGCAGTTTCAAATTAATAATTGAATAATTATTTTTCTCTAAATCTACAATGATTAGTTTAAATTATTATATATTTTTCATAATTTTTGGTAACTTAGTTGCAGAGTTTAAAATCAACAAACTTTACATTTGCTGTCAGCGCAAAACCAGAGCTGCAGGAATTAGTGCAAAGTATACTGCAAAATTACAAGCATGGCATACATGAAACTTCGCAGGATTATTGACGAGCACACAATTTGATCAAGAAACTGTGAAAAAACATGGACAAAGGGATCTTTTGCTGATTCATGAGTTATCTAGTTTTGAGGGAGCTTTCAGTGTTCATTTCAAATTAGAATCAGATTTGTAGTCGTATCTTACTAATGTAAGGGCCTGTGTATATAGTGCTCCAATGTGAAATAAAGAAAAAAGAGGAGTCATTCTGTTGTCTCTGTATCAGCCCCTGAGATCGTATCGAGAAAGAATCTTTCAAACACCTTGATCGATTCAGCTGAGAGAATGCGAAAAGGTACTTTACACGAATGACAGTTAATTTTTGCAAAAATTCTAGCCCTATGCTAGGCTAACTAGCTTCTTACCTTGCTAAGAAAAGTGAGCTGCTATCATTCTCAAAGCAACATGAAAGGTTGCATCATTTGCATTCCTCTTCATTTCTCTCCAAAGCTGTCTTCATTGCTCCAAAATTTGAAGCCATCTTCCGCTTTTAATAGATCTTCAAATTTCCGCTTCTCAGCAAATGGGAAGCCAATTTTTCGTCTTATTTGTTACATTGAGAAGCCTTCCAAGTGCATCTTTATTTATTGACTCATCTCTGCAATATAGCCTTAGATAACAACTTTAGCTCAAATAACGAGGACCTACTACAGCTGTGCAACTCTAAAATCTATCGAAAGGTAGCCATGAGAGTTCTACTTCGATCAGCTAACCAACTACAACACCTTTCAAAAAATACCAAAATTTCCCCATAGTTTTTGGATGGAAATTTAAGGGAAATGGACAAGTTTCTATGGGAAGTTTAAGGGAAAGGGAAATTTCCATTTGCCCTTTGAGAAATTATGGGAAATGTGTCCGTTTCCCCTAAATTTCCCGAATAAAAAATGTGGTGAAATTTCATTATTTTTTGCAGGTAAAACGAACAGAACGGTCTGGCGGGGGGGGGGGGGAGTAAAATTAGCTTCCATGCAGACTCTTCTCATCTCCTATTAGAGCTGTTTCTTCTCCAGTAGCAATCTTTGGGGGAGAATCCTCTTTGCGAAATGCTTGATCATTTAATGGTTCACTGCATCAAATTTACTGGAGGAGAAACCATTTTAAAAAGAAGCCAGTAGGATCTGGACACAGGAACATGGACTGTTCAATAAACATTTAGTAATTCATCAAGGAAAGTGGTTCTAACAGATGTAGCGAGATGTTTGTGAAAATATTTATAACATTCATTCAAACTTTGGCATACCACTATCGCCCCAAGCTTCCCTATTTTATCCAGTACACCAAAGGTATCTCAGACTCTGGGGCTGTTGGCAAAATGGTTGATCATTTGTACGTTCAGCAGGGGGATCAATTTCATAAATCATGGAGTACTATACATATTGCACATAGTCGAAATGCAAAATCTGTTTGCACGCGACTAAAAAAAACTAACAACCAGTTCATATTTTGGTTTTAATCAAGAGAAGCAATTCCACGTTAGACTGATTGCATATTCGTAGTTATTGCTATTGACGGACTGATGGGACGCTCGAACTACGCCTCATGGACTTTCACATCGAATATTGGGAAGAAGCTTTCCCCTATTGATTTCATAAGCAGATACGGAAACCATAGCAACACTGCAGGAGCTCCAGGAAATGACGGCTGGGCCTATACTAAAACACCTCAAAGTTCAAGTTTACAGTGATGTTAGCCATCAGCAAGAATCAGACTTTACAGTCAAAGGTCGATGCCCGTCCAAAATGAAGTTTCATAACATGTTGCAAGCTTTGCGCAGAGGAAAGCAATGATAGCTCATCGCTGAATGGCAATAAACGTTGTTTTCGTTTTCCAGTTTGTTTTGAGTGGGCTTTCTAGCTACTGAAAGCTAAGTTAAGCCCACTGTACATGCCGCATCCAGGCATGGGACCCCTAGTTTAAAGTTGCTTCCGAAGGACGGCGAGGTATGCTGTGAAGTCAGGCCTCCGAGGTCACCAATCCAGGGTTTGACCTTACTCAACCGAACTTAACTTCAGTTACCTGACGAAAACTGTTTACGCCACTCGGCCACTCACCTTCAGAGCACAGGGCTTGAATCTTTGCAAAATTTAAAACTAAATGTGTAAAATGTTATTATCCAATTCTTTCAACTGAACAGATCAAAGGGAACTTTAAGTCACTCACCATAATTCCAGAAAGAGCATTTTGATATCAAAATTATTTGCAGGGCTACATCGTTTTATAAAATTTCTGGTAGTTTTGCAGTTGCAACCTCATCAAATTGCTAAATTGCAACCCGACAAAAGCTACAGACTTGCTTGCTACCATCTTCAGGACCTTCAAAAGCTGACGATTTCTTGCACTGGTCATTTGACATTCCTCAATCAGTTCACAATTTATGGTTTAGGCAACTTTGTCAATGCTTCGCCTACCTCCTCTTCTTCATCCTTTCATAGATTAAGAAAGCTGCAATAGTCCTTTTCGCGATTTGAAGAAAGGGACTAAGGAGAGTGTGGTCCGTTCTGACAGCCTTAGCAACAGTAGGAAATCAGGAGAATCCCCTCCCCTCCTTGCAGGCTCGTCTAGATCTCCCTCCAAACTTGAGTTGAATCGATTTATTTGCATCTTTCAAGAGTGGCACGAAACCTTTTTGGTATGGTAAGTATTTTCTCTGGATTATTTCGCCATCTGGGCATCCTTTCACCCATTAGTGAGTCTATTTTGAGTCAATTTATTGCCGGTATTTGTCCTCGGCTTTGAAGCGGCTCAGTTTAGGCCCAAACGATCAACAGGTCTAACTTCAAACTTGAGCGAACACATACAATAAAGTGGCTCATAATACACTCACAAATGGGCGGAAGTATGGCAAGGCGCCTAAATAACTAAAAAAAACACTATACTAAACAAGCATCGCGTAAATCTTAAAAGGTGCAAATAAATCAAAATAACTCGAGTTTGCAAGGAGATACGACCAAGCCGCAAGGAGAGGAAACAGCACGGTCGTGTCATTTATCTGCTCTTCGCATAAACCAAACTGAAGAGTGTGTGACGAAACGCGAATTCGGTGAAATAATTTGGTGAAATAACGTTGTTCGCAAGTGATAACTTGATTTTCTTGTAACTTGAAACAGCACGGTCGTGTCATTTATCTGCTCTTCGCATAAACCAAACTGAAGAGTGTGTGACGAAACGCGAATTTGGTGAAATAATTTGGTAAAATAACGTTGTTCGTAAGTGATAACTTGATTTTCTTGCAGGTTTAACAACTTTCTCTTGTTAAAAGTTTATCTTATATTGTAACTGTTGTTCTTTTACGGGAGTTGATAGCTTTATTCAAAAGGTTACAAGTTTGTTGTGCGTCCATGGGCTCATTATGATGAGTCCGTTTCAAAATTTTGTTCCATAAATCATTTGTTTACTGGTTTCCTATCATTACCAAGGCTGTCAGAATGGGCCGCGCTCTCCTCAGTCCTTTCTCAAAATTGCAAAAAGGTCTAAACGTATTTGTTTTAACAAGGAACCCTCAACTCTCAGATCACCAAAAATTAAGAAACTCAAATACTGGGAAAACATAACAGTAACCACACTTGATTTTAAATTTGTGCAAAGATTCGAGCCCTAGCCTAAGAAAATATAGATCAAGAAACTACGAAAAGTCTTAGTTATCTTTCAGTCTAACAGATCGTCATCCCGCGTCATCCAGAGGAAAGTCTCCCTTAGAGGTAAACTTTTGATTCGTTGAAATCAGCCATTAGACTGACTACATAGTGTGCGAAACGACTTGCCTTCTTAACCCATGTTTCCGGGCACCTTGCTGTTTGCTTTGTTTGCACATGGCTTGATTACTCGACCGTTTAAATCCCTTTGTTTGAAATCGCTAATCGTTTGAACATGACATGTCAATCAAAGACAACTGAAGCCATTGTTTCAAAATCTACCATTGTTTATGAGACCATCAATCTTCACATGGACTTTGACATCTGCCAGTAATGATTCCTTCAAGGCCCCGCGGCCCTGTTGACACTATGCCGGTGTAGTATGCAAAAGTGTCCCCTATGAGGAAGTGTACCTACCTGGACCGCAATGCGTTCCGTGACTCTGTTTTATGTGACCTAAACGCTATTGCGTTTCATGACTGTGAAGACAATATAATCAGGAACTGAAACGTTTTGCCATGCGTTTGTGTACCCGGACACTTTTGCATAAGGGTATCGAAACGCATATTACAGGTGTAAACGATTAAAACGGCACAAATACTTTCCCGTATAGATTTTTGGTTCACACGAAATCGCTGTTTACACTTAGTCGGTACAAAATGAATGTGATAGGCGCATGCTCTCTTAGCCAAATTATCGCCTCGATATCAAATCAACATAAAATGATTCCATATTCACCGTTTGCACGATGCTGGTCTGGCAACGAAGCAATGCGTTTATAGCCAGAACCCATGCCTATTTTTGCTATGGACGGCACAGAATTTTGTATTTTGTTCTTTTTTGTTAACATTGATATAAACGAAAGCAATGTCATATTCACTTCGTGCCGTATTCAAGTCAAAACATACAGGCATAGCGTAGACCGGAGGCCAATATGGCACATTTTCTAAACGTATTCCCACTTCCAAGCATAGTGTAAACAGGGTAACGGCAGATAAAACATTTCGAGTCTAAACTTCTCATGATTTCCAACTGCCTATCCAACTTTTCGACTGTCGGTACGACAATTACTGACGCCGGTACGACAATTACTATTCCAGTCTTCTCTCTGTATAAAACTTTAATAACTTGCCCTATTGATACCTAAGGACCAAAGGACGCTGAAGTTTAGACTACGTTCACACGATGATGTCAGCACCATTGAAAACGGTAAAAACTATGATGTTACTAAAATTTCGGCCCATGTTCATACGATACCGACATAATAAAAAAAGATAGCAACTTCGACTATGGGTGGTTAAACACTGCAGTTGTGCTTGATTGCCGCAGATTTGTTCCTTTGTGGAGGAAAACATCATTTACTTCAACGGAAGAGCTAGCATGAGAGATTCGATACCATCTCCGCAGTATGAATATATTACAATAAACAATAAGATTCTAAACGAAAACGGACGCAAAAAAAGATTTTCAGCACACTGAAGCCTTTCAAATTGACGAAAAACGCTCTGGCTCTACAGTTAGTCACACTCTGATTGAAAGGCCTCAGTGTGCTGAAAAATCAGTCTGTTTTTGGCATCCGTTTTCTTCTAGCATCCCATCATTGTGTATAAACTGCAGTACCAAGCTTTATAAATAGATACATATATGCTGACTGCAGTGTCTAGCGACCCATGCTTCGATGGTACAAATCTCTTTGCAATCCATGCGAAAAAGAGGCTGGGTCTTAACAGCAAAGAATTCATCCAGGCCTAACAAAATCTATCAGCCTGTCTGTTAAACTTTTCAAAATGTTCCGCTTGTAAAGCTGTCGAGTCCAGTATTCACAAGATGCCGTTTTCAAATGGTTCAGATTACAGTTCCATTTTCAAGTTCGGCTTTTTTCAGATTGTGTTGGAAAAATGTTCCGTACTTGTATCAACGGGAGGTCTATCCGTAAAATTTCATGCTATATTTTCAAATTCTGTCGGTATCGTGTGAGCGCAGTAAAAAACTGCAATCGCTCCTACTTAAAACTGATATAAATAGTTACTATCAAGCAACTCGAGATAATAGGGCCTGTTAAAACGTTAAAGCCGTTAAAATGCTTGTCTTTAGAGTTTCTGGTAGATGCTAGAACCATTTTTGATGTTTTCGACTAACACTGGTCATAACAATCGCCAATATGACCCCAAAGCAACTGCAGTGGCGGACAGGCTAGTTTCTCGATTAAAATCCAGTGTTTACCTCTATTGCTTTAAACTAAAGACCGTTGTTTTCAACAACATTTCGATGGGACTAACTTTTCGTTTTCATGCTTGTCTCTTAAGCTTGTTCTTATTTTGCCGCTGACAGCCTTCTCCTCTCTTACAGTCGTGAAAACAAGTGCATAAAACTATTGATTCGAAATTCTCATTTTTGGATTAAAGGACGAGTTCGGGGTTGGTATCATTGTTGATTATTCAAGAAATTACACTGTTGTGCATAGTGTGTAGTACTTTTTTCAATGTTTTTCTCTTTTAATTTGCGAAACTTCATCTTTCAATCTGTTAAGAAGTGCGAAATGACGTCATTTTCTATAACGTCACTTCATGTTGACCTGAACGAGGCTGCCAAATGTGTTGATATTATACCACTCACATTGCTAGCCTCTTTATCGCCCCTTCGCACACTCGTACAAAATACAAAATGGCGACGATATTTGGCCTAACGTACGAAGATTCATTAACCAATTTATGAAAGCTGGAGACATCAAAACTTGGAAAGAACTCATGATTGGTGTTCAGCAGTTGGTAAGGTTGCATTTTAACAATAATTCTATCAACCCCGGACCTGTCCTTTAAAACCAAAATTTTGCTTACTTCGACTTCAGAAGATTGTTTCCATTAGCTTCCGTTGCAATTGGCTGCCCTTTCTGGTTCATTGTGGTTTTAGGGAAAGAATCGATCGATCTCAAAAACAAGAAAGAGCAGATAGAATCAACCTGTCTCTAAACAAGGAAAAGCAGATGCCCTTCCTTGCTCGTTTTGTTAATCGGAGTACATCTCCATTTGTTGCTTATGTCGCTCTCTTTCGTTTAACTACACGAAACAAAACCAAAGCAAGCAATAAAGAGTGGAAATATTTCCCATGGAAACAATGCTTAAATCGTCTATTTTCTGTGAAAAACGGTCGCCTTAAAATACTGCTAAGAGTATCTTCGCCAACCAGTCTTAGACTTTACTCACTGCTTTGATGCAAAGTCTACTCCTGTCAACAGACTATTTCATTCTCTATTTAAAAATTTCGATATATCCTTCGACGGAACTAACATTAGTATGAAAAAGTCATTGTCAGCCAGGGTCCTTTCCGGGCATGCTGCAATCTCAGTCTGGCTGCAAATCAAATCTGGCGCAAATGCAAAATATATATCTGCAGTCAACGACTTGACACAAAATTGACTTTTGTTTACAATCAGATCAACTACTACAATATGAATCCACATTAATTTTTAATTTCAAGTCCCCTAGAATAAATTTCCAGTCCGCTCGGAAAGTCTTATTGAGTGGAACTCAGTCATTATGGCAGTTATCGTGAACCAGGACAAAAAATTGCTGGGAATTTTCGCATTTTTTTGAAGAAATCTACTTGTCAGACGTTTGGGTATCCAGATTTGGATGCTTTGTATTTTATTCGTCAGGACTAACATCAGGCTACCTTATTACCGATTTCCTCTTTGCACCAGCGAGAAGATGTTAATTCGACGATGCCGGTTGACGTCAATCAATGGCAAGCAACAATAGGATGTTTCCTTATATCTGTGCAAAGTTTGTCTCATTTTCAATTTTTCTTCTAATCTCAAAGACATAGTTATATTGGTCTTGTAGCTGTTTCATAACACAATTATGTTTCTTGCCTTTGTTTGCGTGCACACATCAGTTTGCTATGTTATTAATCTATATGACTGTAGAGCTCTTCAGGCGTATCCCACTCACTGTCATTAGACTTATTCGTTTTAAACGCCATTTTGTTAAGAAAGTGTTTCAGGACAATTTCTGCCTCTTGTTCAAAGTTTTCTAAAGGATCGCCAAAAACGAACTGCCTTTAACAGACATTGTTCTAATTGGGGAGATATTTTAGTAGGAGTGCCTCAAGGTTCTATTCTGGGGCCACTGTTCTTCCTTGTGTACATAAATAACCTTACTGTTGATTTCAAATTTCATGTTAAGTTGTTTGCTGATGATACATCCTTTTTTACGGTCGTCCAAGAGCCTAACGCAGCTGCTGAGGACATGAATCACGACCTAGAATTGATACATAAATGGGCCCATGATTGGAGGATGTCGTTTAATCCAGATCTATAAAAGCAAGCTGTCGAGTTACTGCTGTCAAAGAAAAGATATGAAATAGATCATCCAATAATCCTCTTTAATAACATACCCGTAAAAAATGCAAGCGAACATAAACATTTAGGTATTATCCTTGACTCAAAGCTTTCTTGCTTAGCGCATATCAAATCTGCTATCTCCAAAACGAGGAAAGGCATTGGTCTGCTAAAGCATTTCTCCAAATATCTGCCTAAGCATACGCTGAACGAATTATATAAGCTTTACGCCCGACCGCACCTGGACCATGGGGATATAATAAATCATATTCCAGCAAAAGTTTGTGAATTCAGCCACGACGTCATTTTCCCAAATTTAATGGAAAAATTAAAGGCTGATCAATATTCTGCAGCTATTGCTGTATCAAGAGCGTGGAGGGGAAGGTCGAGCGAAAAATGGTACACAGAGCTTGGCTAGGAGTCTTTGAGCTCCCGAAGATGGAGTAGACGCCTTACTTTGTTCTATAAGATAATGAATAATCTCACTCCTTCTTACACACAGGAGCCGATCCCGTTCTTTGTCAGTCAAAGTACTCTCTTCGCAACCAGGATGTGATTTGTCCAATAAGGGCTAGGACAGAAAGATTTCAATCTAGCTTCTACCCAAACTGTATATCTGAGTGGAATAAACTTGATCCATAAATTAGGCTTGTACCGTCTGATGATGCCGTGTTTAAGACAAAGCTTCAATCGAAAATTCGCCCACCTCCAAAATCTGTCTTTGGTATTCATGATCTAATAGGCCTATCGTATCTCTCCCAAATAAGGGTTGGTCTTAGTAATTTAAACTTACACAAAATCAAGCATAACTTTAGAGATACCATAAATCCAATGTGCCCTATAAGGAATGATGGCATTGAAGATACGGAACACTTTTTGTTGCTTTGCCCTTCATTTGACACTCAACTAAGAGATCTTCCCGCTGGAGTTTCGGAACCATTACGACTCCTTGCTCAAATCAACAGTCTCTCGAGAAACGTTCTGCTGCAACTTTTACTGCATGGTGATAGATATTCAAATATGCATGTTTGGATAAGGGCACCTTAATCCTACATTGCGAGTATAGTGCACCTATAAAGGACTGGTATCTAACATGAAACAGGTGTCAGTGTCTACCTGTAATCTGTAGTGATCGTTTATGTGTAACTATCTGTAGTTGAATATTTAGTTTTGTAATTTGGTTGGACATCTTCTTATGTTAAGACCACAGGGTAGTCATTATCCGTTGCTCCTCTTGGTATCGTCCCTGCAGTGTGGTATAGTCGTATAGTAATTAGAAAGTATAGTAATTAGTTGCCGGCTCGAGCCTCCAATGCTAAAACACCTCAAAATTAAAGCTTTCAATGATGCTAGCCATGAACAAAGCTGCAAGTATCAAGACGAATATTTTCTCAACCCAAGAATCCGAAGGACGACGAGGTGAGTTGTGAGGTCAGGCCTCCGAGGTCACCCATCAAGAGGTTGACATCACTTGACCGAGCTTAACTTCAGTCACCTGAAGAAAACTGTACATCCACTCGGGCACTCACCCGCTTTAGACAATCTTTCATTTCATTTATTTTCATTTTCAATTTTGTAGGCATGGTAGCCCCTCAGTTAAAGAGAAACTGTTTTACAGGGGGCCATGCATTTAAATACTCTAAAAGCTTAATAAATAATTTACAATTAATGAATACAATTAAAAAAAAAGAAAATAAAATTAAGATAAAAAGAAAAGAGTTCATGGTTCATGTCATAGCATCCAGTTTAAACCTTGCGCGATTTTATCATCCCTTCCTGGAATTTCCTTAGTGTTGGTGCTCCTTTTAATTCATTCTGCAACCCATTCCAGAGACTGGCCCCTCTGAATGAAAAACATCCTTGACCAGCTGATGTCCTTAGCATTGGAGTCCTAAGGTTCATGTTCGAATTACGCAGAGCTCGAGAGGTTGCAAAGGACCCTGGGTGACAATGGCTCTTCAAAACTTCGAAACATTCTGCTGCATCATCATTACACTATGAGCCAAGAAAACGGCTGCTGTTTGGAGTACCTTTACTCAGCACCAAGCTATCCTTGAGAGACATTTACTTGACAAGCCCTTTGATATTAAGTAACACTTGATCTGACTTCCATGGAGACGTTTCCATTGCTCTACTTGTATGTTTACACGGTAAGCGGAACCTAAAAACTACAGAGGTACGTGGCTAAAAAGATACGATACTGATTCACCGTTATGAGTTCTTCTGATGGCTTCAGACAGAATTGGTGATATGTCGATTATCTGAAAAGATGATACAAAAACGGGGCTAAGTTTCAGTTTACGACACGCCTCTACCGAGTGAGTCAATGAAAACGCTCTACGTTTGAAAGGTCACAGCTCCTTTGTTTTTGTTTTGTTTTCAATTTGTTTTGAGTGGGCTTGTCAGGATTGCTGGCTACTGAAAGCTAATTTAGGCCCACTGTGCATGCCGCATCCAGGAATGGGACCCCTAGTTTAACGTCCCTTCCGCAGGACGACGAGGTGAGTTGTGAGGTCAGGTCTCCGTGGTCACCCATCCAGAGTCTGACCTCACCCGACCAAGCTTAACTTCAGTCACCTGACGAAGACTGTATAAACCACTCGGCCACTCACCCCGTAGCCACTAGGCCATTCACTTGGCTATCAAAACGATGATAAAGGCAAACATATAATTTAGAGCAGGATAAAATACTCATTTTACTCCAGAATCATCTCCCCTCCAATAAATACTGTGGATGAAATAAGCAAAGATATATTCATACCTTAATCTTAGAACATTTATTGGCTTTTTCCTCCTGGGGTATGGTATTTGTCACAACAACTGCTTCGGCTTCTGACTCTGCAATTCTGCTTACAGCTGGACCAGAAAAGATACCATGTGTGCAAATAGAGTATACTTTCACTGCACCAGCTTCCTTCAACCTGGAAATATGCACACGATATGTAACTAGACGCAAGAAAAAGACGATATCCAACCTCTCAGTACTGAAGTATAGTGTAAGGTGAAGCCTGCCGGCAGCCTCAACTTGAAAGCTGCACACAGGTCATAGGGTAAGGTGTAGCCTGCCAGCAGCCTCAACTTGGAAGCTGCACACAGGTCATAGTGTTAGGTGTAGCCTGCCGGCAGCCTCAACTTGAAAGCTGCACACAGGTCATAGGGTAAGGTGTAGCCTGCCAGCAGCCTCAACTTGGAAGCTGCACACAGGTCATAGGGTAAGGTGTAGCCTGCCGGCAGCCTCAACTTGAAAGCTGCACACAGGTCATAGGGTAAGGTGTAGCCTGCCGGCAGCCTCAACTTGAAAGCTGCACACAGGTCATTGTGTAAGGTGTAGCCTGCCGGCAGCCTCAACTTGAAAGCTGCACACAGGTCATAGGGTAAGGTGTAGCCTGCCGGCAGCCTCAACTTGGAAGCAGCACACAGGTCATAGGGTAAGGTGTAGCCTGCCGGCAGCCTCGACTTGAAAGCTGCACACAGGTCATAGGGTAAGGTGTAGCCTGCCGGCAGCCTCAACTTGAAAGCTGCACACAGGTCATAGGGTAAGGTGTAGCCTGCCGGCAGCCTCAACTTGAAAGCTGCACACAGGTCATAGGGTAAGGTGTAGCCTGCCGGCAGCCTCAACTTGGAAGCTGCACACAGGTCATAGGGTAAGGTGTAGCCTGCCGGCAGCCTCAACTTGAGAGCTGCACACAGGTCATAGGGTAAGGTGTAGCCTGCCGGCAGCCTCAACTTGGAAGCAGCACACAGGTCATGTAAAGTGAGACAAACTGGGTCCGAGTGGGTCAAAATGGGTGCAAAAAGGTAGAGGAAAGTAGATCATTGCCAAATCCCTTTGTCGTTGTGCTATACAGAGACGCAAAAACACTGCAAACCTACAAACCTGGTTTGGAGGAAGGCTTTGGCCAAAAATTGAGGAAGGTTTAGTTGTCAAAAATGGAATTTTATCTTGTTGGCATAGTGCTTATAAGTGTAGAAAATAAATCATCAATAAATGCATAGAACCATTAAAAATCATGGCAACAGTATGCAGATGGTGAGGTTATATTTCAAAACTATATCAAAGAAGAAAAATCAGGTTTGATCAGACAATGTGATGAAAGGGAGAACATCTATGAGGAAATATGCAGATGTGTCTGGAAAAAATGATTTTTGAAAAGCGTCCCAGAAAAGTACTTCTGTTTGGAAAATTACCAAAAAAATTTTATGGTAAGGCAGATCTTGAAATTTCTTTTTCTTACCAGAAGATAAAAAAATTATTTTTGCAGGCAAAGCTGTCTTTTGATTTATTTTTCGATCAAGCTCTTTTTAGAGCTGCCTGGTTTTGAAGCCTTTTGCAAGAAAGCACTAATGTTTGAGTAATTTCTTTTGTTCTATTGAGTTTCTTATTTGGTAATGAATATCAGAATGAAACGTGAAATGCTATTGTGGACTTGAAGAATACTGCAAAATTTTCAATGTAACGGTTATTAGAGGCAAAATTTGCGATGTTGCTGAAAGAGTGTTGCTTAGAATGAGGTTTTTTCGATGCATTATTTCATTACCGTTAAGTAAAGAGAGCAAATAGTTCACCATCATTAAATATATTTGAATTGTTGATAGAAGAGATGAAAAAATTCAATGATAACTTTCGTTATCAAATTTTGGCGAATTTGCAAACAGTATTTTTGGACATCCAGTAGCTTTTAGAAGTTCTCACCTTGAACTCTTTGTTCCCCCTTCATTGCCCCAATACCTTTCAATTAATGAACAGCATCCGTAAGATTGTGGCCTCCCTTGTATCAAAACCTGGTTAGAGCCCTGCTGCACCCAAACAGACAAATGATATGGGAAGATCCCTAATTACATGCTTTTGTATGGTTTACAAAACACTGTCTGGCTGTTTTCCAGTAATTATATATTGTGTTAAAATGAGGAAGGTTGAGAGCATAAATCTCAGGTTTGGAGGAAGGTCAACAACTTTTTGCAGCTCTGGTGCTATATTTGAAAATACTACATTTCTACCATGAATACAAATAGTTTGATTCACTGAAAATGCCATATGTTGAGATAAAGAAAACTCTGCAACAACCAAAGCAACAACAAATCAAGCATCCAATTTTGCCCGGCTCTGATCAAATTTGCCTCCCCTTATGCGCCGTCTTGAAAAGGTCTAGGGATTTGAAATAACATCAATATTTGATTACCAAAATTTTAAATTTTCTTTTCTACAAATTCATGTCAATGCTATATCAAAATAAACAAAATGATCTTTTCAAACAGAATTCATCTAAGTTACCATGACTCAAAATTTGCATAACCTGAGCCTTGATAGAGAACTTCCTGGCTCTAAGTATGTTACAAAGAACACAGATAATAATCTAATTTACTTATCATTTTGAAATATATAATCTCATAAAATACAAAAACTACAAAAGATACATATCAACCATGTGGCGAACATATAGTTTATTCTTTGGTCTGTTAAGCTTCTAATGTCATCATCAATAGACCTTTTCAAAGAGGTCTGGGACGGCGCGCTACTTTTCTGGAAGATGGCGGATATGCCGCGAAGGGGAATCCCCTTCACACTGAAAACGTTAAAAAATGCAGTTGCAGTGAGCGACGTAATGCAACAAAAACCGAAATTAACTCCAGCTATATGTGCACTCAAAGGACCAGAAATGCCCGCAAAATCTTACAACATCAAAATAAAGAGTTAGTTATCACATTAAAGTGATATTTTACAACGAAAAGTTTATTTCTTCGAGTTCGTTGAATTTGGATTGTATGATAATTTGTTGCCAATGCTAGATTTTTATTTATGAATAAACTGAGCTTATCTATTGCTCTAACTAAGGATATACGAAGGCACTTTTGGTACAAACGTATAGGAGGCAAACATCTTCTTCCTCTCCTAGACCCTTTGAGCCTCGTAGCAAAGGAGAGACTTTGGCGGGAAAACATTCCTCATCAAATTTGTACTCGTCATTTTGTTCTCTGCTTCTTGGATGAAACAAACAGAAACTGGTTGGCGACAAAATACTTGTGGATTTCAGAACGAAAACAGGAAAAATGTAGTCGTTTCTTGATTGTACAATGCGGAAGAGATTCCAAGTCAAAGATTTGCTAAAGTAATAAGTATATTGTTTTGTTTGGAGGCAAAGTCTTAGTGACATATTGGTTGCGAATCAGTTGTGCAGTTTGTTGTGTTGACTTTTCAATCGGAGCAAAAGTTTTTACAAATAATAAGTAAATGGGAATCTTGTGCAAGTTAAGCTGTCTGGAGCAGGTAAATGGCCTTATTTTACGAGTGCATACAGAAATCCTTTATTTCAAACTTTGTTAGGCGCATGTGAACAAACTAAAAGATCAAAGAAACTTTTCATTAGCTGAATTGATTTGGAAAGGCATGGTCGGTAACTTTAGCATTTGAAAGAAGAAATGCGAATAATTTTTTTTCTTAACAGTTCTCGATACATACAACTGCTCGTATTCCTTCAGTTTTCGGGGGATAAGCCCAACTCTCAAGCAGAATCTAAATTTATCTAAATTTATCTGACCGAGTCTGAGGTCATCACGAAGCCCAAATTTCGCTGAAACAACTTGAAGGTATAAACGTCTCCTCCTCGTAAAATGTGCTAAACATTGCGTTCATGTGATAAGCAAGTATTTGTTTTCATGCTGAAGCCCCTCTGTTCTTTCATGAACCATATAACTAGAGCTAAATTCCATATTTTGTTCACAACTTTTCCCACTGCAACTCCAGTTCAGCATCGCGGAGAAGATTCCCGTGTATCCGCCATCTTCCAGAAAAGTAGCGCGCCGTCCCAGACCTCTTTGAAAAGGTCTCTAGACCTTTCAGCTACTCTAAGAAAGAACTTGAATCGAACGATGTTTTGATGCAGTTTGAAGAATTTGGAATGTGCACAAAGATGATAGAAGGTCTAACGCCACTCGATCGAACGTCTTGTATAAAGATGTATAAAAATAACACTCGATCCAGGCTCTGTCGGAGAATAGCTAAAAGGTCTATTCCTTCGAGGAGTATAATGATACAGTGAGCCAACAAAGCTTATACAGTTCTGTGTGTGAAATGATAAGAGTAAACTTTAAATAAACTGAATTAATTACTTTCTGACAGCAAGATTCATTGTTCCACATGTATCAGCCATGTCATCCACAAGTACTGCCACCTTTCCCTTTACATCACCAACGAGAACCATACTTGCAACTTCATTTGCCTTTTTCCTCTGTCAAGAAAAAACAACGAAGTCTACGATTCTAACTCTTAACTTTAAAATCTTCAGCAGGTGTCAAAAAAGTAATCTGGGAGCCAGGGCTCAAAAACTGAAGTAGCGTGGTAGCGGCGCTGCTACCAGGAAGGTAGCTGAAATTCTCAAATTTCCTAGGAATGAAGAAGAAAGAAAAGGAAAATGAAACAATGGGAAAGGGAAAAGAAGGGAAAGAAATGAAGGAAGGGAAGGAAAGGAGGGGGAAAAAAGAGAGGAGAGATAGAAAAGGAAAAGAATGAATTGGCGCTCAATGATTTGGCTCCACAATATCTGTGTAACCTCTTCACGAAAAACTCAGCATGCTCCTCCCGCAACCTTCGGAACACTGAGACTGATCTGAGGTTGCCGAAGAAAAATTCTGCAAATGGGCAAAAATGCTTTTCTTTCCGGGGAGTTAAACTATGGAATAGCCTTCCTGCTGAGACTAAAACGGCATCCTCCCTAAATGGTTTTAAGAAATCAATAAAGGGTTAACCTTTTCTTTCTATTGTATATATTTTATCATTGTAAATAGGCTTTTAAATTATGGTTTCTTATATTCTAGTGTCACTTTATTTTTAATTGTATATTGTAATTAAGTTTTTATCGGAGGGCCCCTTGAAAAACGGCTTCTGCCGAAGGGCCACCCTCCTTAAATGATATGAACTATAGTAAATATAAATGATGATATGAAGTGGTATGTAGGGATAAAGAAGACAGTGTGTAACAAGAAACAGAAGTGCTTGGTTTGCTACCAGGAAGGAAGAAGTTTTTTGAGCCCTGCTGGGAGCCAACGAGTTCATTTGCCATCTAAGCATATGTTGTTAAGCAAGAAACAGACTTATCTGGGCCTAATTTTCACTTTATGTTATTGTTGTTTGCTAATCCAGAATAGTAAAACAAGTTTCATTTTGACTCAGCAATTAAGAACTTGATATCTTGGACGTTCATGGACAACGCTACCAAAGAATAACTTCCTTTACCAATAAAATCTTGTGACTTTAACGATGTTTGATAAATACTAATTTTACCTCTTTGTGAATTAATGCAAAGTCAACATTTAGCTGATCGGCAATAGAAGTAACCCTGAAAGATAAAAATTCATCAATCACAGCAGAAAGTTAAATAAAAGTGAAAATCGTCAAGAAAATGTTATTTCTTTTATAATTTTTGAACAACTTTTTGCACCAATGGTGTTAAAGAAAAATCAGTTTAAAGGCACACTGTCGTGGTTGTGATTGGCTAGTTGTGTTGTTGAAATCAAAAACAAAGCTCTGGCCTTTGAGTAATTACCAAGCCTTTATGCTCTTGGATCATACTTTGTTTCAAGTATAAAGGAAATCAGATCATTATCATCCTCGTGAATTTCACTGTACAGCGAAATTAATGAACTTTTCCTAATTCTTTTCTTCTTGATTGTCTTGTTTATCCAATCAGCACCACGACAGTGTGCCTTTAAGGTAACAAATTCTTATTGCATCAATAAACCATCCTTTTAGCTTTTCTGCAAAAGAATCTATATTGGGCAATATTTTCACACTTTTATATAAATTCAATTGAATGGTGTTGGAGCTTCTATTACTGTAATACACATTCAAAAAGTCTACAAAATGTACCAAAATATTGTTTGGTTCCGCACTCTGTTTCAGAGCAGCTAGAAGTTCTATTGCTGGACAGAATTAGGTAGCTCATGTCAGTTTTCTATTCCAATACCTTTCTATAATACGCTATATACTTATGTCTTCAGAATAATCGGGTCAAAATAGTGCTGAACTGTTTGAATAAACTGAAAAATTATAAAAACAGGAAGTCATAATGCAAAAGAATCCACTTTAGCACCTTTCAAACAATGATACCATATGTTGGACCACTGAGTATTCTGCGCCAACCTGGATTGAATTTCCCTGAGCAAAGACCTCACAAAATCAAGTCATACCTTTTAGCACCACCAGCATCTGGTGAGACAATGACGCATTGATTCCAATCTTTGATATTATCTTTTATCCATTTCAACACTGCAGGCTCAGCGTACAGGTTATCCACTGGTATATCAAAAAAGCCCTAAAAATATAAACAAACATTAGCAAATGGCTGGGCTTTGCAGCCTCAAGCCCTGGATCAGAAATTGGACAGATCTTCTTCAAACATGGGTCGCTTTGAATGCCATAAATCACTGCTTGCATCAGGCCATGTACACATATTTTTTGATAAGAAAACTATTGCCAATTGCCAAAAAAATTAAGAAACTCCAGTACGGGGAAAATACAACATCAGAAACTATTAATTTCGACAAACGGAGTACTTAACATAGGTTATTTTACCTTCGCTCGCTTCCTCTTACTCAAAAGGTACATGAGAACGATCTAGACATTGGAAAATCTTCAAAAAATATTGTTTTCAGATGTTCATGAGGGAACAGGCAGTGAACTATTGAACCTTTAAGGAAATCATAAGAAACTCTGAGTACTCAAAATCTGATAATTTTAAGAAACTTTCAGCATTGGCCCAAATTCTTAGCTTCTTATAAAAAATATGTGTATGTCTTTTGTCTATAGTAATGAAGTATTGGAAAACGGAAAAAGAAAAGAAAGGCTATCTGACAAAAAGGTAAAATTGAGCAATGCTCTGTGCAAGAAAATAAAAATCATAAAGGAAAATTGCTTTTTAATACCTTTCAGACCACGTGTGTCTGGTTTTAAAATAATTTTTTCTGAAGTATCTTCTGCAAATCTATGGAAGTGTCTAGTAGTCCAAAAATTGTCACATAGTGAAAGGAAAATCCTGTTAAATTGAAACGTTGTAAAACGATAATGTCACTCTGGTCCTTCTCTTCTATCGTCTTTGTGAAGCTTATGTTTAGCATGTGTTCCGGGTCCTTTTTGGTTGGAAAGGACAAAGATTTGTCAAAACAGCTAAATCCTTATCGGTATCAAGACAATTTGAGCAATTAGATTATAGGCCAGTCCTCTGGAAACTTAGTAGCAGATCCTTCTAGACCAAATGTCTTGTATACTTTCCTCTTGGGAAATAGTTTCAAGATGTATTTTGTCAGCACCAACGTAAGTGTCAATGTGACAGAATAGTTAAACCTAGACTGCTTAATGTACAGTAGCTGAAAAACAAAATTAACAATGCATTTGTAGATTACCTGTATCTGTGATGCATGAAGATCCATGGTGATAAGATGATCAGTCCCAGCTACAGACAACATGTTGGCAACAAGTTTTGCAGAAATTGGAGCTCGGCTCTGTAACAGCAGTTGATGAAAGGAAAACAAAATAACAATACAGCATTCAATACACACATACAGTAGCCAACTTTTAAATAGCTAGGAAGAAACTTCCATGTTTTCTGATAAAAAACTACCGGGTGAGCCAGAAAATGTTCCCACTTTTAAACATTCATAGCACCATGCACACTGCATAAAAATTGAATGATTCAAATTCCAGTTAAAAGCCAAACGATCGAAGTAATTTCGTAATTTTTTTTCGCTGTTTTACCGGCACTAGAAGCATCGGAAAATTTAACTTGATAACAATTCGTGGTTGCAAAATGGCTTAAAAGTGCCCGAAACATCGATCAAATTGTAAGGACTCTCTAGACTACATTACATAAGTCCCTCTAACTTACGCTCGTTGTTGTTGTTGTCATCGCTTCAGTTGAGGGACTTATGTCCTTACGCTTCAGAATAGGGACTAATTAGGCCAAGTCCGCCGCGTTCACGGCGCGACCAATCAGATCGCTACTTTCTTAATATGGTCAACCCACGTGCCTATTGTTAGCGTTTGATTGGCTCATTAGTTCAAAGTTCGACTTCTCGAAGCGAAGCGACGCTCGAAATGACGTTCGAAGGGACGTTCGACTTTTCTTTCGACGTTCGAAGGATGGAAGATGTTCTAAGTTTCTTCTGATTTTTCGAAAGATTTTAGTCCCTGTTTAGAATCAGTTTGGTCGTGAGTCCTTTGTATGAGTGAAATTAAAACATCAGATTATAAATGTTGAACGAATACAAGGAATCACGTCGTCAGTCTAAGGACTCTCCTTACACAGAGCAATACGCAATGGTCATTTCACCTCTCTCAAGAGTCACACGACATCAATTATCAACAAACTAAAGACTTTCAGTCCCATGGCAATAAATGTACAGTGGATATCTCTCATCCATGAACAATTGCTTTTCTTCATTGATCTTTGTGAGGAGACCGTTACGATTTGATCAATGCTTAGGGCCTTTTCCCGTCATTTTGCAACCATGACATTTTTATGAAGCTGAATTTACCTACATTTCTAGTGCTCTTGAGATAGTGAGAAAAATTCATAAAAATACTGCGATCTTTTGGCTTTTAACTAGAAGTTGAATCCGTGAAGTACTTTTGATGCTATGAAATTTTCAGAAGTGGGATATATCATAAATTCCAAGAGGATTCAGTACAGCAATGCTGCTTCATGTAAAATTTCAGTTCAAATCAAAACTTTTCTTCCCTGTTTTGCAAATGTTTCCTTTTTAAAACATTCAATATTTGAATTAATTTGCACTATTTTTGTGGGTGGTATGTTAATGTTACACTGCGTTCACATTATACACAGGCACCATTTGAATGAAAAATGTAATGGAACTCAAGTTCACAAGAAAGTGGCACAATTTTGCGGGCAGATATTGATAATGGCAGGATTTGAAAACAAAGCTCTAACTGGAATATCTAGAAAACAGAATCATTTGAACACACACAAACGATGAAAACAAAACATATTTTGACACTTTCAAAATTAGGCTGATTGATTCTTAACCCTTTGAGTCCTGCATTATTTTCACACACGTTCTCTTCCTGGACTGCTTTGCGATGCATTGTGAAAACAGACCCCACCTGTAATTTTGAAATGAAAAATTCGACGTGAAAAACTTATAAACCAGAAAATGAAGTATGACAAACTTTTTCGAAATTGTCGGAAATTTTTCTTTATTAACACAAAACCTTACTGTGGGTATCTTCCTTCAAGTTGCAGGTGATTTCCTTGGCATAGTAGGTTGCAGCTTCTCAAGATCAACAGAAATGACAAGCTTTGAGGATGAAAATGATCCCAAACCAAAGTGAAAAGCTCAAATACTGCAGACCATCGTGTCCCCCCCCCCCCCCAACATCCAATTTATAGTTTTAAATGTCATAAGCCCTGCTTGGTGAAAACAATAAAACATGTTTTTGCCTCTCTGGCCTCTTCTCTCTTCATCAAAGCTGCTTCAAATGTATGACATATTGAATACATTTCAAAGAACCTGACCTACTATGATCTCAAATGTTCGGGTAAAGAAGTTTCAAGTTTTGGATATGAGATGCAAAGTGTTTCAAGTGAAATGTATAATTCAAATGAATGATACTAAAAATTATGTCATTACAATGAATGATCTTGTCATCCTCCTTAGTTTCACATAAAACAGAATGTTAACCTTCAGCCTCCTTTGATTTTTTCAGTCAAGTTTTACATGATCTTAATGTCATTTCAAAGTTTCCGTCTTTGACGACAGCATTCAATATGTTAACTATATTGGAAAATATTTGGAGTATCCCCCATCATGCTATACTAGAGCTGCAGGGGCAGATCCAGAATATTCAGTAATGGGGTCGAATTGCGGTGAAGCCGTAATAGAAATAGGGGGTTCAGGTGTGAAGCCCCTGGAAAAATTCTTAGTGTCACACCCATTTATTTTGAGGGAACGCCCTTTTTCAGTACAGTTTTTGGACCATGCCCTTAATTTATTTCAGGGAAGTCTGTTTTGATTGAAGAATTCCATAATAAGCCATCAGCAAAGTGAACTTTTTCATATCTTGAAAATCTGCAAACTTCATGATTGCATTCATCTGAGACTTTCTAAGAAATGCAACATGTTTTTATTTCCACAGGCTTCTGCGTTCCATGAAGATCAATCTTACGCAGTTTCATCAAGTCTAGGAAAGCACAAAGTCCATGTACACTGAATGCAAACTGAGTTTACGAGAGAAAATGGTCTCTGCGTAGGATAGTTTGAAAACCTGTCTTGCACAGTCAGATTCAGGTTGGCACTGGGCTGAGAGCTCAAAATGAATGTGCCATTGGGTTGGTTTTTCCTTCCACCTTTGTAATTTCTCGCAATTCATGAGTCATGCAATCAAACAAATGTGGTATGACAACAGATAATTATGTTCTGTTTTCTGAACGCAGCATAAAAAAAAAGTAAAAAAAGAACGATTGAAATCCCCACTTCGTCGGTCAGCAAAAGCTTGTATCAATTTTCAACAGCAGAAATTCATGGTTTGTGCCTCCGTATGATAGATCTTCATAAAAAGAGTGGTATTGAAAGATCTCTCTGGAAATCTGACCGGTTTGTTCAAACCTGTCAACCCGGCCTAGGTCCACCCCGAGCTGTCTGCTTGATTTTTGGCATTGCTTTACAGGAGCGGAAGTTCATGGGATTGAAGAGAGGAAGTTTACGGTACCCAACCTCCTCTTTGTCACTTGATGAGGTTGGACTATTGTTGTGTGTGGTGATGACCATCTGGTGTTAAGGGTCCTTTTCATCTTCAGTACTTAATGGTCCTAAGGGTCTCAGAGGTCCAAGGGTCTGGTTTTTAACAACATGCTATGGGCCAGGCGGAAAACACGAAGTTGTCAGAGACGTTGGAGCTGTCGGAGATGTCGGAGACGTCGGAGAAAATCTCAGAGATGTTGGAGATGTCGGAGAAAATCTCAGAGACGTCGGAGGAAATCTCGGAGATGTCGGAGATATCAGAGAAAATCTCGGAGATGTCGGAGAAAATTTAGGCCTAAAATTGGAGTGATGCCTCCCGGAATGCAAAGAAGAAATATCAGTTGTTTTGTTAGCGATAAACAAATTGTGTGCTGTTTTCTATTTTGCTTGTAAGGATCATAACGAAATCTACAAAGGCTGTACTTTTTGGCTTCATCTCTGATGACGACATGGGTTTTGTTACTAGGGACATTGTGGGAATGGGCGCTTGCAATAAAATTCCCACAGTGCGAATGCACCTCACGAAGGCCAAACGAAGGCCGAACGAATTCCATTTGAAACGAAGGCTGAACTCTTTGATGTCTTTAGGAAACATCTTGGAATTTAAGGGAGGGACAAACATGACAGTTTAGAACCAATATAGTAGACTACATTGCATAAGTCCCTCTAACTTACGCTTGTTGTTGTTGTTGTTATCGCTTCAGTTGAGGGACTTATGTCCTTACGCTTCAAAATAGGGACTAATTAGGCCAAGTCCACCTCGTTCACAGCGCGACCAATCAGATCGCTACTTTCTTAATATGGTCAACCCACGTGCCTATTTGTAGAGTTGATTGGCTCATTAGTTCAAAGTTCGACTTCTCGAAGCGAAGCGACGCTCGAAATGACATTCGAATGGACGTTCGACTTTTCTTTCGACGTTTGTAGGATGGAAGATGTTCTAAGTTTCTTCTGATCTTTCGTAAGATTTTAGTCCCTGTTTAGAATCCATTTGGTCGTGAGTCCTTTGTATGAGTGAAATTAAAACATCAGATTATAAGTGTTGAACGAATACATGGAATCACGTTGTCAGTCTACCAATATAGTACCTTTTTTCTCCGTGAGGGGTACATGACTTGTGGATGGATGGGGGTCTGCCGCCCGATTTTCAGAAAGGTACCCTCTTCTAATTAGTGACAGTTGCCATCATACCCACTTTTATGATGAATTTTGGCGGAAAACTACCCATTTTTGACAATTTTTTTTCCAATTTCAAGAAGACCCACCTTTGTTCTGAATCTCTGAAAATCTGCTGAAAAAGGGACCCCTGTTTAGAGAATCTTGGAGCCACAAACCCACCCATACGGGCGGCACACACCTTTACCCTCAATGTTACCCCCCAGGCTTTTGTCCCAGACTTGCAGGTACGAGCAAAAGGTTATAAATCTTTGAATCAGAACAAAAGGTTGGGTGTAAAATTCTGTGATCTATTTCTTTCAGCTTGAAAGAGCCTTTAGCTACTTGCCTGGACTCTCCAGAAATTTTAAACATTTATCCAATTTACGGAGTATTCAATATTTCTACTCATTTAAGAATGTGACGTCATCAAATTTCTATATCGTAAACGGAATAGAGGATTGCGCTAAAGATGGCGGCGAGGAATTTTTTGCCGAGATGCATTGCGTTCGAAGCAAATCTTTAACGATCCTATAGGAATTCGATTAAAGAACGCAGTGCATCTCGGCAAAAAATTGCTCACTGCCATCCTTAGCGCAATCGTCTATTTTGCTTGATAATATGTTGTGGACATTCGTAAACTAATGTTTGCTAGAGAACATTTCATTTCTCATCAACCAGCTTAGCAATTACAACAGTTCCTTTATGTTTTTTGAAAAATTTTCTGAAAATATTGAACATCTTAGAAAGAATTACGAGAAGTTATTACATCTCCGAGATTTCCTCCGATATTTTCTCCGACCACTCTGAGATTTTCTCCGACATCTCCGAGATTTTCTCCAACATTTCCGACATCTCCGACAACTCCAACAACTCCGTGTTTTCCGCCTGGCCCATGCTGTGCCAGTGCCATGCACTGCATGGTTTGACTTTGCACACTCTATTAACAGCTACAAATGTATGAATTTTAATTGCAGTTCATCTCACCTTGTCTTTTTTGTCTTGCCTTGCATATGGGTAGCATGGAATAACTGCTGTCACTCTCTGTGCTGATGCTATTTTACAAGCATTTATCATGATAAGCAATTCCATCAGATTATCATTGATTTCACCACAGCCACTTTGAATAATGTATACATCTTCTCCACGAACTGACTCTCTTATTTCAACACTAAAAGAAGATATTTGAATTTTAGGAATATATCTTTTCATGAGAAATCGCTAATGAGGAACTCATATAAGCCTCCCGTGGGAAGCCCAACTTACAGTAATCACAAATCTTAGAGTCAAGAGCTAGCAAAAATACATTTAGTTGACATAGCACCAGATATATAAGCCTCTTCTAACAACTTAAAAAAGCTTATTTTCTTCAGCCATATTAGATCAAAGTATGGCAATAGCTTAAGAAAACAATTGGATGGTTTTAGGGGGTTCCCCATGATCTACAGTACTGAAAGTCTTGATTAGTTAGTGTGCTTGTTGACCAAAGAAATAGATTGAAATGTTCCAGCCCTTGGTAGACTCTACCAACCATTGAATTACTGTAGCAAGACCAATACAATTTCATGCAGGACTTTGTGACCAAATTAATGAAAGAATGGAATGTCCTAAATCCCTCCATTGTCCTGATAATGGGCCATCAATGTTTAATTTTCCTATTTTTAATGGCATTTGGCCATTCAGATCGAAACCTCTACCTTCCTCCCTCTTGAACATAGCCTTACAGAATATATATATAGGTCTAAAATTTCCTACCTGCCTGGGGTAAAAAGCCCTTCACTGTTAATGCCCAATGATGTTAAAAGTTATGAAAATCAATAGTAATTGGTCCAATCAGCAGCGTATGGTTGTGGTATGGTGCTTTTTGACAAGATCTCTGGTGTGCACGAGGAAATTTATATTGTTCTCAGTTGCTTTAAATCCCGGGGGGTACTCCCATTGTGGCCTGACAAGATGTTTTATTGCAAAACTGATGGAACAAAGAAAGAAATTTTTCAACATTCATTTATTATTGATGCTGTAATGACCAAATTGGTGTGCAGAGGAGCGTACTGGGTTGAAACATAATAAATGGCTTCGAATCTTAGAATACCCCTAATTGATAGTATGTGGTTGACAAAAAGGGCCATTTGGTAGCCAATCGGTAAGACCCTCAAACTGACTGGACTCCCCTGTTAGGCCACAATGGGAGTACCCCCCTGGGCTTTAAATTCTAAATAGCCTATTGAAATCTTCTGTGTGCAAATCACAGCTGTTACGACCGGGAAGTCAAGTCCGTTTAGGCCCGTCTTGCCACCTCGCGCTATACATTCTAATGTAACTTGTGTTCTGTACAAGCTATGTGTAAACCGAAAACAGATTCAGATTCAGCGTTAAATTCTCTACAATTACCTTTTCAAATGTTTGTTTCTAACGCAACACGGAATTTATAAAAATTTTTTTAAATCGTTCTTACCAGATTTTGCGAAGCGCGACAACAGAATCTGCAAAGTCATAACAGACCGCACTGCCTGCAGTCGACCAGAGAGGACGCAAATGCAAGAATAATTGCATAATAACAATTTAGAAACTATCATATAATGGTTTTTCTTGAGAAAAATGTTGAAAAATCTTCAAAACGTTCATCAGAAAGGCCTACCTTTGATAACTTCGAAGTTATTCAAGGGAATTCCCCTCCATTCCGGTTTCCCCACGATAAAAAACAATAGGCGCTGCGCATGGGTGCCGCGCAGCGGCAGGCAAGCTGAAGAGTTTCGCTGCAACTGGTCACCGAAAAGTTGCTGGGGATCTTGTCAGACGAGGTTTAAGGTAAGAATTATATAATAAAGATAATTGATTAAAGAACACACTTATCTATGGCTCCGCAAATTCCAAAAAGACCGTTGGCCTCTCTGCACATGTTGAACTATTGAAAACGCATTCTGCATTGCTTAGCAACTGCGGATACGAGGGAGCCAGTAATATTCCAGCAGCCTCGTTCTTAAACTAATTCATGCCGAAAAAATGAAATAATTATCTTACTTCGTTTGGAATCCCCAACATAAAGTTTGAGGACCGTTTTCGGCCTAATCAAAAAAAAATTCAAAAACACTACTCGGATTTAATTTTTTATTTCATAAAAGAAAGGAACGAAGAAAAATGCATTTAAACAGGTAAATTAACTGATGTTTTATCTATTCAATGATACTAAACTCCACTGACTTATCGACTTCTGAATGGTTGAAATAAATTTTCAAAAAACTCGAAAATTTGCAAAATCGAGGCATGCAGTCTGTTGTCGCGGAGATTTGGGCAGACTTGACTTCCACAAAAACAATGTCGCGTAACAGCTGTGAAATGGCATCCACAGTACATCTACTTAGATACTGAGCAGGACCGATAATTGGTATTATACTCTGAGTGCAAGAAAAAAGGTGACTGAAAATAATCATGTATGATTAATGGATAAAAAGTGCTACAGCAGTGGCAGATTTAGGGGGCAGATGGGGGCAGCTGCCCCCCCCCCTTCACGATAAAAATTCAGCTTTGGCGCCCCCTTTTTGGCATGAGAAGCGCCCCTTTTCCTGACCCAAATGCACTCCTTTTTTCAGTGATTCGTTCTGAATGCATGGAAACATAAGGGCTAAGGCGTTATTCAATGCCCCAAAAGTTTTTGTGTGCCTTTGGCGCACTCACTTTCCATATTGTTTTTCAATATGTAGGAGGCAGCAAATGCCACTGATATCAGCGAGTTTTGAGACCTTGGTGCAAAATATAAAGTACAGGATACTTTTCAAAAAATTTGTACAACATTGAAAAAATACATATTTGAAAAACTGGTATTGGGTATATTTTTCAAAAACTTGGTATAAGGATTTAAGGAATAGGTGTTTTTGAAGCTGCAATGGCATGTCCCCAAACAAAATCTGGTCAAGAGCACCCCAGGGACAGTGGCCGGCGGGGGCATGCACACTTTTCACTTGTGGTGGACGCTCCAAAAACATCTGAGGTGATCAAACAAGCATTCTTGTGGCGCGTTATAAGAGGTTATGTGGTTGTGCTGCTGTTTCTCCTGCTGTTTAGAGCGGCCAAACTGACCTTAAAGAAACCTGCTTAACAAGGCGATCGGATCGATTAAAAATTTTTCGCTACAAACACGTTGTGACCTTTGACGCCCGCGCTGAATGCTTTTTTACTGTTTAGGCCCAAGAACAGTGAAGCAGCTGTTTTGTGTTTACCTTGTCTCATGATTTGAGAACTTCTTCAATTTCGTTTTTCCAAGCTCCAGTCCAAGTCTCTCCGCAATCAGCTTTGCAAGTTCAACATGGGAACTGCCACCAAAAATCTTTATGTTTGGCATTTTTGGCTGCTTGTCTGCTGGCAACAACTCTTCCTCGTGTGTTTCGTTCAGCATGTGAAAAGAATTATTTCTTCTCCAAACATGTCATGGTCGCCGATAATGTCTCACATGCGGACTTAAAACTCATTAGAAAGTGTCAGCTGAGCACTGAAACTTTAATTGTTTCAAGTAACTTTCACGACGGCTTAGCTCAAATTCTTAGTTTCCTATGAAAAATACATGTATCGGTATTGAATTTTGAGAGCTACTTTAGCTTGCCAGAAATTTCCCAAAAACTTGTCTATTGTCGTATTCAAATGTTTCATCATTTCATTTGAAAAGAGAGTTTTTCTGCCGTAATGATGTTTACGACAAATCAGAGCAAATTTAGGAATGCTCTGCTCAATTATGATTTGCTCTGATTTGTCGTAAACATCATAACGACAGAGAAACTCTCTTTTCAAATGAAATGATGAAACATTTGAATACGACATTAGACAGCCAGTTTTACAAAAGAGTCTGGAGCGAGCGAGTTTAAATGCATGCATTTTCTATTTTCTCGTTTATAAACGAGAGGATCACAGTGGCATCATCGCTTTCATTGCTTCTATCGCTGTCGTGCAAACACGTTTTTATCTAAGAAACTGGCATAAGAAACTAGTACTAATGGCTAAAATTTTAAGAAACTCTAGTACTATATTTAAGAAGTCCTAAGAAACTTTTAAAAGTTAAAAGCATGGATATCATAGCAAAAAGATCGTTGAACCTTTATTCTTGAGCAATGTTATCTAACCATTTGTGTTTTCAACATAACAGAACACTGTGCATTCCTTTCAATGTCAAGCAACATATCTGCCGCAGTGTTAGTGTCTATGGTGTTAGCGACTACATTGATAATTCTGCATTCAAAAAATAAGAAACCAATGAAGAAACTTTTAGTACTAGAATGGACAAAATTTCATGTGATGTTAAGAAACTTTTAGTACTATGGCCTGATCCATGTTTCTCATAAAAAACGTGTACTCAAAAATTCTTCCTTAGATCCTGATTCTTTCAAAATAGCTCGGTGGACTGGCATTGATTAATCTGCTGCCCTTCTGACACGGCCCTGAGCCATGTCTGAACTCTCCTGCAGCAAGGGTAGCAGCAGCTTTTCTTGTTTCATTGGCAAACCTTGCATAATGTATTTTTCCTACCTGCGCGTATCGAACATGTTTTGGCCCTTTCTTCTAATAATGATTAATGACCCCAAGAAGGGACCATGTCTTCGCCTCGAACGCCATGACATATAGATACCTTCTGTCCGCTTGCGGCGTTCAGCTGTTCAACGCAGAACGAGGCTGTAAGGCGCGAAACATGAAAGCTTTGTTTTTGGACACTCCAAGAATGGGGGCTGGGGGATACGATTTTTCATCAAACAGTTGATATGTCCTTTGACATCATAAAAAGCCAGATGCGTGAGGTAGAGTGAAGAAACATTTGTTGCAGAAATACATTAATTCAAATACTGTATTTCATTACAACCACCCTACAAATAATAACCAAATAACTTTGGAACTGAAGATTTTTACTATAAAACATCAATCATAAATCTTGGTGTAAGTCGAAAGAATTGGTGGAATCATTTGTTGAATAACACTGCTTGCCTATTGTCAGCATACGCATCAGGTCTCCGAAGACTGAACGATTGGTCAATTCATCTTTCTTCTGATTTGATGGCGTAAAGGGAACTTCATGTACTTTGCCACACTTTTTGGTCGACAGTTATTGATGTCTTTTATTTTCAGAAGTACAGCGGTTTTCTTTCTAGTTACAGAACCTTCAAAGGCTTTGAAAACAAGCATCATTTTAAATCCTAGATTCATAGGAGAAAAACGAAACAACCTTCAAGAAAACCATGTTTATGAAGGTCAAAAATATCAACAATGCCTGCCAAAAGTCTTGGAACACCTCTGCAAATTTTGCCTTGTTTTGCAATTTCCCCCTCTCCCCCTCAGAACAATGTTGTGTTGTGGTCAAAAAATCGGCATGATAGGACGATCCGCGACTCTGCTGGAATGCTGGGACAATAACCTTCGAAATCAACATTGTTTCGGGGGCGAGGGGGTATTTGAACCTGATGGCTATGGTTAGAAATGCGGATTATGAAGAAATGGCCTAAGTGTTCCAAGGACTTTTGGCAGGCATTGAAGGTCAGCAGAAATCTGTAGATTTTCTGGATTGCGAATTAGCAATTTGATGACGTCACAATCTCAAACCTTGTTAGAAAAAAATAGAAAAACACTGTAATTCTGAGGCTGCCAAGAAAACAACAACACAGTATCTGATGATTTTTCAACAAATTAAACGAAATAAAAGATACGTTAACCATTCGTGCCTTCGTGCAGAATCAGATACAAAGTTGATGCCCACGCTGTACTTGGTTACAGTTGAACGAAAAAAGTTAGAAAAAGATCGAGAGAGAAGATAAATATAGCCTGTCAGGCTAAGAGAAATAGCTTTGAGCCTCGTTACCAAAAAGTTCTCAGGCCAAAAGACTGAACTGCATTTATAACTGCTTAGGTGTAAATGTGATCCACTGCTGTACTATACTTTCTGGAGATCTTCAAGTTCTATCGAATTTTTACTTCAAATTGGGACTTATATTTATTCTGGAGACAATTGCAACGAAAACTTGCACATTTTCTGGACAGGATGAAATTCAACTTGAGTTACATCATCGCTTTTCTTTACCAATGATTGCAAAGGCTAAATTTAGTACCAATCGGAAGGGGCGGCGCCGGGGTGGACTGGGGTGGACATGTCCACCCCACTTTTTGAGGATCGATTTGTTAATTCGTCTAAATTCGACAAAAAAGAATTGAGGGGGGGGGGGGTCATTTTTTTCCTTCTTAGAGATCGGTTGTCGATTCCTTTCGTCTGCAATTCAGTGATCAGTCGTTACAACGCTCTTAATTCCTCGATTTTTACAATGTTCATCTATGTATATATGTGAAGGTAATTTTAAGATGTCTAATTTAAATTATTTGCTTTCTCGTTCATAGTTTGAAGTAAACAAGGGGGCTTGGAAAATAAAGCATATCATGTTTTAAATCAAAGATGAACACAAACCTTACCCTTTCATGCAAAAGGGTGTTTTCCGATGTTCAAGACGGCGTGGTCATAAAAGTTTTCCAAGGGCCTCATCTTTCTCTCACTTTCTTCGCCTGTCCATCCCACCTTTTGGTGGCTGGCGCCGCCCCTGCCAATCGAATGTCCGAAAACAGTAGAAAACAGGATCTTTATCTAAGGATATCTACAATCAATGAAATCAAATTGCAATCTCTGAATGTACTTTTTATAAAGGCCAGTAAACCAAAACGTATTCATTGTTTTGAAAAATCTACGGTAAAAACCATCCATTCGATGTGCAAAATTCCAAATCCATTGCCTGACAGATGCCTTGAATCAGTTTCGAGGATACAGTTACCATTAACAACTAACTGTTTTTCTCTTCAATGAAAAACTAATTGCGTGCCTGAAGATATACGCAAGCGGTTCAACTTTGAAATCACTCTTCAACCACTGTATCAAAATTGCAAAAGACAGTAGATTGAAATCCACATGTGAAAAGACTGTTTCTCTTTCAGACTTGTTTGTTTGTTTATTTCTTTTTCGTTTTGTTTGAGTGGGCCTGTCAGGATTCCTAGCAACTGAAAGCTAATTTAGGGCTACTGTGCATGCTGCATCCAGGAATGGGACCCTTTCCGAACGTTCCGAATGTTTAAAGTCCCTTCCGAAGGACGACGAGGTGAGTTGAGAGGTCAGGCCTCCGAGGTCATCCATCCGGAGTCTGACCTCACTCGACCGAGATCAACTTCAGTCACCTGACAAAGACTGTAGAAGCCACTCGGCCACTCAACCCGCTGACAGCAAAGATTGAATTGCAGAATATGGAGAACCGAGAAAAGTCTGGTTTCTGGCACGTAGCTGAATTTTTAGAGAAGGAACATATAAAATATCATGCAAGAAGTCTTGAAAACTACGTTAAAATCTTTGCATGAGAATAATTCCAAATTTGCACATTTGATGAATGGTGTTTTGCTGCACGATTTCTGACATTGAAGACTATTTCTGATTAGTCCGATATAAGCACTATTTCCCATCTAAGTATGCTGAGCTAGCAAGCTGTTCACGAAGAAGCATTTTGTTCCTGAAGAGTCCTCCTTCGTTTTGTCAGAGGGACACCAGATCCTGTAGCAATGACGTCATTGTGATCAAGTGGCTCTACCAACTGGTTATGAATATCCATCAATCCTTTGAAATACTTGACAGTCTTCACTCTTAGTTCCAATGTCGCATCTTCGTCACATACGATTATGGTTCTAGGGTGTTGTTGAAATGCAGATACTGTCCACATGTGATTAACTCCTTCCTCTATAGCTTTGTATAAGGCGAATGATTTGTGGGCACCAGTTATCAATATCATCACCTTCAACAAAACACTCTGAACTTTACCAGGTGTCCCACAAAAAGTATCTGTATTTGCTTGGGTTTAGCGATGTGAAGTTAACTTTCATCAACTGCAAATCACGCTCAAAATATTCCTCGATAGTTGACTTAAGCCTACTTTCCACTAGGCGGAAAATTCTTCTCGCAAAAATTTTCCTTTGCTTGGAAGCACGATTCCGCCCGAAAGTTGAATGGGTTTCTACTTTTGAGCGACTTCGCTTTTCCGTAAGGTAGTCAGATAGCTGGAAAAGGTCGCTGTGAGCGGAATATTCCGCCTAATGGAAATCAGGCCTTAAAGGTGATCTGAAGCTAAAAGTATTATTGATGCAAATGAATAGCACTTTTGAATGGTAAAGAACGTCGTCTATAATTTTGTGATACCTCGTTTCATTTCAGGTTATCCACTATTTCGTACGATTGGCTGATAACGTCATTGTGTTTGCAAATAGTAAAGAAAGTGACGAGTCTGACTATGTTTCCTAAAGAAAATTGACTCAAAAAACTTTTCTACCATTGACATGCCTTTCTAAACATCATATCAGTGCAAGAGACAATTTCTGTTAAGTACATTCAGCTCAACTTAAATGTCTCCTACAACTGTAACTTTTCAAAGATCAGATACAGCTATATTTCAATATATCATCATCTAGTAATTTGCAAACAAAATGACGTCATTAACTAAAACTTCAAATCAGTGGATAACTACTTTAGGGGTAGAAACTTTCGCGGGCAGAAAGTTTCGCGATTTTCGCGTTTTTTGGCATTTTTCGCGAAAGTTTCTGCCAAGGCATAATCCAAATTCAAAATTCGCGAAAGTTTTTGCTGGCGAAATTACAGGAAATTCTCGACTCGCGAAAGTTTTTACTATCCATTATTGTCGTTTCTTCAAGTTTTTGTGTTGCTGTTCCTTAATCACCCCGAACTTTAGTCTTTTGGGCCATAAAACCTTGTAAATTGTCACCGTGACTATGAGTAGTACTGAAAATGGATAGAAAATTATGTTTTCCCCCTCACTTTTCTTCAGTCGCGAAAGTTTTTGTCGCGAAATATGCGGGAAAAGACGTCATTCGCGAAAGTTTATGCCCTTAATTTCGCGATTTTTTCTCCTCGCGAAAGTTTCTGCCCGCGAAAGTTTCTGCCCCTAAAGTAGCTTGCGTGCAGATTTTACTTTCCATTGCGAAGGAGAGCCAAGGTGGAACTTGTAAGCTTTGCCAGATCCTCACTAGCTCTCGTTCGCACTGGACAGAAAGAATGCACGCGGGCTAGTGGATAACTTGAAAAAGAAATGAGATATCAAAGAAATTTAAACAGGATTCTGTATCATTCGACAGTGACATTTATTTGCATCAATATTTTCGCTTCAGATCATATTTAAACATTGATACTTTGATTGTTGGCATCAAAGATCTGAGATCAGAGCATAGGTTTCAAATCCTTAAAAGCTGGGTGTAAAATTCGATGACCTATTTCTTTGAAATGAACGGCCTCAAAGAAAATTTAACAATTTTACAGTAAATCTGTCGTTGGTCTTCCTGAAATCTTCAATGTTTTCAGAATTACAGTGTTTTTCTTTTCTTGTAAGAATTCAAGAAACTTTTCGAAAAACTTAAACTTAAAATTGCTAAACTTGCTGAAGAAAGACCAAATAACTTTCAAGAAAACCATAGTTTATGGATGTCTACAATATGGTATCAAGCAAAACTCCTTCACTCTTCTGGTTCATGATTTAGAAATATGATGACGTCACATTATAAAATTAGCTGAAATATGAAATAGGCCGTAATTTCGACAAATATTCAAGATTTCCGAAAAGTCCAACGTAGAATCATAGAAAAGTGGCTACAGTTTCTTTTAAGCCATTCAGTTTAAAGAAATAGGCCATATTTTACACCCGCCTTTTTACACCAATTTAAAGATTTGGAACCTATGCTCTTAGAGCAGAAATATGAATCTTGAACGCTCAAATTTGCGTTCATCTGCAATCCAGAGCTGCGGCCTTCTGGCTAAGCAAAATCTTGAAGAACATCGAAGTTGAAAAATGAAACTGAAGAAAAGTTAAGAAACTGCCCAATGAGATGCGTTTTCAAAAATGTCCGGATACGTGTGGACGGGCCCAAAAGTCACGAGTGCTGAAACAACATACCTCTTCTGCATCTAGAACTGTGCCAACTCCAACGGTCAAAGCCATAGTAGGTACTTTATTCACATCACCGCCAAAGAATCTGGCATTTGCAATGATTGTGTCTTTAGCAAGAGTCTTTACACGAGTGCGTGATACCAGTGAAGATCCTGGTTCGTTAAAGGCAATATGTCCATCGGGACCAATACCTGTAGATGACAAATCGCAAAATTACCAAAATTAATTTAATTTCTATTCAATCAAAGTTTTGATTTACACAAACATTACCTGAAATATAGCTTTCTACAGGGCATCCTAAAGGAAGTAAGTAGTTGGGCCTAGTGGTGGGAATTTATCTCCAACAAGAGGTGCTGCTATCTGAAGATTTGCGTCCAATAAGGCTATCATGTTTGATAAAGGAGACACATCAATTTAAAGACAAATGACGGAGATATAAGGCGACTTAAATCAGGGGCCTGGGCAATCTAAAAATAGCCTATTGTATTCCTATATCTTTTATGATCTCAAAAGATTGTCAAAACAATGGGACAAATGATGGCAGGCAGCCATCATTTGCTCTTTTTGTCAGCTAGGTGTTATAAGACATAATCTAAGACACCTGAAATCAGGGCCCTGGGAAATGTAGATATAGTCTATTGTATTCCATTATTGTATTTGGTGATTTCCAGAGATTATATCAAAACAATTGGACAAATGATGGCAGGCGCCCAAGTTCTGTTCTAATTTTAAAGGCTCTTATTCAACCAGAATGCCTTGCACGTGTCGCCTCTTGGCTGGCCTTTGTTGTCGCCATTTTCATGGGCCATGAAAATGATGACAACAAAGGCCAACTAAGAGATGACGCCAGCAAAGCATGCTGGTTGAATAAGAGCCTTTAAACTTGCCGCTATATATCCGTCATTTGTCTTTAACAGTAATACTGAAAGCTATTTTGTGAGAATATGTTACCTCTGTCATCTTATATCATGCGAAGTAAATTGAATGTTTTATATATCTATTCGAGAACATTTTAAAACAGCAGGTGAAATTGGATATGGCTGTCCCAGTGCCCATGAACATCCAAGATCTATTTGATGTTGGCTCGAAGTCAGCAAGTACCCAATGGCTCAAAATATTAGTAATGACATCGTCAATACGTTACTTTGCGGCTGCTAAGTCTAAAATGATGTCGAACCTGCCAATAAGTAGTGTTGTTTAAGAATTTACATGCTGGTGCGATGCTCGTTACATTGGTAGGATATCCCCCAAAGACCTGCTGACAGGTTGAGACAACACGTGCCCTAAGCAATAAAGAAAGGGTCGTTGCCAGCCAAAATGAAAATGTAAAGCTGGCCCGGCTAACAAGGGCAGATTTTGTAATACAATAGCATCAGTCGCTTTGGTTCACACCTCAACACAAAGCGATAAGCGAATGCAGACAAAAGAAATTCTCTCAAGCAGAAATTGAAAACAAACGAAGCCGCAAAGTTGCCCTGAAACCAGTACGGCAAACTCTCGTTTGGTGCGGGCGAAGGGAGGTTTTTAAGAGAAGGTATGTGCTTATAAGGACAGAAGAAGGGTAAATCTAAAGTTCTGTCTCGTGGATTTTGTTTATTTGATTCAGAAACTGAGCAGAGGGCATTACAATTTTTGCATATTTGTTGCTCAGATGTACGCAGTCACTCCTCAGCTCCTGAATCAAATAAACAAAATCCGCAAGACAGAACTTTAGATTTACCCTTCTTCTGTCGTCATAAGCACATACCTTCTCTTAAAAACCTCCCTTCGCCCGCACCAAACGAGAGTTTGCATTACTGGTTTCAGGGCAACTTTGCGGCTTCGTTTGTTTTGAAATTCTGCTTGAGAGAATTTCTTTTTTCTGCATTCGCTAATCGCTTTGAATTGAGGTTGGAACCAAAGCGACTGATGCTATTGTATTACAAAATCTGCCCTTGTTGGCCCAGCTAAATAAGAAAGTGATTCTGCCATTGGTGCTCATTTGCTAAGTAGAAATGAGGGTGAGAGCAACTATAGTGAGGACTGTATCAGTATACTAAGTAGGGCAAGGTCTGCCTTCCACCTCAATGTTTTAAAAACAGTGATTATCAAACTTTGAGATCCTCCCCTCAGCCGACATCATTTTTTGATGATGTAACCTTTAGTGGAAATGTAAGTGGCATTCATGGTGAGGACCCAGTGGCCTCGTGTCTTTCCTCGCCATGAATGTCACAGTTTAACGTAATTACAGTTTTGAAGTTTTAACTATAATTGCTTGTTTTAATTGATAAAGAAAAAAACAGAAGGGTTTTTTTCTTACATTGCAATAGACCTTTTAGCTATTCTACAAAAGAGCCTGGATCGAGCGATATTTTTATACAATTTTATACACGAGGTTCGATAGAGCGGCGTTAGGGCTTCGATCGCAATTGTGCACATTCGAAAATTCTACAAATTGTAATGAAATATCGTTCGATCCACATTCGCTTTCAGAATAGCTAAAAGGTTTTGATTTGGCAGCAAAGGCTTTGATCATTGGTGGTTGTTGATTGAGTTTAGCCAATCGGTAGCTTGGCTAAAAGTTGGCTAAATGTGTCTCAGTTAGAGGGGGTTTTCGGTAAATTCAAAACATCTAAGGGATCTGGTGCTGATGGTATTGCTAATTATTTTCTTAAGATAGGCCTATCCGTTATCGCTGAATCACTTTGTGACATTTTTAATCTTTCAATCGCAACTGGTGTATTTCCAGATAGCTGGAAAATTGCAAGAGTGGCCCCTATTTTTAAAAGTGGTCAATCAAATGATCGTTCTAATTAGACCGATCTCAGTGCTGCCGTTTCTGTCCAGGGTTTTCGAAAAGTTGATTTACAACCAACTTTACGACTACCTTGACAAAAACAGGCTTCTTTTTTCCAAACAGTCTGGGTTTAGATCGCTGCACTCTGTTGTCACCTTTCTGCTTAACTGTACGAACGACTGGTATATTAAGATGGATAAGGGTCAGTATACAGCGATGGTGTTCATGGATCTCAAAAAAGCTTTTGACACTGTTGATCATGAAATTCTTCTTAAAAAGCTGACGAAGTATGGTATCATAGGTCTTGAGAATACCTGGTTTGCTTCTTATCTGAAAAACAGAATGCAATTCTGCAGAGTTAATGGGGTTCCCTCAAACGTTAACAATATAAATTGTGGGGTGCCACAAGGCTCTTGTCTTGGTCCTCTTTTGTTCTTGATATATATCAATGATCTGCCATTTTCTCTTCAAAACAGTCAGGTTACCATGTATGCAGACGATACCACCATATCATATTCGTCCAATAACATCGATGATATCAACGATAACCTAAATAGAGACTTGAACTGCCTGAAGCAGTGGCTTCAAGGAAATAAACTGTCTTTAAATGTTATTAAGACTCAAGCCATGGTTGTAGGATCTCGACCTAATCTTAAAAAGATCTCTGAAGGAAATGTTCAGTCCCCCTCCTTTGCTATAGGTGACTCGCAGATTGAGATTGTTGAGAAAACTAAGTATCTGGGAATTCAGCTAGATCAACACCTTGTTTGGGATGAGCACACTAGATTATTGCGTGCTAAGGTCTCCCGTGCCATAGGGTTTTTAAAGTATGCCAAGACAATACTACCCCAAGAAACTCTTAGTCAAATATATAGAGGAATCGTAGAACGGCATTTCCGCTATTGTTGCTCTGTGTGGGGGAGCTGTGGGGAATCCAGAAGGCTTAGACTGCAGAAGTTACAAAATCGGGCTGCCAGAATTGTAACAAACAGTAGCTATGATGCACCTGCTGATGCCCTTATACAACAGTTAAAATGGCCAAATATCGCTGAAATCATTAAACGAGAGACAGCGACGATCGTTTACAAATCTTTAAATGGTCTTGCACCGACATATCTCTCAAATATCTTTTCAAAGAACTCTTCACGGCGCACTGTCAAGTTGAGAAACTCGGAGACTGACTTACGCACTCCGCTTTATAAAACCAGTAATGGGCAAAAATCATTCTCATATCGTGGCGTACATCTGTGGAACAGCCTTGAACCTGAGGTTAAGCAAGCACCCTCTTTATGTGCTTTTAAACATCGTCTTTAATTTGATCGTGGGTGGCGGGATGCGGTTGGATTGGACTGGGGTCGGTCGGATTCTTTGCCTTCCTTGAGGTGCTGTAAATGGTGTCTTATTTCAGGGTGGGCATGGGGTCCGGTTTGCTCTGGTCCGGTCTGATTGTGTCATGCCACTCACGATATGAAAATTATGTAAATATTGATTTTAATTTTAATAAAGCTTTGTAATTAGATTGTTTAGTTTCGTTTGTTCATATATTTTACTTGTAAATTTTAGACTTTAAGTTTCTGTCACGGCCCCCTGAAAAGCGGCCTTTGCCGACGGGGTTACCGTGTATAAAGAATATAAAATGAATGAATGAAAAATGAATGCTTAGGTCTTATTGAGATGTGATTTTCGATTTTCCTTTGTTCATCTGGTGATAAAGCGGCCTGTTTGCATCGCTGATTTGTCCTTCGCACGAGCAAAACTGACGAGGGTGTGACAAAACACAATTTGGTTATTCAACATTGTTCTTTATTGCAGTTACTAACTTATTTCTATTCAGGTTTTTAGATTAATTCGTTGAAGATTCAACAGTTTTCTCTCTAGTTCCAGGTTTATTTTGGTTGTTGTTATTCTACAGGAGCTAACAGTCTTCAGATCACAGTGTTCTCGTTGCGTTTATGGGTTTAGTGTGACAAGTCTGTTATTTCAGGCTACCTTCCAATATCGATCTTTTGAAGTTAATACTACTTTTATGTCAGCATTTTCCATCTAATTAGGGTGTGTTTGATTGGTAGTTCCAAACCTACCAAATTCTGATAACGGTAGACTTCGCAGAGATGGAAACACAGTTCCCAATCAAACACAAAATTCTTCCAAATGGCAGGTTTAAGATTTATCCTGGCGAAGACGAGGTTTAGAGCTGAAAACCACGGAAACGAGTCTGGTGCTTGGCAACAAAGAGTAAAGTTACCGATTACCATAGCAAGGCGAGCAAAGTCGCCTCGTTTTCAGAGTTCTGCAAATGAAGTCGAGAATCTCTCCAAAGTCTGCCAAACATTCTGCCTTTTTGGAGCAGAAGGTTATGCAGGCCTGCCAAATCTGTCAAACCTGCTGTTTTCGGAATAGGGGAGTCAATCAAACCCAAATTCCGAGTCTTCCAAGTCTACCGTAATCAGAATTGGTACCAATCAAACACATCCTTTATCACAAAATTCTGACCTTTCCAACAAGTGCTGGACCTGCTTGTTGGTGGTACAAGTTTCCCCTATAAGATAGTAAATATGAAAGATGATAACATACCTCCAATGAAAAGATTAATGCCACCAGATTCTTTAATCATATTTTCAAATTCAGCACATTCCTTATCTAGGTCTTGTGCATTCCCATCCAGGATATGGGCATTCTTTGGATTGATGTCAATATGCTTGAAAAAATTCGTCCACATAAAGGAATGGTAACTTTCTGGGTGATCTCTAGGGAGATCAACGTACTCATCCATGTTGAAGGTTTTGACATACTTGAACGATATTTGGCCTTGCTTGTGATACTCAATCAGTTTTTTGTACATACCAAGTGGTGTGGATCCTAACATGCAAGAAAATTAAAAATTTTTTGTCTTTGTATGCATACCGGGTGAGCCAGAAAAAAGTTTCCACTTTTGAAAATTCAAATTTTGAAAGCGCAAAAGCCAAAAGGTCTTTGTATTTTGGTGATTTTTCTCGTTGTCTCACGAGCACTACAAATATAGGTAAATTCAACTTTACGGAAATTTAATGGTTGCAAAATGACTGTAAAATGGCCTAAAACAAACATCGATCAAAGCATAAATGAAGGAAATACAACTTCTCACGGATGAGAGATTTCCCCTGTACATTAATTGCCATGGCATGGGATTGAAAATCTTTAGTATTTGTTTAAAAATCGATGTCTTATCACACTTGAGGAAGGTCAAATGCCCATTGCCTATTGTTTGGCGTGAACAGAGTTCTTACAATTTGATCAATGTTTTAGGCCCTTTTTTCCGTCATTTTGCAATCATAAAATTCTTACAAAGTTGAACTTACCAATACTTCTAATGCTGCTAGAACAGCGAGAAAAAATCACAAAAATACTTTGATCTTTCGGCTTTCAACTAGAATTTGATTGATTCAAATCTGTGAAGTAATCTTGGTGGTATTGAAGTTTCAAAAATGGGAACTTTTTTCTGGCTCACCCGGTACGTTCGATGAGTCTGAAAGGCAAGTTTGAAAATTAAAAGGGCCCTTTAGCCATGTACGAAACAAAGTTTAAAGCAGCTTAGGGAAGAAGCTTCCAGTTAGCCATTGGAAAAAGAAAGCTCGGTTCCATATGACCGTAACAGACGGTGACAAGTCACCAAGACAGGCTTGGTGACATATTGGGATAGTTGCGATAAATCAAATATTTTCTGAACAATGTCACCAAGGTTGCCAATCAAATGGGGACTGTACGAGGACGTATCGTAAGAGCTGAGATGAGGTCAACTTTTCGAATTGTTGCCAACTAGTCACCACCACCACCTGGTTGCAGACTACTGCAAGTAAGATTGCTTTATGGAAACATGACTTTTGCTTGCATAGTGATGTAGGGGGCCGAAAGTTGATCCCAGCACAGCAAAAAACATGTTTCATATTATCATAACCATCCCCGATTGGCCACAGCAATTAAAAGTGATCTGAAGTGAAGCTTTTTATGGACACAAGTGAATAGCGCTATTGAATGAAGCAAACTCACATTAAAATTTTTTGATACCTCATTTCATTTTCAAGTTATCCACTTTTTTGTAGGCTCGACTGATGACATAATTTTATTTGCACAAGGCCCGGGGGGTACATGACTTGCAGATGGACGGGAGTCTGATGCCCGGTTTTAAGAAAGCTACCCTCTTCTAATTACCAACGGTTGCTGACATACCCACTTTTGCGATGAATTTTGGTGGAAAACTATAAATTTTTTACCATTTTCTGGAAAACCCATCCATGTTTAAGGAAAATCTGCTGAAAGAGGACCCTTGTTTGGAGAATTTTGGACCCAAAAACCCACCCATGTGGGTGGTACATACCAGTACCCTCAACAAGTTATATTACCCCCCAGGGCACAAGGTGAAGAAAGTACAGTATAAAGGTTGACTACGCCTCCAAAGATAAATCAAATAAAAAAAAACTTGTTTCGATTAGAATCCCAGGGGGGGACTCCCTATTAGTAAGTGACGGGGGGTCAGACACTTTTCGGGTTTGTAAAACGTTGTCTAGTATACCTTTGAGTACGCGATTTGGAGCATAATTGGTATATTTTTGGGGTTGCTGATGAGAAAATTTGACAAGGTGAGTGCTAGGCTGAGTTTTTCACCACCAAAATATCGCAGGGCAGTTGCCGAAAATGCTATAAAACCTTTAATTTTCATGTACCTTGAAGGTCATCTTAATTTTCATGTACCTTGAGTATATTTTTGGGGTCTACAAATGTCCTAATTTCAGTAAATTTTTGGGCTGAGTATGTTTTTGGGGTCTAAAATTTCCTAAATTTAGTATATTTTTGGGTTTTTCAAAAATTTACTGTGTCTGACCCCCCCCCCCCCCCCGTCACATACCAATGGAAGTCCCCCCCCCCGGGATTAGAATGCCTTTCTAACAACCATGCAAATACACCAGACAACTCAAATTGAATTTGTGTGGAGAAGATGCATAGTTCTTCACACCTGTAACCTTCCAAAGATAAGGTACAGCCATATTTCCACATAATATCCTAGTAATTTGCAAACAAGATGACATCAAGAACCACGATTCAGCAATTTGTTTCATAAAACTTTCCGCGATATCGATCTTCCGCGGAATTCACTTTGGCCCTACAGCTAAAGTGAATTCAGCGGAAAATATGTAGCTTTTCCGTAGCATGAAAATAAATGATCGTTCCTTGATGAAATGAATTTAAACTTCGAACGTTCATGAAGAAACCCATAGGGGAGGAAGCTAAAGCAATGGGGAATGTTTCACGCTATTTCGGTCGCAGGTCGCAAGAAATGGTCAGTTTATTTCAATTTCTTCTATTTCGCTCGAGTGAATGGCAAAAACTTTCCGCGGAATCAACTTTCCGCGGAATTCACTTTGGCCCTACATCGAAAGTGAATTCCGCGGAAAGTTGATTCCGCGGAAGCTATTGTTCACATGAGAACAATGGTTTCCACGTTTTCCGCGGTTTCCGCGGAATTCACTTGGCCCCTACAATCTGTTGCTGACTGACCACAGGGTTTTGTCTGGTTTTCGCTACTTTTTAAGGGGGCTCCCTGTGGACTGATCAGATAATGTGGAAACAAGTCTGCTGATCAATCAATGATGCATCAATACACGTCACAGATCAATATGCTACCTGTCACTGACTGTTATAGTCATATGGAAACCAGGCTTAAAGGCAAGTGTCCCCTTCGAGGAATTAAAATAGAATTGATAGAGATCTCTATTGTATGATTCAGACGTTTGTCCTAATTCACTTTATCCACAGAGCTCAAGGTCATTGAGACTCGGTGATGCAAGAATTTAGCTCTAGTGTAAATAAGGTAAATAAAGCTGCCACTAAGGTCAGAACAATGGGGGACAGACTGCCTTTAAAGAGTGTATGCTGGCTTTATCACATATGGCAGTATACAGCCTAGGCTTTTATCGATGTGAGCAAGAAGCTTTTTCAAAGCTGCGGCAATACCAAAAATTCTTTTCCTATTCTGTTCCTTTTCCTAAGTGCTGATATTCAAGTGTCCTTCAACGGAATGCTCATGAATCAACCGTAAATTAAAAAATCAAAAAGTTTCTGATGATATGTTAGAGAAGGCATAGACGTATGAACTGGGGGGCACTGGGGGCACATGCCCCCCCCCCCAAGATTTTGCTATAAACAAAAAGTGCCCTTTTAAATTTAAAAAATGCCCCCTTTTTCTTAAGGAAAACATGCCCTCGAAGTGTTGTGCCCCCCCAAGTTTTAGATCCTTCCTTACATCCCCGAGAGAAGGGTTATATATCTATGATTGACTTTTATTCTCCACCTAAATGAAACATGTTCCCATTGATAAAGACTATTTGACACTTACCGAAGAATGAAAATTGCCCTTCAGTTTTGTAGCAAGCATTTTTATTACAATTTACTACAGCTGCTGCTGCAAGAAAAGCCACCTGCTAAATTTTTTGCATTGGCTATTAAGCAGGATTCTAGTTTGCTGAAGTACAGTAAATCAATCAATTGGATAGAGGCCTGTATTTGGTATCATGCCAATTAGAACATTTGACTCAGGACAGAAAGATTTTAATTTGAATAAGTAGCCAAAATTCTTGAAGAATTTTTGAGTAATTTCAAAAAATTTTCACATTCTGCTAAGAATTCTTGAGCTGTATGAAAGATTGCCAACATTTCTTACCAAGATAAGAAGATAGAAGGGCAAATGTAAAGTCATTTATTCCTAAATGTCAAGATCTACTTACCAGTTGGAAGTCCAAGGACAAAATATTTATCAGGACCAGGGTTGAATTTGTTGATTCTGTTCCTGACATATTTAGCAGCCCATTCACTGACAAGGTCATACTGATCCAGGATCACAAGTCTCATTTTGAAATTTTCTTCCTAACCTGAAAGCAAACCAGAAAATTTTTGGTAACTTATGTCTTGTTCCATTCTTGCCCTGACAGTGCAGCTTGGAAAACTGAATTTTGTTGCCCATGGCAAGGTTGTCATTTTTAGTTATGACAAAAACATTCTTTAAGGAAATTTTCAGGTGAAAAAGGGAACTATAGCACTGCCTTAGCTGTTTGAGGAGACCAAAACAGAGCTCTAGTCCTCTCTGGACTAGCTCCAAAAGTTGGAAAAAATCATCAAAAATCTACTCCACTTCGGCAAAAATCTGCCCTTAAATGAGGAAAGATGCTGGTAAAATCAATGGACTATTTGTAAGGCTGCCTCCTACCCTAGACTTTTCCTCCTGTATGTTTGCTGCCCAAAATGAATTTCCACAAGCAACTTCTAGCCTTTTAGTATGGTTGATTAGGCCATTTAACATGTAGGCTCCTCATAATCAAATTTGCAAAGACTTCCAGGTTTGAGAGCCAAATCAACTGGTTTTCCTAAACTATTGGAATCAGTCAAAACGGCCCAAAATGAGCCATAACAGCCAAAACAAGCCACAACAACCCAAAAACAAGGCAAAATGAACCAGAATGACCCAGAAATGACCTTAAGAAATGATCTGAATTGATTCCAATAGTGAACAGTAGTGTAGCATCTACATCCAGTGATAGGGATGACAGCAGTGATCATACCGAAAACAACTCAAGCACTCTTTTGCTTGCGTTGTTTGTGTGGCAAGAAAATTTTGCAAGGGATGGGAATGGCAGGAACGGTCTTATGGAGACCAGGCTACCTCCCTATGGCAGGAATCACGCAGTTGCTAAATGTGTAAGGTGTGCTTTCCCCAATTGAGAAAATGTGTCAAGCAGTTATCTATTGATTAATCCTGAGAACAATGCCATCTATAAAGGGATCATTTCACAATTTGAATGGTCCATAGGTTCAACAGGGTTCAGCTGGGTTCAGGTGGATTTTACTTTATAAATCACACAGGACTTATAGGTATTCAAACAGAGGTATGTGCAGAGGAGAGATAGAGAAGGTTGGAATGCATCGGCGTGAAAAACCAGCATCTGCTAACAATTTTATTGGTCATTTGCTTTAAGGTCATCTTGAATCATTTTTGCTTGTTTTTGGTTTGTTATGGTTCATTTTGGCTTGCCTTTGGGTTGTTCTGGGGCATCTCGTTTTTGGGTCATTATGGTTCATTTTGGGTTCTTATGGTGACTATCGTTTTGGATCCTTTTCACCAATTCCATACTTCAGTAAAACTGCCAATCAACCTTGGTATCTACAATCGCGGACAAAACTCATTGGGACAGATGAGTTTTGAGTTAAAAGAGGCCTTTCCTGTATGTAAGCTGAACATTGCAATGGGGGGTGGGGGGATCACAACTCGAAATTTCCTCTAAAATACAAAATGTGTCATGAGTTTAGTCTGGGATTGTAGGTAGCCTGGCTACCTACACAGTTCACAAAACTGAAAATAAAAGATAATAGAGTAGAAACTTTGATCGATAGAGCCATAAATCAGTGCAAGTGCCTGTACAGTATTTACATAGTTTTGCAGTACGTATTCCTCTTGCATGTAATGGTAAAAATCAAATAAGCGGTCACTACCCTGGCCATCCCACCGGGCAGCCTGGGGGTTGACAAAAGCTTCACGCACTAATGATGCCCGGATGGAGGCTACGGAAAATATCTTGGTGAAACCCGGGGGCCCGGCAGGTATGCAGAGTATGACATTTGCACACCAGAGAGTTTCAATAGAATATTCAAAATAGACGTGAGAGAACAAGCAATTGTCTTACACATTGGCGATTTCATCAAAAAAGTGCCGTAATACTCTGCAGACTGGGGGCTGGGCCAGTGTGGAAAGTTAAGTTTTTGTGCGCCAGACAGTGCACCAATAAACAATGGATACTATACAAATTAAGTGGTCTGTGTAGCCTTTATTTCCATGGGGCCTGGCTAGGCACTGAAAAGGCACATTCCCTGAAGCTCCCACTTCTAAAAATAATGCCCTAAAGGGCCAGATTGGAAAGTTTGACATGCGCGCACTTTTACGTTATCCGCGCAGCCATCTGCGCATTTTGAAAATTTGTACTAACAGGACTGCATATTTGCTTGTATTGTATGTAGAAGTAGTTTGCCCATATGCGCTTTTTCAATAGACGATTACGCTAAAGATGGCGGCAAGGAACTTTTTACCGAGATGTATCGCGTTCTTTAATCGAATTCCTATAGAATCGTTAAGGATTCCTGATTAGAACGCAAAGCATCTTGGTAAAAAGTTCCTCGCCGCCATCTTTAGCGTAATCGTCTATTGAAATTGGAATGCTATCTGCGCCATCTTCATCCCTGCTTGAAAATCCCCCGCGCAGTTTTCAAACTTTCCAATCTGGCCGAAGGGCATGCAGGAAAAACTTGACTGACATGTGACAAATGCCTGGGGGCAGGGAATACTTTATGTGCAAATACCAGGGGGTGTCTTACGGGGGGGATGGTCAGGCTAGAAAATGAACAAGACATAAAAACTATACAAGGCCTGGATAGAGTCTAGGCCCAACCAGGTTCGTCCTACCTACCACAACGATTTCTTGACAAAACACAGGTACGCATTCCCATAAGCTACTCCTAAATACTGAATAAACGTCGTGTTTATTCAGCTTCAAACAGCTTCGTATAGATGAACAACTTACCGTGCAATTCCTCAATCTCTCTTCCAACTAGGAAACTGGGAAAGGGGAAAGCCAAGAAAATTGTCCAAAATGGGAAGCAAGTACAAACGAGGCTCGCTGCGACGATGTGTTTTTCCAAATCCAGAAGGAGACAAAGGAAATAGGGCCAATGGGCCAATACTTGACAGGTCCATTCATTAGTCGTGTACACTGCCTCCACCTGAGCTTGGGGTCAGAACACATTTCGGCAAAAAAGAATCACAGTATCCTCAAAAGTTGTCTGAATCTCCAAAATATTGTTCTCGAAAGAATTCCTGCCTCTCGGAGCTCAAGAACTTGGTACATCTGCACAGAAACAATGTAAAAGTAGAAGCGGAACTAATATAATGACTAGAAGTAACAAATCGTTAGTAAGTGCACGTGCCCCGTTCTTAAGAGACGTGCTTCACTGGTTCGGAAAATTGACCAAAAATGAGATACACGTTTTTTTTATAAGAAACTGGTTTGTAAGAAACTAGTGCTAAGATTATAGCAAATAGATCGCTGAACCTTTGTCATTGGGCAATATTATCAAACCATTTGTATTTTCAACATAACAGAAAACTGTTTTTTCCTATATATGATGTTTTGAATATCAAGAAACATATCTGCAGCAGTGTTAGCGACCACATTGACAATTCATGCATTCAAAAAATAAGAAACGAATTAAGAAACTTTTAGTACTAAAATGGACAAAATTTCATGTTAAATTAAGAAACTTTTAGTACTATGGTCTGATCCAAGTTTCTTATAAAAAAGTGTATGCAGAAACTGACGTGGTTTTTCTTCCTGACGAGAAATCCTTTATTGGGGAGAAACAAGAATCATGTTTTAAAATAGTGGACTGAGATGACACAATTTTGGGACTTTTTATAAGAAACCGCTCATAAGAAACTCAGACTGTCATATCGCCAAAAAATTAAGAAACTCTGGCATGTTTTACTTTAGAAAACAAAGTTGTACAAAGTTGTTACTTTAGTCTCACTTGCTCATGTATCATATTACTCGGCAAAATGTGAAATCCATAGTTTCTAATAAAAGCATCCATGTATCGGCTTGTTGCCCCCCCCCCCCCCTTCTTGTGACTTACAGTAACTTCTGTCATACTCCGTGAAATCTTTAACTTTGCCCAATTATCGACTCCACAAGATTTCGAGGAACCTGTTTAAAGTTAGCGATGTGCCCCTCGAAGCCCTTGGGTGCTCGCAACCAAATGGTGTCTTGCCAGAGAAAATTTCGTATTTTGTTGACGAAGATGCCTTTCTCTTCAAGAAAAATCCGCAAAAAGTGCGTAAAAATCCTAAATCCTTCCAGTTTCAAAAAGCTTGTGCACGCTATTTTGAATGCGTGACAGATCCTTGCTGACCATTTCATTAGGCCTAACTCAAGAACCCACGTAAACAACCTTTTATTTCAGTTGGTTTCCAGACACTGATTAAAATCAAACAACAAACCAAGTTTAATTCTGTACTGCAGTTGATTAAATCATAAAAGGACGACCTATTTGAAGTTGAAAGCAATTGTATGTCAACAAAATACCTAAAATACCACTGATGGCTGTATTTCATTTCCTTTCAAACAAGGAACAACTAAAAACACAATAAACAGTTCACTGAAATGATGTGAGAACAATGTGATTTCTTATGTTACATTATGCAAATCATTGATGCAGACCTATTGACCAGCGGAAAATAACAATGCATAACAATAGAATATGAGTGGACCAGGAACGAAACTCGGCTGCTTCCTAATAGTAAGCCCTCGCTTCGCTCGTGCAATAAATGTTCAGTACCATAGACGTATTTTTTTAATATTAAACTGCTTATAAGGAACTCAGACTCCCTGATCGCTTAAAACTTTTTTCTCATAAAAACTACAGGGTGTCTCAAAAAAATTGTTCGACGTTTGATTAAATACTAAAAAACAACGATACGCTGAATGGGCACTTGGTCAAGAACCCTTTTCCTGAGATTTTAAATTAATTTTTGACGCAAGAATGTTGCAAATCCGCTAAAAATTCATGGAGTTACCGGCCTTTGAAGTTCAAGTTTGTGCGAAAGCTAAAACCGGAGGCCTGGAAATGGCAAAATTTTATAAAAATCCCATAGGCCATCGTTTTTGTCATTTCTCAATTTTCTCAGGGCGAACCAATTGGGATTTGAACAGGTTTTCGATAATCAAACTTTCAAGTATTTTGATGCTTTGAGGAAACAGATTCAGTCTCTCGTCGATTGTGTTTTGAACCACTGTTTTTGGACATATGCAATGTTAAGTAAATTTTGACAATGATTATAAGGATAAGTTCCTTTCGAAGTCCTTTTTGGTTTGCTCTGATATTAATGAGAGGTATGACATTGTATAACCTTCTTCTTCTTCCATCTTCGAGCTTTTTTGCATTACAACCAATCTGGGGGTCTCTGGTTTCAACTGCCGCGTATTTTTGATCTTTGAAAGCTCGCAACTCAGTGAATTTTCCACAGATTTGCAAGATTCTGGTCTCTAAAATTATTTTATAATCTTGGGGGCACGATTATCTTCCCATGAGCCTGCTCATGCCATCGTTTTTTTTTTAATATTGAATCAAACGTCGAACAATTTTTTTTTGAGACACCCTGTGCTTGTAGTTGATTTACCTTTCAACAGCAAAAATATCCACCCTATAGCAAACGAAATGTGTTCATCTCGATATTGCAGTATCTCAATGTGGCGAAATCTCGCTGTGCCGACTTCTTTATTACGACATCTGTTTCGATATGCCAACATTCCTACCAGGTGACCCATAAACACTTCACGATCTGGTTCGCAGATACAGGGGGTCCCCAAGAAAATGTGCCCCATTTTTGTGGTTGTTGTGGAGTACCTGTAGATTCAATCATCTCATTTTTCAAACAGTTGCTTTGGTCAGGCTTCAGAATAGAGTTTGAGATCATATATGAGTCAATCTGACAAGTAGTTGCTGATTTATGGCAGGCAAAAGGCAAAATAAGTGGTTGCTTCAAAAACAGCACTTCTGTTGCTCTCCAGCAATGTCAAAATAAAGTAAGTTTTCAAAGAAAGGGTTCTAGCGTCGTATTAAATTTTTGCTAAATCTTTCAAAGGGTTAGCAGTGTTGTCTATTCATAAAAGAGCACTTTCTATCATTCAAAAAATGTGGCGAAAATTTTAATACGATGCCAAAACCCTTTCTTTGAAAACTTACGTTATTTTGACATAGCTGGATAACAATAGGCATGCTGCTATTGAAGCAACCACTTATTCTGCCTTTTCTCTGCCAGAAATCAGCAATCACATGTCAGATTGACTCATACAAGGTCTCAAACTCTAAGCTGAAGCTTGACCCATGCAACTGTGTAAAAACGGAGAAAACCAAATCTACAGCTCCTCCACAGTAGCCACAAAACGGGGCACAACTTTCTTTCCTAAAAGCAAATGCGATGAACACAAACAAGGTATTAGCGTGTAGCTGAAAGGTTTAGCTATCCTTTGAGATGTTGCTTAGTCAGTTTCAGGTATGCCTATTGTCCGAAAAAAACAGTTATAGAGGTTCATTCATTTCTCGGACTATTCCCTCCTTTTCCAGTCGATGTTTTGAAAAATGTGAAAAAAATTGAATTCCAAATTTGCTTAGGAGGATGAAATTTGAATGAGGAACAGAGGTGAATCATTTTGCAAACAACAGTTTCCCCGGGCCTCTTCTAATCCATCGCTACGTTCAGCTTTCACAAAATGCTGACTGGAAAAATGATGGCGATTATTTGGACTTGTCCAAGTCTCACTTTCTTCAGCACATTTTATCTCAATCGACTGATAAAGAAGAAAGTGAGACTTGAACAAGTCCAGCGATCATTCAACTCAAAATGAAGAATCAATGATTCGAAATCTTCTTTGAATCTGGTTTTCTGGATGGTAATCAGTGCTTAAAATGACCGAGCATCATCTCAGAGATAGCCAAGCCTTTCAACTAAATTGTCCGAGATTAAAGCATTTGACGAAAGGTTTTGATTTCAAGGGGGTAGTTATGATCTAGCTCGTGAAGTTTTTTTTTCGGTCACCCAGTACTTTAGTCTCTTTTGAAAGACTGGTGAGTTACTGTCTTCCGTTGAAGATCAGAAAATTACAGTTTGTCTTTGGGGCACATGTCTTCTTTCAGTGTGAAGTTTCATTTTCCTCAAGGATTTCATTGGGAGGAATGAAGGATAGTAAGTACCATTTCGAATTAAGACTATTTCATATTTGACATATTTCAGATCTTACCTTTCAGCATCAGTGCTGTTTAAGGGACCTTCCCATAAGATACAAATGATACTACCGTAAAAGCTCCATTAAGCCCCCCCCCCCTCTATTAACCTCCTCTCTTATAAGCCCTTCCCTTTAAGCTAAAATTACAAATAAGCCCCTCTATATTAAGCCCCTTAAACTTATATCAAATTCCAGAATTTACCAAAGATTTTCAGTTTACTTAGCCAAGACAAATTTGGATGCTAAATATGCTCTGGGATAAAACTGTCAAATAAATGTATTTGACTTGTAAAATTGTATGTTGAGTCCGCAGTAAGATCCTGATCAAGCTATCATACCGGGTGAGCCAGAAAAAAGTTCCCACTTTTGAAAATTCATAGCACCAAGACTACTTCGCGGATTTGAATCATTGAAATTCTAGTTTAAAGCCAAAAGATCGAAGTATTTTTGTGATTTTTCTCGCTGTCCTACCAGCACTAGAAGTATTGGTAAATTCAACTTTATAAAAATTTCATGGTTGCAAAATGACGGAAAAAGGGCCTAAAACATTGATCAAATCGTAAGGACTCCATTCAAATCGAACAATAGGCCATGGGCGTTTCACTTCCCTCGAGAGTTATAAGACATTGATTTTCAAACAAATATGAAAGATTTTCAATCCCAAGGCAATCAATGCCTAGAGGATATCTCTCACCCATGAGAAGTTGCACTTCCTTCGTTATTCTGTGCAAGAAGTCATCCATGCATTGATCGATGTTTTAGGCCATTTTTCAGTCATTTTGTAACCATGAAATTTTTGTAAAGTTGAATTAGCCTATATTTGTAGTGCTGGTAGGACAGCGAGAAAAATCACAAAAATACTTTGATCTTTCGGCTTTTAACAAGAATTTGAATGCTTCAAATCTGTGAATTAGTCTTGGTGTTATGAATTTTCAAAAGTGGGAACTTTTTTCTGGCTCACCATCCTTGTCATTTAACTTTGTGAATAAGCCCCTCCCTAATAAGCTCACTCTCTAACAAGCTCTATCTGGAGTGTCAAAAATTGAATAAGCAAATTGAATTGAGCGTTTACGGTAAGTTAAATTAAACGTAAAAAAAACTAAACTTTGAAGGTCGATACTAATAAATACAGTGACGGAGATATAAGGCGACTTAAATCAAGGGCCTGGGCAATCTAAAAATAGCCTATTGTATTCCTATATATTTTATGATCTCAAAAGATTGTCAAAACAATGGGACAAATGATGGCTGGCGGCCATCTTTTGCTCTCTTTGTAAGCTAGGCGTTATAAGACATAATCTAAGACAACTTAAATCAGCCTGCGTGCAGACAATACCCAATGAAAAGGTATAGTCTGCGTAACGCCGCTCATTCTCGTGTATTGTATGCATCAGCATTCCATTTCGATAGCAGTTTGAATGGCCCTTTCTCCTCAGCGTCTGCTCATTGTCTGCGCTGGGTACTTAAAATTCCAGAGCATTGTGTTGCTAATTAGGTTTGCTTGGAGAACAAAGTGAAACCTTAGATTTAATCACATGATAGCTGTTCTCAAATCTGATTGCTTCCTCGTTTCCCAGGAAAGCAATGTTATTGGCTGTTACAACAATACTTTTCTTTGTTATTACATAAATGCTGAAGCACGCACTACACAAAAGTGAGCGGCGTTACGCAGACTATGGCCCCGTTTACACGATACCGTTTTCATTTCATATCGGATTGGTTTCATATCGGATTGGCCTTCTGTTTACACGATAACGTTTTCATTCCATATCGGATTGGCCTCCTGTTTACACGAGAACGCACCAATCCGACATGCCTCATACCGTTTTCGCGTTTTCAAATGAAAACGCTCTGAAAGTGGCATGAAACCAATCCGATATCGTGTAAACGGTCGAATCCGATATCAACTCAGTACGGAACCTCATTATCAATTGTACTAGCCTCGAATCCATTAGGGAGCTGCGCAGAATGTGCAGTGGAATCATTACCGAATGTGGTGAAACCATTACAGTGCAAGGCGAAACGGTATCGTGTAAACAGAGCCCCAATCCGCTATGAAATGAAAACGGTATCGTGTAAACAGGAGAAATTTTCATAGCGGATTGCCTTACCCAATCCGATATCAAATGAAAACGGTATCGTGTAAACGGGGCCTATACCTTTTCCTTGGGTATTGTCTGCACGCAGGCTACTTAAATCAGGGCCTTGGGAAATCTAGATATAGTCTATTGTATTCCATTATTGTATTTGATGATCTCTAGAGATCATATCAAAACAATTGGACAAATGATGGCAGGCGCCCAAGTTTTGCTCTATTTTCAAACTTGCCGCTATGTACAAATGAAAGAATAAAACAGATGATGACACTAAAGATGACGATAAGAAAGGTTTGTGCCACGATGTTCATGTTCTCCAATCGAATTCCCATAAAAGACCTAAAGAGGGGCCAAAGATTGGTAAGTGGAACGCCATGCATCTTTGTAAAAAGCTGCTCGCCGCCAGCCATGTCTCTGTCTGTTAAAGAAATCTAAAGTACAACCATAACTATGCAGAGTACCCAGGGGGTACCTTCAATTGGCAGGTGACGGGGGTGTGCCATTTGACGTCTGAAATCACACCCTAAATTTATGAATTTTCGCGAAAACGATACCCCAGAATTTACAGGCCATTGAAAATGTATACCCTAAAATTGCGGCAGCATCCAAAATTTTAACCAAGTAGGTGAAATTTGATCAAAATTAATACCCTAAAGAATTATTTTTCTAAAATGACACCCCTAAACTTATGAATACTTGTGATCTTATCAAAAATGATACCTCAAAATTTATTTTCTACTCGACATAAAGCACCCCAAAAATTGGCACATCCAGTACCTGCATAAATGGTAGTTCCCCCCCCCTCCTCGCCGGGGGTAAAGTAAAACTGTTTCTAGCAATAAAAACACGAATGTTTTCCAAAACAAGGCAGACAAGATATCATTCAAAAAAGTTAAGCGAGCAGAACTTGTTTCCTGGAGGGGCTTGAGTCCCTCGTGAATTAAAAAAGATGTCGCCAACTTCCAACCTCCAACCCAACATTCGAAAGAGCAAGTCTCCGCAAACAGTAATACGAATTAGATTTTGTGAAGAGTGACTGCTTTGACTGTCGTCGCCTGTCACAGAATGCACTGTAGTCAATTTCTTGCACCGATGCATTCTTAATAAGATTTAGCAGAAATAACCTCGACTAGGGGCTATTTCGCAGCTCACTGTTTCATAAAGAGCGACAATTTCCGTATTCTGCTAACGGATTCTTAAGCAAAATGCATCACAGAGGATGAGGCAAGCGACGACAATCATTATTAGTTTCATTTTATCAATTCCATGTAATATTTGACAATTCCAGGAGATTTAAACGGTGGTTGACTTAAACACAGTTGACATAAACGGTGAAAAAAGAAACTAATCATATCATTGACTTAAACATGTTTGTACGTTTCGAACCATACTTGGTTCATCTTCCGCAAATCTGATTACGAATGCATGGCAATTTATACCAGTGAGCAAAAAAGATGAGAATGTGATAAACAAGCGTGCGTTACATTCCTTACGCGTAAGGGGACCCGAGATCTAAGTCTCGAGTGGATAAAATGGGGGTAAATTAAAAGAGGACTAAGGGAAAAGACGACTGTTGGGAATTAAGATTAGGTCGATCCCGTAAAATAAGCTTTTCAAGGCAGCACATTGGTTTTGCAATGTTGACAAGCAAGAGAATTCACATAATTCCACACAGACTGAGCCCCCCCCCCCTTCCGTCAACGAAATTTCATAAAGCTTTGAGGCTTGCTCTTAAATCTGTTTCTAATGATACCTAGCATGGAGTACTTTGCAATATAATGGAAGTTCTTATGACCAAAAATCATTTTACTCTACAAAGCTTTGGTTGTACCAGAGTCAATAGAAAAAGAACTTTTTCTATTGACTCTGGTTGTACTTAGAGCCTACATGCATTTTTAAGGACTTTCCATACATATAACATTTCTTAACATTATAAAGTTTCTTACCAATCATCTGCCACTATTTCTAACGTCTCTTCAATAAAGGACCCTAACTCATCTAATAATTTTTGAATCCGGTTGTGTCTTTTCTTGTTGTATTTGCTTTCGCCCTTGAAATGCCACTGAGTTCTCAAAAGCGCCTTCACAACGTCGAGTTGGCATTTCGTGTAATCTCCATTGTACGCTTCATCAACCATTAACTTACAGTGATGGCACCCTTTCGAAATATTCGTCTTTGCGTTATATGTTTCGTCGCATTCTCTTTCAATGTTCTCCATGTCAGCTGGTTTAAGACCAAGTTTCTTCCCAAAGACTTCCCGGACGTCTTTATGTTTGAAAAGATTTTCTCTAGTATGAATCTTCTTGAGGAAATCAGAATATTCCTTTTTCGTTCTGTTCAAATTTTTACATGGTTTTCTCAGGTATTCCACCACTTGAATATAGAAGCAATCTGTCAGAATTATTTCACGATACTGGATGGAGCAAAAAGAGCTTCAACTGTTTGAATATTCGCTATGAGGAAATTATTTTGAGGTATTTTTGGAGTGAATCAAAGTTATTAGAGTTATTATTTATTAAAATTATTACTTATTAGTTACTAGTTATTAGTTCTTCCTCTCCTTCCCTTCTCGCTTACTTATTGAGATCGAGAGCGAGACTTGGTGCAAACCCAGAAAAGAGGCCAACACCCTCGATCAAAATTGTAACAACCTCCTCACTCGATTTGATTTGATTTGATTTTAAATTGTTTGGGCACGGTGGCCACGACAGTCAAAGGTCTGATTTACAGTGGGCCGTGCATATGAATACAAAACTAACAAAAGCATAAATAACTAAAAAACCCTATTTACAAAATTTTCTTAATAACAATTTAAAATGATGCTAACTACCCGGGGGGGGGGGTACATGACTTGCGGATGGACTGGGGTCTGCCGCCCGGTTTTCAGAAAGGTACCCTCTTCTAATTACCAAAACTTGCGGTCATGCCCACCTTTATGATGAATTTTAGCGGAAAACCACCCATTTTTTGCTATTTTCGCCAATTTTTGGATAACCCACCCTTGTTTAAGGAAAATCTGCAGAAAAAGGGACCCTTGCTTAGAGAATTTGGGCCCAAAAACCCACCCATATGGGCGACACATACCCGTACCCTCAACATGCTATGTACCCGCCCCCCCCCCCCGGGGCTAACTATAACATGAAAGAGTTCACAATTTAGCACCCTTATATGAAAAAAATTTCTGGCCGAAAGCCGATTTGCGACGAGGAACGGTCAAATCTGTTTTAGTATTGCGAAGTTCTCTCTTGCATGCATCGGACAGCCTGACAAACATTTCTGTAAGGAAACATTTCGTTTCCCTCAAGATACGAGAAAGGAATTTTGACAAAGGCAACAGAGTATATGATCTGATACTTTTGCAAGAATCACTTTTTATGCATCGAGGGAAATGAAATGCATTTGTATGTTATTATTTATCCCTTTTTCACTAAGTTCCAAGCAAAGGAATTTTCATAAACCTAATTTTATCAGCCTTAACATTGCTCAAAAGGATACAAAAAAATTCATGAAAAATACGTCAGATTTTTCGGATATCAATCAAACTTGGATTGATACCAGTACCTCGACTAGACTGATTGCATATTCGTAGTTATCGCTATTGATAGACTGATGGACGCTCAAACTACGACTTATGGACTTTGATACTAAAATTTGGGATGAAGTTTTCCCCTATCGATTTCATAACTAGATTTGGAAACCATAGCAACACTGTACGAACACCAGGCAATGGCGGATGGGCCTAAGTTGCCGGCTCGAACCTCCAATGTTAAAACAGCTCAGAATTCAAGTTTACAGTGATATTAGCCATGAACAAAAGCCACCAGTATCCATACGAATGTTTCCTCAATCCAAGAATCAACAAACCTTTCACTGTGAATCAGGAGTTCCTCAGTTTTAAGGCCAATTAGCTTCAATGAACTTCACCGCAGCATTAAGAATTTCCAACTGTCAAGGGTCACTTGCCTCGCTTCCGAGACTACACTGCAGCCTCGTTCCAAAGGGCATACGTAAACGTGTGCATCTCCGTCTCAAAAATTTATATCAAAGTCCATAAGGCCCAGATTGAGCAAAAAAGGAAATGTTGCTGTTGTTGTTATTATTGTTGTTGTCGTTGTTGCTATTTTGCGATATCTGGGACTATGTCGTGAGGCTATACCTCGACTATCCTCTGCATCACGAATTATCAAACAGTTGAAGTTATTCATGGGCCATCAAGTATGTCTAAAGATGATAATAAGGGTGTGTTTGATTGGTAATTCCAAACCTACCAAATTCTCAAAAAACGGTAGACTTCGCAGAGACGAAGATACAGTCCCCAATCAAACACAAAGTTCTTCAAGAGCAGCAGAGGTTTCAGATTTATCCTAGCGAAGACGAAGCTTCCTGTTGAAAAACAAGAAGACGAGTCTGGCACTTGGCAAGAAAGAGTAAAGATACCGATTACCACCGTAGCAATGCGAGCTAATTTGCCTCTTTTTCAGAGTTTTCCAAATGAAATTGAGACTAGAGTCTCTCAAAAGTGTGCCACACTTTCTGCCTTTTGGAGCAGAAGGTTCAGCAGGCCTGCCAAACCTGCCAAACCTGCCAAACCTGCCAAACCTGCCAAACCTGCCAAACCTGCCAAACCTGCCAAACCTGCCAAACCTGTCGTTTTCGGATTTGGGGAGTCAATCAAACACAAATTCCGAGTCTTCCAAGTCTACCACTTTCAGAATTACTTCCAATCAAACACACTCTGAATACCGGATGAGCCAGAAAAAACGTCCAACTTTAAAAATTCATAGCACCACGAGTAATTCATAGATTTGAATGATTCAACCCTAGTTAAAGGGAATAGGCATAGCTTTATCTCATAACAACTATAAATAGCCTAAAGAAAACACCTACGCATCAATTGTTTCTTTGGCTCCACAATGAAGCCATATGTATTGAAATTATCAAATTCAATAGATTATATTTTTAACTTGGCCCGGGCCAGCTTTTAACGATGTCGATTCCCTTTAAAAGCTGAGAGATTAAAGTACTTTTGCGATTTTGCTCGGTGTCTTACGAGCACTAGAAATGTAGGTAAATTTTACTTTCAAAAAAATTTCATGGTTGCCAAATTAGTGAAAAAGGGCCTAAAACAATGATCAAATCGCAAGGACTCTCCTCGCGCAGAACAATATACAGGGTGTCTCAAAAACGTTGTTCCACGTTTGAATAGGTATTGACAAATAACGATAACATGTACAGTCTCATGAGAAGATAACCTAGTCCCTAAGATTATGAAATAATTTTATAGACCAGAAGCTAGCAAATCTGTTGAAAATTCAGTAAGTTGCAAGCTTTCAAATATCAAAAATATGTGATAGCTGAACAAGAGAACCCCAGATTACTTGTAATGCAAAAAGCTCGAAGACCGAGGTAAAAGAAATTTATCCAATGTCATACCTCTCGTTGTTATCAGAGCAAACCAAATAGGACTTCGAAAGTAATTTGATTCTCGTGATCATTGTCAAAATTTGCTTAACATTGCAAGTATCCAAAAACAGTGGTTCAAAACATAATCGACGAGAGACTGAATCTGTTTCCTCAAGCATCCATGTGCTTGCAAGTTAGGTTATCAAAAACCTGTTCAGATCCCATTTGGTTCGCCCTGAAACAATTAAGAAATAACAGAAACCATGGTCTATAGGATCTTTACCAAAAACGCCATTTTGAGGAGACCTCTGGTTTCAGCTTTCGCACAAACTTGAAATTCAAGGGCTTGTAGCTCCATGAATTTTTAGCGGATTTGCAGGATTCTAGTGTCAAAAATCAATTTAATGGGCGCTCCATCCCCCTCACGAGTTATAGGAAAATGATTTTCAACAAATAATATGGATTTTAATTTCACTCTCACACATGAGAAATTGCATTTTCTTTATTTCTCTGTGTAAAGATTCCTTTATGATTTGATCAATGATTTTGGCCCTTTTTCAGTCCTTTCGCAGCCGCAAAACTTTGTAAAGTTAAATTTACCTACATTCCTAGTGCTCGTAAGACAGCGAGAAAAATCATAAAAATACTTCGATCTTTCGACTTTTAACTAGAATTTGAATTATCCAAATCTGTGAGGTACTCTTGATGCTGTTAATTTTCAAACGTGGGAACTTTTTCTGGCTCACCCCGTGCATGCAAAGATTTCACTTGGTAAAATCGCTCACCATTTAGACCCAGAATTTAGGAAAATGCTGATAAAGGTTTTACGTTTGAAGAAGAATTCCACGTTCGATTCAGGCCCACTACTTACTTCCTATTACTAGTAACTTGTAAATTACAAACGTGCGGCCGCGTAGCTGAATCATAGTATTGTTGGATATAAAATGATTTTGAATCAGGAAAAATATCGTCCCCAAAAGTGTACACTTGCCCCAAAGTCTTTCAGTTAGACTTATTACAGATGACGAAATAAACTCGGGGCAAATCTGCCAAAAGTGTTGTTTTACTGCAGGGGGAGGCTCTTTCGACAAGATTGCTTCTGCGGAGGATTTGAAATAATGGAAGAAACATTTGAAAGAAGCGCAGAATTTGACCTTTGGTGCTTTGACCTTGCAACCATGGAAATGAATTACATTGTTATTCAAATTTGTTTTCTTTGACTTGTGTTGAAAGGAAGGAATGAGTGAGAGGAAGTTGATTTTAGGATGCATCTCGAAGCAAGTTTACCAAGTGTTTGTGACTTTGAAGTGCCTGGAAATTCAAAGGTTGAGCTTTTACCGTGTTCTACGGAGAGAATTTTAAAGTTCCTTTAGCGTAACAAACTCTTTTGGTGAAAAGTTTGCTTCTTTTATTGAACCCATGTGGAATTTAGCTTTGATCCTGCGGAACTGAAACTTGAAAGAGAGATGTTTTGGCTTCTTATGCTATCCACTGGAGTCGAGCGCAGCTTCGTATCTCTCTAAGTTTTAGATCTTTCTTGTTGTTTACTAGGTCCCGTAAAAGTTTCCACCTTCCGCGTCGGCAATTTCCAACTATTTTTTCGTAACTTGAAATGAAATTTCAAACTCCAGCCCCTTTCCAACTTCTCTGCAATTTTCCCTTGGTCAGTCGCAGTCGCTGTGTCGATCGATTGTTGGTTATTCTTTCCTTCGAGTCAGCCAATGAAAACCCTATCAATTGTTAGGTCGGCCAATGATTACCTTTTCATTCTTCCTTTCAACCAATCACGTAAAGTTTTAGCATGTGACTGCCATTGTTTTAGCAATTGACTAATTAGCAAGGCATGTGCTCAAATCTCAAATTCACTCAGCTACATACAGATTAGTAAGCGCCCTTCCCAGGGGGGGACTCCCTATTAGTAAGTGACGGGGGGGTCAGACATTTTTTGGGTTTGTAAAACGTGGTCTAGTATACCTTTGGGTACGCGATTTGGAGCATAATCGGTATATTTTTGGGGTTGCTGATGAGAAAATTTGACAAGGTGAGTGCTAGGCTGAGTTTTTCACCAAAATATCGCAGGGCAGTTGCCGAAAATGCTATAAAACCTTTAATTTTCATGTACAACGAAGCTATGAGTATATTTTTGGGGTCTACAAATGTCCTAATTTCAGTATATTTTTGGGCTTAGTATATCTTTGGGGTCTAAAATTTCCTAAATGTAGTATATTTTTGGGTTTTTCAAAAATTGACTGTGTCTGACCCCCCGTCACAAACCAATAGAAGTTCCCCCCCCTGGGGCGCCCTTCGGCCGCAATAATAAAAATTAAGACCATTGTCAATTTCAGAAATATAATTCAATTGCTACAAGAATCTCGCAAAGATATGGAGGAAATCTGAGCAGAGATAACGTCACTGCCCAAAAATCGTTTATCTGAATACGTAATTTCGCAACAAAATGGCGACAATTGGGTGGAAAGGGGTACGATACGCCATTAATTACACTATAACCTTGTATTATATCATCAATGATACTAACCCTGGACTTGTCCTTTAAAGGGGCAGGGTCACGAAAAACGTAAACAAACCTGTTATCTCTATAATCTAGAAAGTTACCCGCAGAGATTTTGGTGGATGGGGTGAATCCACCAGAAGGTTACTTCGAAAAATCCTCAAATATCTCTGCAATCGTACAACATGAGTGTTTCATTTGTTTCTCTGCGAAGCTCAAAAGTCCATCTTCAAAATAACACCTTCATTTTGAGAAAAATAGTTGAAAATCTCTGTGATATGATATGGCCTATCCAAAATACTGCAAAAACGTCGTTTCGAAAGAAGTTTGTTTAAATTACGTGACCCTGCCCCTTTAATGATCCAGGGGGCACTTGGTTTGCAAGTATACGGGGAAGTAACGCTGGAAAATCTGAAAAGCTACCCTGCTTAAGAGTCAGATTCCTGAGAGTGGTAGCCTGTCCAGGAGGAAAACGTTCCCAAACAATACCCTGTCCTTGAGTTTGTTCCGACAAAATTGTGCCCTGCCTTGAAAATGTGTAAGAAATCCATCGGAAAATGAGGAAATATTGCCATCCAAGCGATTAAGGGTGTGTTTGATTGGAGCCAATTCTGAAAACGGTAGACTTGGAAGACTCGGAATTTGTGTTTGATTGACTATCAAAATCCGAAAACGGCAGGTTTGGCAGGTTTGGAAGGCCTGCTGAACCCTCTGCTCCAACAGGCGGAAGGTTTGGCAGACTTTGGAGAGATTCGCGTCTGATTTGGGAAACTCTGAAAACGAGGCGAATTTGCTCGTGCTGCCATGATAATTGAGTCAGTTCAGCCTTTGTTTTCTTTTTTATATCCATATAAAATATTACTACAAGGCTACATTCTACTATACTTTAAATAACTATGCAACACTACAGGACGATGCCATGGGAGCAAAAATAAATGTCAACACCATGGCCATAACATAAAGACATGGAACTAAACTAACAACTACGATACAGTTTGCTAATTAAGTCACTTACAAAAATACTATACGGTTCTACTACAATATCTAAGACAAAGACAAAAGAAAACTAAATAGAATTAAAAAAAAGAAAAATTTAAGTTGAAAACAATGGTTACAAAACAACGCTACAATTGGGTGGCTTATGGAAGGGTCTGGTATAAGACTTCAATCGAATCGACCAGTTTTATGTATAAAATTTAATGTAAGTTCAAGGATATGCCTATTCACTGAGTCAGGAAAATCTTTATCACCGTATAATAACAGTTTTAACAAAAAATCATGTGCAAGATCTGCATATCCAAGTGGTCGTAGTAATGCAAAGATTCCAGCGAGGAGGTCCCGTCTATGTACATCAAAATAAGGGCAGAGCAACAAGAAGTGTTCCGTATCTTCAATGCCATCATTTGTTGGACACATAGGGTTTGTGGTATCTCTAAAATTGTGTTTAAATTTGTGATAATTTAGCTTGCTGAGACCGACTCTCAATTGAGTTAAAAAGGATAGGCCTTTTGGATCATGGATCCCATAAAAAGGCTTTCCAGGGGGGCGGATAGCTGACAGCAGCTTTTTCTTGAACACAGCAACAGATGGTGCAAGTCTTATCTCAGGTTTAAGATTATTCCATTCGGACAAACAATGGGGATAGAAGCTAGCTTTAAATTTGTCAGTCCTTGCCCTTACTTGCCCGATTACATCGCGCTTGCGAAGAGAGTATTGAAACTGCTGATGTGGTGGAATTGGATCCCTTGTATAGTCTGGAGTGAGATTATTTGCAATTTTGAAGAACAAAGTAAGGCGTCTACTCCACCTGCGAAGACTTAACGATTCCCATCCTAGCTCTGCGTACAACTTCTCTCTAGATGTTCCCCTCCATGCTCCCGACACAGCTAAAGCAGCAGAGTACTGAACAGATTCTATCTTTTCAATTTGATTAGACAAGGTGGTATTACCACTGAACTCGCACAGATTTGGTGGATCATGGTATATAACATCTCCGTAATCTAAATGGGGTCGAACATAGAGCTTATACAGATCATTGAGGGTGTTCCTAGGCAGATAGCTAGAGAGAAACCTTAACATGCCAATCCCCTTCCTTGTTTTGGATATAGCTGATTTAATATGGGTGGGAAAAGATAACTTTGAGTCCAGGACTAGTCCTAAATGCTTGTGTTCGACTACTTTCATCACTGGTAAGTTATTGAAAAGAATTACAGGATGATTAGCTTCAGCTTTTTTCTTTGAAAATATCAATTGGACTGCTTGCTTTTGTGGATCAGGATTAAATGACATCCTCCAATCATGAGCCCATTTGCTAATCAATTCCAGATCATGGTTCATGTCATTGGTAGCTGTATTTGAGTCATGTACTATTGTAAACAGTGACGTATCATCAGCAAACAGTTTAACATTGCACTTTAAGTCTGCAGTGAGATCATTAATATAGACAAGGAAGAACAACGGGCCTAAAATGGATCCCTGCGGTACTCCTGCTGAAATATCTCCCCAATTTGAACACTGTCCGTTTAGTACTGTTCGCTGTTTTCGATTCCTTAGAAAATCTTGGATGAGACATAAAAGCTGTCCAGATACACCACATCTTTTCAGTTTATAGATTAGACCATCATGCCATACCCTGTCGAATGCTTTAGAAATGTCGAGATACACAGAGCGAACATCTAGAGGAGGGTTACAATCAAAGGCTCCAAAAATGGTGTGTGTTATCGAGATTAGCTGATTGATTGTTGAATCATCGGGACGAAAACCAGATTGATTTGGATGGCAAGCACCGGACTCGTTTTCGTGTATTTCAACTAGAAACCTCGTTTTCGCCAGGATGACTGCTGTTTTGAAGAATTCTGTGTTTGATTGGGCACTGTGCTTCCGTCCCTGCGAAGTCTACCGTTTTCAGAATTTGGTAGGTTTGGAATCACCAATCAAACACACTCTAAATCACATTCATGGAGTGCAAATGGGCTACAACGACGTTTCGGAGTCAGAAATGACAAATATGGACCATGTCGTGGAGCCAGTTTTTACGAAAAAGATGATCAGTCCCAGAGTCGAAATCCTGAAAATGATACCCTGTTCAGAGGCACGTCCCCGTACAGAAAATTATATGTGTAACCCCCGGCTTTAATCGTCCACTTTTTCGAGTGAAAATAGAGTACGAAACTTACCTTTGCTGAGACCTTTCTCGTTTACACCATTAAGTTTCATGAAACAATGTTCGATACAATTTTTGAACCACTCTTCGGGAGGATTTTCGAGCCAACTTTTGGGCCAACTTTCAGGCCAACTGCTTTTCAGTCTTTTGATTCCAATAAAACATTCCGTTGTCTTTTCAAGTGCACATTTAATGGAAGAGATGTTTTCGTGTCGTTTCGCCAGCCCCCGTACTCTTTGCAATGAAGCTGAAGGAAGAACTTGTTCGAAAAGTGAGCAATCTCCTTGTCTGTCCAGGAAGACATCTCTGAAACCACATTTCTCTAATTTTAATCCAAGAAAACGGTAGGGTTTGTGATCTTCCACTTCATCTTCGTCAGCATCATTGAAGCTGCTGTCTGAAGTCGTGGGTTTGCAGTCCGCCACAGTTTTTGGTGACTCCTACGAAGACAAAGGGCTCGAATCATAGCGACACTTTGAAATTCAATGTCCGTTAACGTAAATGTTTCGTTTGCTTTGCTTTGTAAATTCTGTCGCACATCAGATGTCAGACATTAGAATTACTTGAAACAAATGAATTGTGCTCGTAAAGTTATCTCAGTCCTGACCTTACATCTGATGTGGAACGGAATCTATTATAGTAAAGTATCAATTAGATATAAAATTGTCTGTAGTGTGGTCGTATTTAGTTTAACATTGCATGTCTTTTCATATTGGGCATGGGGTAGTCATTGTCTTTCGCTCCCCATGGTATCGTCATTGTAGTGCTTTATAGTAATTAGAAACGCAAAGTAGAATGTAAGATTTTTGTAATATTTTTATATGAATTCATACAAATTTTAAGCTTTGCACAGATTCTAGCCCCATGCCACAACAGGAAGCATCAAGAAATGAATAACGTTATGAAATCATTTCATTCATCTATTTGCTAGCAAGTTAGCAAATTCGTAGGGACATAGGGAACTGACGGGGTTCACAGTAGCAGAGGACGACTCTACGGGGTGTTTCGAAAGACGCAACTCGACCAACACTGAAAATCTTAAACGATAGGATATCAGTAGATGTAATGTACCGGGTACGCGAAAACAAACTACGCACTTTAGACAGGCCATGATAAATAGTACCGGGTGACCCAAAAAACTTCACGAGCTGGATTGCACATATTTCCTGAAAGCAAACGTTATGAAGACAAACAAGGTATCAGCATGTAGCTGAAAGGCTCTGCTATCTTTTGAGATGTTGCTTGATCAGTTTAAGATATGCGTACTGTCTGAAAAGACTATTTCAAAAATATGAAAATTCATTCATTTCTCGGACCATCCCTCGCTTTCCAGTTCATTTTTTTGGAAAGTGTCAAAAAGCTGAATTCCAACTTTGCTTTGGAGCATGAAATTTGAATGAGAAACTCTGGTCAATCATTTTGCAAACAAAAAATTGCCCCAGACGACGTCTAATCCATCGCTATGTCGAGTTTTCACAAAATGTTGACAGGAAAGTGATGGTGATTAGTTCACTCAAAATGAGGAATCCTGGATTCGAAATTTTCATTTAATCTGGTTTTTCGGATGGTAATCATTGCTTAAAATGACCATGCAGCATCTCAAAAGATAGCTAAGCCTTTCAACTGAACTGTGATAGAGAGCATTTGGCAATTGCTTTTGATTTCAGGGAGCTAGTTATGATCTAGCTCGTGAAGTTTTTTCTGGGTCACCCGGTATACAGGACCGATTCTTAACATTTATGAGTTCATCTTTAGCTAAGATCCTCATTTAGATGCTAGTATTTTTCGTACATTATTATTCTTCTAATTATGGAGTTATAAGCAAGTTTCTGGAAATTTTCGATTTCGCAATCACTGAAAACGGTTAAAAAAACGTTGATCAACATTTCTAAAGACTCAACTCAAAATCCTTGAGGCGACATTAAAATACATTCAGGCCTCTTAACAGTTTCAATAAGTTCGTAAGTTTATTATCCCGCCTCTCGTGTACCTTGTTCTTTCGTACATTTATTTTTTTGTGATCTTTTGTGTCGGAAATATTTGTAATTGTTATTTTTGATTGCTAAGTGTAATATGTTATTTGTAATATTTAAATAGTAAAACTAATTTGAATCTCTATGTTGAATTTTATGGTCACAGGGCTGCTATGTACTTCCATGCCCCTCGTGGCATCTTCTCATTACCTTTGTTTTTCCATTGCGAAATTTTATTACAATATACCGGGTGATTAAAAAAATAGGCTCCTCGCACGGATCATCATAATAGGCTCCTCGCACGGATCAGTTAAGAAAAAGCAATTCCTCATGGGTGAGAAATATCCTCTGTACATTTATTGCCATAAAACTGAAAAACCTTGTAGTATTTGTTCCCGGGGGGGGGGGGTAACTTCCATATGTAGAGCAACGGGTACGTGCCGCCCATAAAGGTGGGTTTTGAAACTCAAAAATCCCTAAATATGGGTCTTAAAATGTAATTGTTCCACTAGAAATGGGCAGTTTTTTGAGCCAAAACAAAAAATTTTCGAGATAATTATTTTTATCGTTAGATTTTCTTGGTCCTAGTTGTGAAAATCGGTTTTTGGTAACCTTATCTTCCATTAATATACCTTTAAAGTGAAGTGAAACTTGATTATTGGGAATTTCAACACACTTTTCCCCCCTGAAAACCTTAAAAATGGGTATGAAAATCGACCGAAAATCCTTAAATATGGGTCTTACCCTAAAATTTTGGGTTGCACGTCCCCGTCATCCCAAGACTCGAGTTACCCCCCCCCCCCCCCGGGTATTTGTTTGACAATTGATGTCGTATAACTCTTGAGAGAGGTGAAACGCCCATTGCTTATTGTTCTGTGTAAGGAGAATCTTTACAATTTGATCAATATTTTAGGCCCTTTTTCAGTCATTTTGCAAGCATTAAATTTTTATCCAGTTAAATTTACCGATACTTTTAGTGCCCGTAAAACAGTGACAAGAATCATGAAAATACTCCGATCTTTCAGCTTTTAACTGAAACTTGAATCATTCAAATCTGTGCAGTACTCATGATACTATGAATTTTTAAAAGTGGGAACTTTTTTCTGGCTTACCCGGTATTTCTATAAATTAACAAAACATGTGCCTTGCATGTAAATGTCATTGTCATTGGGAAAGGGGGTTGGGAAGGAAAACCGATCAAACTTAGCTCGTCGTTTTCACTCATTTCCACAAGATTTTTGAAAGGGACTTTCTGCAAATAATCTCCTATATCCACGGGAAGGAATGGCCCATTGAAGCCTAGTAGATCACTGAATCTAAATTTTTTCTCTCCCGGCAGTTATAGACCTTTTAGCTATTCTCAACAAGAATCAGAATCGAACGATGTTATGATGCATTTTGAAGAACCTTCGAATGTGCATAATGGTGATAGAACCTCCAATGCCACTCAGTAGAACCTCGCGTATAAAATTGTATAAAAATATCGCTCGATCAAGGCTCTTTTGTAGAATAGCTAAAAGATCTCTTATCAAGGACAAGGACTAAGAAAGAACGCTTACCGACACGAACTCAGCAAAAGGAATTCCAATGTATTTTTCACCATCCTCCTTACCACTGATCATAAATGAATTATGAACTGTACTTGCACACTCTTTCGGCACCCTTTGCTGCTCTGTCTGAGTTTCTGCATCCTCTATCTGCTTGTCGATCAGTTTAAACGTTTGTGAAGCGCACCATTTACCTGATTTGAAGCTAGAAATGAAATATGAATAATTTCTCTTACAAGATAAACAACAAACCGTTGACACTGCTAGCTGATCCTGGTTTGTTCATTATTTTCGTGTAAATGTTTCATGTTAATTGTCAAAGCCGCAGGGTTGCAACGCATTCTGATTTTCTTTGTGGTATCGTCTTGTAACTATGTTCTGTTATTGTAAAATTTTAGATTGATGTATAAAAAACCGAAGATAAAAAGGATGAAGAAAGTAGCAAGGAACGGAGAGAAGAGTACAATTTGACTCAATGTAGTGTGAGTCGAAAGAGTTTGAGGGTCTGGAAAGTAACAGAAATTCAGTTTGTCTTGAACCTTATTCATGAGGTGTTGCCACGAAAAATGCCAGGAAATAATTGTTGCTGAGATAAAAATCGTCTGTCGTTGTTCCCTGTAAGAAGGAAAATTATCCTTTTTGTCCTCCGTAAGCGTGGTCATATTTTACTTTAGTCCACTGTGTTCTCGTTGTGTATCAATGTGGAGCTTGGGAAACAATACACTGATGACTGAGGTAACAAAGACCAAGCGCACAGGGGTCAAATAAGGACAATATTATTCACGCAGATAACAAAGACAGACAATTTTAGCAACAATTATTGTTTGGTTTCCGTGTGGTTAAGGAAGACATTTCCCAATAGTATTATTTCTTATATTCAGAAAGAAGCATTTTTCAAACATCGTGCATTTGTTCAACTCGTAGAGCGAATTATAAGTTTGGTCATGCCTTGAGACACCAGCTAGATTCTTTCTGTGAATATCAACAATTTTAAATGGAGTACAAAGACCAGCACGCTTTGCCTAAAGTTGGCTACTTGCTTTGCACAGCTTCCAGGACAACATGACTGGACAAAATTCACAAAAATAAATGCTGCTGGCAAATGCTGCTCGTCTTTGTAGAGGTGATCTGAAGTGAAAATGTTTATTGATGCCATTAAAAGGCAGCATTCAGTGATGCAACCTCCTATTGAATTCTTTGTTGATGCCTTGTTTCGTTTTAGAGCTATCTACTATTTTGCAGGTAGGCTGATGTCGTTATTGTGTCTGCACAAAGTGAAGAAATCATATAAGGTTGACTATGCTTCCAAAGATAAATCGAATAAAAAAACTTGTTTTAATTAGCATGCATTACTAAACATCATATAAATTCATAAGACAACTCATTTGCGTAGCAAAGTCGTAAAGTTCTTCGCATCTGTAACCTTTCAAAGATAAGATACAGCTATGTTCCTATATAGTGCCCTGGTAACTTGCAAGCAAAATGACTTCATCAGTTGCTACCTGAAATCAGTGGATAACTTATAAACAAAACGAGATATAAAGAATATTAAAACGTGATTTTTATCGTTCGGCAGTGCTATTCCTTTGGGATACAGTAATGTCCAGCATATAAGAAACATGAATTTAAGAAACACCAGACCCTGATTTTCAAAATGATATCCCCTCTTATAAGAAACTGGTGCAGGCCTGAAAAAGGTTTGCTTCTTATTAAAAAACATTAGAAACTACATTAGTATTACATTAGTACATTAGTATACATTAGAAATTTGAAAAACATACTGTAACAAATTCAGCTTTGCAGTTGAATCAGCCTGTACATATTTAAATGAAAACATGAATTTCGCATGCAAAAGAAGCAAAAAGCACCTTCCTGGAATAAATGTAACCTTTCTTGGTAATAAAGATTTACAAATACAAGTGAAAATAGTATGTTTTGTATGACAATCGCAGAGCTTGTGTCTGAGTAGTTCATTGATAGTACATGATTTTGCTAATAAGAAACTGTAGAAACTTTACCCTGATTTGAAGCTTATATCTCATTTTATAAGAGACACATCAGATCTCAAATTAAAAATGTTGTTTCTTATATGTGAGACACAACGGGGTGTTACAATGAAATTGTTCGATGTTTCACTAAATATTGAAAAATAGCGATAACATGAACAGCCTCAAGGGAAGATAACTTCGTACATAAAATTTTGAAAAAATTCTAGAGACTAGAATATTGCAAGTCGGTTGAAATTTCATTGAGTTGTGAGCTTCAAAAGATAAAAAAATATGCGGCAGGTGAAAAACCAGCGACTCCGGGATTATTTGTAATGCAAAAAAGCTTGAAGATTGAGGCAAAAGATGGTTATACAATGTCATACCTCTCATTGATATGAGAGCAAACCCAAGATGACTTATAAAGTAATTTATCTTCATAATCATTGTCAAAATATTTCTAAGATTGCATGTATCCAAAAACAGTAGTTCAAAACATAATCGATGAGAGTGTGAAATTTTCCCCTCAAAGCATCCATACGCTTGAAAGTTAGGTTATCGAAAACCGGTCCAAATCCCAGTTGATTCACCCTGAAACAATAGAGAAATAACAGAGACGATGACGCATGGGACTTTTACCAAAAGTGCCTTTCAGAGGCCTCTGGTTTCAGCTTTCGCACAAAATAGAACTTCAAAGGATTGTAACCCAGTGAATTTTTAGCAGATTTGTAAAATTCTTCTGTCAAAAATTAATTTAAAATTTCAGTGAAAAGGTTACTTGACCAAATGCCCAGTCAGCATCTCGCTATTTTTCAGCATTTAATCAAACGTCGAACAATTTTTTTGAGACACCCTGTACTGTAATAAAAATTTTCGGTTCACACTATCTTTAAGAAAAAACTTACAACAGTGTGATTGGTGGTACTTCTGTGAAAATTTTGTATGCACCACGAGCTTCTACTATCATTTTTGTCCAATCATAAAGCCCCTCTTCATATCTTGACTGTGCAATCAATTTGTCATCTTCATTACAACACTCGTTCTCCATTTTCACTTTATCGTGAACGCGAGAACATGCGATAAAACATGTTCTGTTTGCATTGTCGTATCTGTATTTCTTTTCAGTGTAAACTTGAAACAAAACAGCTTCCCGTTCATAAACATATGTGTTAATATATTTCTTGAAATTTGAGTACATAGTACGTACTGCAACAAATCTACGAAAAGAGAAAGAGAAGTCTAACATGATTCCTGTGAAAGACGCAGTCACAGATGGCATCAAACTAAGGCCCCTTTCACACTAATCCATTTTCATTTAGATTCGTTTCTACTCGTAAAAACGGAGCTAATTTTCCTTCCCGTTCACACTGCTCTGTTTTCAGATAAAAACGGATATCTTTGAACAAGTGTTCACACTTGTTCTCTAAAGCGCACCTGATTGCCTCTTTTTGAAAACAAGACTAGTAATGATTGCTGTTGTTAGCGTACTCAAATTTCTCGGTTTTTGGTGTTCACATTACAGATAGGGTCATAGCTCCAGTCTGCGGACAGCTCCAGTCTGCGGACAACAAGCAAAAACTCTGGCTTTCGACCATAAAAAGACAGTAAATCCTCGCACTGTTCTGGTCATTTTAACGTTGTTTTATACTCATTCGGAAATTTCCGTCGAGAATTTCATCGGGCAAAACTGATCATCTCCTGAGCAAATTAAAACTTGACAACCAAGAATCCCTTCATTTGCCAGCATCCGTCAAGAAACCTGTAAATTTCAACTTTTTGTTGTAAATCATCGTAAAATATTATCGTTGAAACTTTCTTCACGCTCCGATTGTTTGACTATGCTTTGTTTTCAAATTCCCTTAAGAGCGCTGGTGAATTCGCCTCGTATTCAGGATCCAGGGGAGTTAAAATTCAACCTGGTACCGACACGCCCCGTCTCCAGTCTGCGGACACATGTTCTTCTATTTGTTTCTGCTGCACTTCATACTTGCTCCAAGTCTCGTCCGTTCGTTATTCGGGCCACTCCGACCGAGTGGCCCGAATAACGAACAGACAAGAAATAAAGAACGGACGAGACTTGGAGCAAGTCTATCTGCAATTCGATGTCTTGTGGAAATGCGACAATTTAGGCAAAATTTTTACGGGATGTTATGGTCGATTTCCTTCGTCAATTTTGGCTTGAATATAGAGCTTATTTGAATCAATGCGATTTGGAAAGTATGGTAATGTGATAGCAATGATTAAATTGTTGGAAACATTCTGAAATAATGCACTTCAAGATAAATTTGTGGCGAATTTATTACTTGTCCGCAGACTGGAGGTCATGTCCGCAGACTGGAGCAAGACAACAACATAAAAAGGAGCCAAGAAAGCCATTTTGGAGACATTAATGAAATTTAACTCAGATATTCTGATAGCACGTAATTTAAACTACTTTTGTTGCGATTCAAAGGTTTGTATGCAATTCCTAAGTGATGATGATTACCAGTTGAATAATACTGTCCACAGACTGGAGCTATGACCCTATGCGTTTTTGTGCAGCTCCGTTTCCATTCAGCTCCGTTTTTGTCAGCGTATTAACTTAGCTCCGATTTTGGGGTGGATTAATGTGAATGCAAAGCCAAAAACGGAGCTAAGCATATCCGTTCTCATGGAAAGACGGATTAGTGTGAACGAGGCCTAAATGATGTTGGCAGAACTAGTTCATATTTTACCGCATCGGTGCGGGTAAGGGCATATGGTATAAAATGCCTTGTCTTCTTACTGGTAAATGAAGGAAGGGCCTTCTATGCGAGCGCAGGCCATCTGCAGAAAAGCCACAAAAAATATGTTAAAAGCTTGAACAAATCATTATAAGAAAGGAAATGGAAAAACTTGAAAAATTTCTCCAGTATCTGTTGTTGAAGCTATTCATTGAAGCTCAGGAGCACAAGGCACAGATGGAAGTGAAGTTGCAGTTGTAATGTCAAGCACTGACATCCAAAAAGTAACTAAGGGATCCTACAGCCATCCTACAAGAGTCTTGATTGAGCGATATTTCTGTGCAGTTTTATGCAAAAAGTTTGATAGAATCGAAGTTTCTGACTAAGAACCCACTGAAAATTGAAGTTAAACATGACCTTTTAAATTTTCAGACAATTTATTTTTGCTTAAATTTTTCTTAAAAAGTCCGAAACTATGGGAAAAAACTTGCAAAAATTTTTATGTAATACAACACACGGTAAATCCCCGCATATAAGAACCTACCAAAATCAGAACCTAGAGGCTGTTTCTCCTAAATTATGCAGCTTGCAATTAAGAACCTGTTTCAGTTTGATGAAAGATAGGTTCTCATTGCAGGGGTAGCAAAGTTGACTTTTGATTGCTGTTATAAAGCTCATTTTGGCCCCAATTGTCTGTTAAAGTTTGATTCTCCAGGACGGCAACGCCAGCCAGAACGTCATCTGGAATTCCGCAAAGCAGGTCTTGTTTCCGTACGCTGCTTTTAATATATCATCCAAAAGGCTTAAATGAGGCCTCCTATAACTCAGAGATACTTGAAAACGATATTCTTACTTTGAAGACAAACATTTAAAACGACTGAGTTTTACTTCGCAAGCCTAGATCTGCAGTACAGAACGCCAGAAATGAGGTTTTCAAGTTGTGAAATTGAAGGGGACAACTTCAGAGTCTCTCATGGGAAGCAAATTCGAACGAAATACAAGGAATCTTTAGAATCTAATGTTCTGAAACAAAGGCAACTTTGCGTTGCAGTCGCCGTTGCCGTCGTGGTTTCGTAAACTCCCTATTACGTCCATGAAAACGCTTCCAAAGAAATAATGGGGCTGAACATCTTTAGATTTTAAACAAGGCACCCTTCAAATAAGAACCTCTATACCTTGAAACTAGTGTCAGTGCGTTTGAAATAAGAACATACTTCAGCCTCTCTCTCAAAAAAGTAGGTTCTTATAAAAGGGGATTTATTGTACAAGGTGCGCCATTATGTACCATCTACTTTTGGCAGTCCACGACAAATCGTAGAGAAACCTTGTTCATTGCGATTTAGGAATCAATTGTTATCTGCTACACAAGAATTGGTTCTGTCTTGGGAGAAAGATGAAATTTCATTCAATGATACAAGAAAATATCTCTCCCTTTACAAATTAACTAAATTGTGCTTTGGTGCATTTTGCTTTCCTGTGTCAAAGGGATTAAAAAGACAAACAGGGAAGCATCATGAGGCCAAGCAAGCATGAAGTTTCGTTGAATTTATATCAAACAGGAAGTGGCTTGGCGCAGCACTTCATTGCAGCTACAACATGATTCTGCAACAGGGTAGTCGTCAAACTAATGCTCGTCCATAAGTTTACACTTATCAATTTATAAAATCCTCAAGTCACCCTAAAAAGGTTTTTTCATTGTCCATTTATGCCGAATATTCCGAGCCAAATAAAACCAATAAACCAAACACCAAACAATCGAATTGGCAAATTACAGACCTCGTTTGGTTCTAAAACTACAAACCTACATGTGAAAGTACTGTATTTGGTTGCGAGGCTACGTTTGCTTGTATCTTCCTTTTCCATTTGTATTTAATGATTCCTTTCTTTGTAAAAGGTATGTGTAGTTTTATTTAGCTTTTAATCACTTTTAGAATGGCCGCAGGGTAGACAGTATACCGTTCTCTGTGGCATCATTTCGGTTGTACCGTAGTTTGTAGGTATTGAAATAAGTAGCATGTTAGTAAAATTTGAATAAAATATTGTAGAAAAAATGAAGTCTTTACAAAAATTTGATGGACTTTTTTGCCCGTTTTCAGTGCTTTCGAAAACGAAAATTTCCGGAATCTCGCTCATAGGTCTTAAAAAATGAAGACAAGAAATTTGCAAAAAGTCTTAGAATCTAATTCAGGCATTTTGGTAGAGACTGAGTCACCAATCTACAAAGTCGGCCTTACTGTGCATGTGATTTATCGAGCGAAACATTCGGTGCTTGATGCAGATCAAAAAGCACAACACAACATTGTTCCATCCTAAGTAAAATAAAATGAAAAGCTACTTACATGCTGAAATGATCAACGTGAAAAGTCACACTGCGACCATCAAATTCATAACGCGATGTGATTGCTGTGTCTTCAAGAACCTCAGTTCCTCCTAGAATAACTATGTTACCTTCATGTGACGTCTCTCCTTGCAAAATGAGCTCTATTTTTACAGGTTTCTTCAATTGTACTTGCTTGGCTAAGTTGATATGTAGCACTGGTGATGTTGTGATCGAATGCAGATTCAGTTTATGGAGAGCTGTCTTCGTGAACTTGTTAATCTGGAATGAATACAAATATGGTAGAGCTTTGCTAAATGGGATGAGCAAAAAATGAATGCCCCCACTCCTCGTTTGAAGGGCCACTGCTCCCTGGATACCACGACGGCAATACTGGCAAATATGCTGTAAACTGGTGGACATGTTCAAATTTATAAATGTCCTTCACTGAAGCTGGCCACTCCGTTCTGAAAATACGAGGGCTCCCTCTCGAGAGCCCATCAAGAAGCCTTCAAAAAGGCCTAAGTAATGACATAATGATCTTCCTTACAGCAATGACTTTTACATGTTTTAGCAAGTTTCATCCCTTTGGGAGGATAAAAATATCATCCCTAGCAGCATGACAACATTATTCCGGGCGATTAAATCCTCCAAAGACAATAGAAGATGCTCAACCCTAATTCACATGGGGGGTGTTTTCCACCCCCCCCCCTCGAGGTTTTTCTTGCCGCGCTTTTAAAAGACATCAACTATGACCCCCAACCCTCTCTGACTTTTACTAATTATCTATTCTGCACATTTTGACCAAAAAATTTTCAAACAATAGAGCTCACAGGTCACGTGACATGCCCATATTTAGAAGCAGGTAGCGAACAAATGATTGTTTTTGATGATTTCAATGGAAAGATTTGATCAAATTATGAAGTATTATACACCAAATGAATCAGCAAAAAAAGAGCTTCAATTTGATACCGGAATTTCTGGAATTTCATGAAGTCAGCATTTTTTGATAATGACGTCATAATGGCCGCCATTTTGGGCTAACTAGCAAAGTTTTTGAATTTTTGCGAAATTTTTCAATTGCAAACACTCCAATGATACGTTTGTAATGGAGTATTACCACTTTGCAGCTTCTTTTCGTCTATTTATACAGAGAACAAATTAATTGCACAAATGATGTCATTCGAATTGGCTAATTTCTGCCAAAGAATGATATTTACATATCAAATTTGTGGCTAAATTGAACCAAAAACTGCAAAATGTTCATGCAAAACCTTCTTTAAATTCAAATTTAACTTTAAAGCCTGATTTTCACTGATTTTCAACTTAATGACGTCACTGTGACATCAAAAGGTGTGGCAGCCATACCCAAATTACGCTACATGCGACTGCCTGTAGAAACTACCTGTGTAGAAACTACCTGATCTGTAACGGTGCCAAGTTGTATTAAATTCTGATAAGGCTAAGGCAGTTTTCTGAGGGGGGTGGAAAGAGCTCATTTCATGATGTGACATAACCACATTTCTAAATCACAGATCAGAAGAGTGAAAGAGTTTTGCTTGATACCATATTGTAGGCACCCGTAAATTATGGTTTTCTGTAAAATTATTTGATCTTTCATCAACAGGTATAGAGATTAATATAGTTTTTAAGTTTTTTGTCGAAAATTTTCTTGAATTCTTAAACAAGAAGAAAAACACTGTAATTCTGAAAATATTGAAGGTTTCGGAACAATCCAACGGCAGATTTAGACTGCGTTCACACGATGCCGGCAGATTTTGAAAACGGTGAAAAATGTGACGGATAGGCCTCCTGTTCACACGAAAACGGCACAATTTTTGCCGGCAGATTTCGAAAACGGTAGATTTTGAAAACGGAACCCTAACCGGTATAAATTTGAAACAGCATCGTAAACAGATCATTTTTCAATGCTTTTGGATCAAGACTGATCGATTCTTAGGGTGTAGGTACTTTTCTTTAGCATCAAAGTCCAGGAACGAGTTTTTACTATCAATTTTCGTACCGTTTTCAAATTGTGCCGGCATCGTGTGAACGCTAGCTCAAATTTTGCTGCCGTCACATTTTTCACCGTTTTCAAAATGTGCCGGCATCGTGTGAACGCAGTCTTACTGTAATATAGCAAAAGTTTCTTTGAAGCCATTAAGTTCGAAGGAATAGGTCATAGAATTTTACACTCAGCTTTTTAAAGATTTGAAACCTATGCTTGTTGCAACCACCTTTCAAAAGATCTCAGCTCTTTTTGTCATGCTAAAAATTATTGTTGTTAACATACCTTGAAATCACATGGGACATCTTCGTCATCAAACACTCCAGAAGGAAATGCAACCTTAATACCATGCTCTTCCCCGAACGGTGTGACCACCAGCCCAGACTTAGGGATTTTGATTCGCTCAGACTTCAAAAGAAGGCATACAACATACATTGCCGTGCGTTCAATTTTAGCAACGGCACGCTTCACACATTTGTCATCCATCTCTGCATCTTGATGGAGAGAGAAAAACTTATCATAATCTTACGCCATATTACTCACATCAGCTTGCTAGCAGACATCAATCGAGAGCTTAAAGGCAGTCTGTCACGTATTTGATTGGGTTATTTGGACAATACAAAGAATAGGAAATTTCAATGGCTGCTAATCCTCTGACTTTCTACGGCCATAGAACGTCAATACGGTTAGCCCTCCTTTGTTTCAAATACACAGATTCACAAAGAAATCTTATGTGTTGAGCTCCGACTTTGTCGCGGCCAATCAGAGACGTGACAGGCCACCTTTAAAGGCACACTGTTGTGGTGTTGATTGGGTAAACAAGACAATCAAGAAGCAGGAATTAGACAAGATTCAGTAATTTCGCTGTACAGTGAAATTCACGAAGATTCACAGAATTTCAGATTTTTAATCCTGAAAAATTTCATGCTTTATTGCTCAGAAAAAATCAAACAAATACCAGTGGAGAACAAATTAACATTAACGGTAAAATAATCAAATCTGAAGAGACTGTGAAACTTTTAGGAGTCACTTTGGATTATAGACTTGATTTTGACCCACATATTTCGAATCTTTGCAAAAAAGCTGCAACACAATTAAATGTTCTCAAACGATTAAAGACGTTTATTGGGTTTCAGGAGAAAAAGATCCTAGTTCAGAGTTTCGTATATTCGAATTTCGATTGTTGCCCCTTGGTTTGGTATTTCTCATCTTCTAAATCATTGCAGAAGATAGAAAAATTACAAGAACGCGCCCTAAGGTTTCTCTATGATGATCATACAAGCTCTTATAATGATTTGCTATTGAGATCGAGTAAATGCAAGATGCATGTCGCTCGCCAAAGAAATCTTTGCATAGAAATATTCAAAACACTGAACCATTTGAATCCACCATTTATGCAGAGCATTTTTGAATTACGCTCTTCAAATTATTCTTTAAGAAATGCAAATAATTTGGCTCATTTTAGGCCTAATCAAACTACTTTTGGGTCCAAAAGTCTTAAGTGCATTGGGCCACAGATTTGGAATGGCTTACCTAGTGAACTAAAATCAGCAGAAAATCTGAAAAGTTTCAAGGTTTTGATAAAAAAATGGGACGGTCCCAACTGCAAATGTAGTGCCTGTACTTGTTTACCACCTTTTTGTAAATTTAGAAAATATTAATTTTGTTTCTTTACTTTGTATATTCGATTTTGATTAGTTAACGTGTATATATTTAAATAATGTATATATTGTTAGCTATTTGTATATATGATCGAATCAAAATAAGATTACAACAACAACAACAACAACAACGAAGATGATAATGATCTGATTCCCTTTATTCTCGAAACAAAGGATGATCCAAGAACAAAAAGGCTTGGTAACTACTCAAAGGCCAGAGCTTTGCTATTGATTTCAATATCACAACTAGCCACTCACAACCACGACAGTGGTTCCTTATGGAGCAATTACCCTTATGGTAAAGAAAGCTGGACGTTGAAAAGTGATGAAAAAAGTGTCACAATCCTTCGTGTAAGTTTTGATGGGTATTGATGACAAACACTGAGTGACTCATAAAAACGTACTTATTGCTATCTGTTGTTTGAAATGGGAAATCGCAAAAAACCATCCGACCAATCTAGTTGGCAGGTTAGCCTTGTGGATAGCGTAACCGTCATCTGTGAAGAAGGAAATAGGCTCGATTGTTTGGCTTCTGCCTAGCAACGTACCACATCTCAACATTTGATTGTCAGAAAATATGAAATTTCACAGGGCCTGCCAAAAATCCTGGGTGAAAATGGCTCTTTCAAAGGGCTGGCACCCGTAAAGTACACAAACTTCTTTCGAAATGACGATTTTGTGGTATTTTTATAGGTCATATCACACAGATTTTGCACTTTTTTCTCAAAATGAAAGTGTTTGCTTCAAGACGATCTTTTGAATTTCGAAGGGAAACAAAGAAAACATTCATATGTATTAAGATAAGACAGATATCGATGGATTTCCAAGAGTACCCTTATGGTGTACTCACCCGAAATTTGTGCAGAATACCATGAAACAATGCGGGAAGCAACATAGATTATAGAGATAATAGCTTTGTTTACGGTTACGTGACTCAGCCCCAGGACTGTCGCGGAGGGGGGTACAGGGGGTAAAAAGTCCAGGGCCCGGGCCTCGAAGGAGCCCGTAAATATTTTGTGCCATAAAATTTCTTTATCGCTACTCATCTTAGCAGTGCATTTTTATGGCAATTTATCTGCTTTAAAAGGGCATTTGCAAGAACCGTCGACTTTGATGACAGTTTTCATGTCAGAAACCAATCTGTCGTATTGATGTTTCGTTGAGTTTCCGTTCACATTCAATCTCCTCGTTCCCTCTGCGCCTCCAGCGACTGCACGACCTGGTGTGAACAAGGCATTACAAGCATTATGTCGTGGATTCATAAATACAATGTCTTTGTACAGCCTTTACACGGAATGTTTAAGCAATTTTTAGAATAATTTGTCTAAAAAGGGGCGTTTCCTTATTTTCCAGGAAACTAAAGGGCGTGGTCACAAAAAATTTCCTTGGGGGATGCGGCCCCAAACCCCCCAGGGCCCGTCCTAATAAATCACTCTTGGGCCCGACCTGGCTCTCGACGGCCCTGCTCAGCCCTTTAAGACAGACGTTCCTTGTAAACGTTCAAATACTCACCTTTACTTTGAGCCTCCGTTGGAATATCAATCCAGCAATTCGCTTCTTCGTCATAGAAACGCATGGCAATTTCGCATAACTCAGGCACTTCACACAAGCTGTGCGGTATACTTAGAGACACTGGCTGTGAAAATGACAATCCTTCGGGTCCAACAAGAATTACATCACTCAGGATCTTTTCACCTAGTCCAAGATTCATTTTCACGGTTGAAACTGGGACAAGAGAAAGTTGCAATTCTGTGCTATCTATTGCATCCTCTGGAACATCAAGCACGACACCAAGATATCTAAATTCAAATCTTCCACCATCCGAATCCATGAACATCATAGCCATTCTGAAACACAAAATGGAAAGACTTCGCACGTATTTACCATATTTTCATTATTAATATTTCATTTATTTTGAAATTCTTTATCCAGGGTTACAAATCATTTTAAGTAGCTACTTTACAACGTACCCAAAGAAAATTGGTCCGCGTTTATGTTGCGGCTGTGGAGAAGCCGTGGCATTAATAGACCTTTTAGCTATTCTAAAAAGAATCTGAATCGAGCGATATCCGCAAACATTTTGTAGAATTTTCGAATGTGCACAAAGGTGATAGAAGTTTTAACGCCACTCGCTCGAACCTCACATATAAAGATGTATAAAAATAACACTCGATCCAGACTCTTTTGCAGAATAGCTAAAAGGACTACTGTCTCAATTTTTACACAGTTGCATAGGTTAGGCTTCAGCTCAGAGTTTGAGATCTTGTCTGAGCTTGAGTCAATCTGACAAGTGGCTGCTGATCAATGGCAGAGGAAAGGCAAACTAAGTTGTTGCTTTAAAAATCAATTTTATTCTTCTCCAGCAATGTCAGAACCAATCAGTGCTTCAAAGAAAGGGTTCTAGTGTCACTTTCGAGTCTGCTCTATATTCTTAAAAGGACTGACAGTGTTGTCTTGTTGATACTATTAACCCTTTTCAATGTGCAAAAAAATCTAAATACAGCGCTAGAAACCTTCTTTGACAGTTTACTTCGTAGCTCAGGTATGCACAAAGGAAAGAGATTTTGAACGGAAATGGTCACAAAACCGCAATAACAAGAGATTGTTCTCTGCAGACATAGCTTATGAAGCCTCAAAATATTTTTGAAATATTCTATGAGGATACTTTTATTCACCTCTGCAGCACTTTGTTAAAAATTTGAACCCTCTGGTACCGGCTGTCCCAAGAGCAGCACTTCTGTTTGAAAATCACAAGACTTTCATTATAAGACCGATCTTCAACGTTATCTATCGGCAAGTACATCAATAACCAAATTATTTCTCCAGGGATATCTGAGATTGCAATTGGTTTTAGAATTGGCAAAATCAGCTTTTTTAGCGCTGCCTGATTTTGAAGCATGCTGCAAAAATCATTGATGATTATGAGACTGATTCATTTTTATATACTTAGCTTCTAGGTTGATCTTAAATGCCAGAAAGAAACGCAAACTATTATCGCAGACTTAAAGAACAGAAAAAAAATAAAATGGCTCTTAGGCAAAATAAGCGATGTTGCTTAAAGAGCATAGCTCAGAATAAGATTTTTCAATGCGCTAGTTAAAAAATTCCGAATCACTGAAAAATTAGGTCAGGAAGCAAGTTTTTTAAAGCGAGTAATTTTTATCGAGAAAACCTAAATTCAAACTGCAAAAACTCACCCAGGATCTGTAAACATTCTTTCATTAGAATTCCTTTCTTCTTCGTTGTAATCAATTGAAACATCCTCGAACAATTCTGTTGTCTGACGTACAGCTTCGTTCGTTGAAGAATCCTCCATTTCCATAACTTAAAAACCAATTACGATACATCAATAATTTGGTAAGGAATAATGGACTACATCCAGAAAGTGTATTGCGAAAAGTGACAAAATTCTGTTGACTTGATTGCATATTTGTATTACTAGCAATAACGTTAGTTAGTGAGTGCAGCGTTTTGGGAAATGCGAACAAACTGCACCATCATATAAAATGGAATAAGAGAAATAGGCCTTTCTCATTCTGCTGATATTACAAGATGCCTTTGCCACTATAATGTCCACAGAACAACATTCAGATTCAGCTCCAGAACAAGATTCAGATTCAGAAGTCAAATCTATGGTCAAATTTGATTATTTTTCCAATAAGTGTCTTTGTTACGTCGGTATTAGATGATAAGTTGGATAGTTGCGAATCCGAATCTTGTCCTGAATCTGAATCTTGTCCTGAATCTGAATCTTGTCCTGAATCTGAATCTTGTTCTGGAGCTGAATCTGAATGTTGTTCTGTGGACATTATAGTTAATCGAATCGATGGAATGGCCGTTGCTCTAGAAATAATTCTGCTGTGGATAAATCGAGAAGCTCAAAACAAACACTTTAAGGACCTTATTTAAGCTTTTTTGAAGGTATCTGAACAATAATCTGGGGTTAGGAAGAGTGGTAATGTGAAAAAAGCACGGTTTGTTTGGGGGCGAAAATGGGCCTAAGTTGCAAACAGAGGAGCTTTCTCATCGCAGCTTCCAACATGAAATGGCTCGTTATTCTTCGAATGTCGGAAATAAATTGCAAATGATGATCAATGTAGGTAAAGTATGTGGTTTTACATCGAATTTTGACACCCCGAAGCCATTTACTACACCCAAAACCGTGCGGGGTTCACTCCGCGCGGCATTTCCGCGCAGATCCCAGATTAGAGGCAGAGCAACGAACTCGCTCTGGAGACGAGACTGGCACTGAATTGATTTGACCGACAGAAAGAGACAGCGACATCGCACGTTGCTAATTGTTTTGACATATAATGCAGCTAGCGCTGCAATTATTATTATCATTATTATTATTATTATTATTATTATTATTATTATTATTATTATTATTATTATTATTATTATTATTATTATTATTATTATTATTATTATTATTATTATTATTATTATTATTATGAAAATTCAACGCTCGTCCCATTGACGGATTTGATGAACATCTAGTGACAACAAGTCTCCTTAGATTTCCAGGACCTTTCGTAGTATTCTTGCAGTGTTCAGTAATACGGTGGTCTGCATTTGGTTGATGGCAATACTTGATTCAATCTGCTCCAATTGTTTCTGCAGTGTTTTAGGAAACGTCCCAAGAGCACCAATAACGATGGGTATAATCTTGGCTTTCATGTTCCAAAGCTTTTGCACTTCTCGTTTAAGATCTTGGTACTTCTCGATCTTCTCTCTTTCCTTTACAGTAGTGTCCCGCATATAAGAAACATGAATTTAAGAAACACCAGACCTTGATTTTTGAAATAATACCCTCTCTTATAAGAAACTGGTGCAGGTCTGAGAAAGGTTTGTTTCTTATTCAAAAACAATGTATTCATTAGAAATTTGAAAGACAAAACAAATTCAGCTTTGTTGTTGAAACAGCCTGTACCTATTCAAATGAAAACAAGAATTTGGCATGCAAATGAAGCAAAAAGCACCTTCCTTGAATGATTGTAGTTTTTCTTTGTAGTGAAAATTTACAAATATAAATCAAAATAGTGCGTTTTATAGGACAAGCATACAGCTAGTGTCTGAGTAGTTCATTGACGGTACATAATTTTTCAAATAAGAAACTTAAGAAACTTTACCCTTATTGGAAGTTTATATCTCATTTTATAAGAAACTCATCAGACCTCAAATTGAAAACGTTGTTTCTTATATGCGGGACACTACTGTATTTCAATGCGATGATCAGAAGGTACAGCGAAGTCAACAATTAAACATAATTTTGTATTTATAATTGTATGTATTTATTATTATTATTATTATTATGAAAAATAAGACTGTTTTATAAAAGCTAACGTTTCGATTAAAAATCTTCCTCAGAGTAAAACTTTACTGGGACAACCGAGAATTTATACAGATTGTTTACCGATAAAATTATACATAACGAGTCTATTTACAGATTAAAATACCTGATCCCTTTGTCCCTGACCAATAGAGAACGGATTGGAAGCGTTTTAAAGTTTAAGTTATTCCTTTGAGGCTATCCTGGCAGCTCTACAGTTACCCCCAAAAGACCCTCCGAAATATTCGCTTGATGCTTAACTCTTCTTTTAGCATCAGCTAAATCCCAGATGGCCTGATACTAATTCTTTACCCTTGAGGCTGCCCTGGCAACTCAGTTACCCCCAACTGACCCTCCGAAATATTTTGCATGATGCTTAACTCTTTTTTAGCAACAGCTACACTCCAGATTGCCAGATACGAATTCCAATTTTTTCCGATACTCTTGAGGCTGCTCTGGCAACTCACAGTTACCCCCAAGTGACCCCCCGAAAGATTCGCATGATGCTTAACTCTTCTTTTAGCAACTGCTGAATCCCAGATGGCCTGATACTAATTCCTTAAACAAGAGCAACCTCTAGGGACCTTTAGATGCATTGGCAGAATCTAAGCTGTTCCTCCGCACGCAAATATGTCTAATTCCACGTCTGCAGCTCTTTCATTAAGACCCTTTGGTGAAAAAGTTTGGAGTCGATATTGCCAAAACAACTCCTTTCGGCGAAGCGAAAAAACATCATCTGCCCCATCTATAATTGTGATACCCACCCGAAAAGTCCCATTGTGTCCGTTTTCAAAGAAATGACTGAAAAAAGAAGCCTGTGGGACAGGCTTCCCTTTATCAAGAGAATTTTCGTCGTGTTTGCGTGCGTATGTCCTAAAATAGGACTTGTAAACATTAAACCTTTGCCGAAATTTAGTCTTAGTACTCCCCACATATTTCTTGTTGCATGACTCACACTGCAACAAATAAACAACATGATCAGAGTTGCAATCGTATCGCCCCGAGAAATTTTTAAAAAATTATTATTATTATTATTATTATTATTATTATCATCATTATTATTATTATTATTATTATTATTATTATTATTATTATTATTATTATTATTATTATTATCATTATTATCATTAGCAATTTATTTATCGTTGAATAACAGGATACGATAGCTAAAATAAAAAAGTAGCTAATTAATTCCAACGTTACAAGATGTATTTACAATATGGCATAAAGAAAGTAATAGATAAAATATTTACAAGTCATCAAAATATACAATTAAAATATACAATTAAAACCGGATATCTAAAAACAATCATTATGAATAGCCCAGGAGGCTCGTAGTTATCGCTATTGATAGACTGATGGACGCTCAAACTACAACTCATGGACTTTCTCATTGAAAACTGGGACGACACTTTCTCCTATCGATTTCACACTGTACGAACTCCAAGAAATGGTGGATGGACCTAAGTTGCCGGCTCGAGCCTCCAATGCTAAAACTGCTCAGAGTTCAAGTTTACAATGATACTAGCCATGAGCAAAAGCCTTAAGTATCCATATGAATGTTTCCTCAATCCAAGAATTAGCAAACCTTTCACTGTGAAACAGGAAGTCCTCATTGGCACAGCCAATTAGCTTCCATGAACTTCAAGGGTTGGAGAATTTCCAACTGTCAAGGGCTGCTTGCCTCGCTTCTGAGACTATCCCGAAACCTCGTCCCAGAGGGCGCACGTAAACGTATTCATTCCCATCTCAAAGTTTTATATGAAAGTCTATAAGTCCCACTTCAAGCAAAAATAAAAAATGTTGTCGTTGTTATCATTGTTGTTGTTGTTGTTGTTGCTATTGTTGCAATATCTCGGACTATATCGGGAGTCTAAAAATTCTGTACGTATGTCAGGGAGATGAATTCTGGACCGCAGGAAGCATCTTAAACTGGGAGGGGCACGACACTTCAAGGGCACTTTTGTATAAAGCGGGCACTGTAATAATATGCATCGGGCTTTACCGGTAAGAATGTGAAATACAGAGGGAAATAGTGTGAGTCCTGATAGATATCCGATTTCCTTCATGACAAAGTAATAGCAGAAGCAAACATAACCAAATCAAAAGTAGATAATAAGATAACTGAACGATTTTCAAAGATCTCTATTTGAAAGTACAGTCAACCTGCTATACTTTTATCACTTTATGCAAACAAACTGACGCCATCACACAATCATACCAAACAGTTGATAACTCGAAAATGAAACAAGGCATCCAAAACATTGGAGTTTCTATCATGCAATAGTGCTATTCACTGACATCAAACAACGTTCGCGCAAGGTCACCTTTAAATTAGCTATTTCTGCAGCAAAAGTTTGCTCTTGTGTTAATTTCAAACTGACCCCTTGGACTACTGCGTGAATCAGAGAAGTCCTCGCTTCTGAAAATTCATACTAGACGTATGTCTTTTGTCTCTTGTTTCCCTGCATTCCTTGATTTGCTTAAATCACTTGGTCAATAGGGGCTCATAACATTACTCTTAAAAAGTGGGCACACTGTAGGCCCGCATAGGGTGGCTCCATATCCACCAATCAAGTTGCTGGAATCTTGACTTCAACCAATCAGGAGGCTCTATTTGTTGTTATTGGATACAAAAACGGTCGATGAGGCCTAGAGTTATCGCTGTTGCGATGGTTCTATTCTGTTTCTAAAGAGGAAGGTTACTGCGTGAAAAGTACGTATTTTGCATTTTGTGGGTCAGGAAAACATCATTCTTTCCACTGAAGGTTTCCTTGTCAATGTTCAAGCACTTTAAACCAGACTTTGATGTGATTTCGTTGAGTACAATAGAACTCCCGCTTTAGGCCATTTCGAAAAAGTGGGTCCGCTTTTTCAGAATAATTGAGGCGCAGCCGCAAAGTATTTCAAAAGAATCAAAACGCTGCGATTTCTCGCTCACTCTTTCTTCCCGTTTCTTTGTGGAAATATGGCAATGGGGCAATTGCCAAACTGCAAGAATGAGGGGCTGCGATACAGGGGGGGGGGGAGGCATACTGTAATGTCAACAGAATGAGAAAGACCTATTACTGTCATTCAGTTCCATACCTTGGTGCAGTTTCTCCCCATTTCCAAAAACGCTGCACGCACTAACTAACGTTATTGCTAGCATCAAAGGACGCAGGGAAACAAGGGACGAAAAGTCATAAGTCTCGAATTCTGCGTGATAGCAGAGGAAATGATAGACTGACGACGTGATTCCTTGTATTCGTTCAACATTTATAATCTGATGTTTTAATTTCACTCATACAAAGGACTCACGACCAAACAGATTCTAAACAGGGACTAAAATCTTACGAAAAATCAGAAGAAACTAAGAACATCTTCCATCCTACGAACGTCGAAAGAAAATTCGAACATCTCTTCGAACGTCACTTCGAACGTTGCTTCGCTTCGAGAAGTCGAAATTTTCCTAATCAGCCAATCAAACACTAAGAATTGGCACGTGGTCTTACCTTATTAAGAAAGTAGTGATCTGATTGGACGCGCCGTGAACACGGCGGACTTGGCCTAATTAGTCCCTGTATTGAAGCGTAAGGACATAAGTCCCTCAACTGAAGCGATAACAACAACAACAACAACGAGCGTAAGTTAGAGGGACTTATGTAATGTAGTCTAAGGAAATGACGCAATTTAGGTGCAATATCTCGCGTTTTTGTGAGCACTGGAAATGTAGATAAATTCTATTTAAAATTTCATTGTTTTAAAAATGCCTCCAAAAGACCTAAAACACTTGATCAAATCATAAAAAAACTCCTCGCATAGAAAGTATGGTATTTCACTGGTGAGAGAAACTTTCTGCACATTTATTGCCATGGGATTGGAAAATGTCGGTGTTTATTTGAAAATATGTTTCTCATCATTCCTGAGAGAAATTAGACTGATGCCTTTTCGTCCCTTGTTTCCCTGCGTTCCTTGGTCAAGAGGGACTAATAACATTACTCTTAAATAGTGGGCCCACTTTAGGCCCGCGTAGGGTGGTTCCGTATTCACCAATCAAATCGCTAGAATTCAGTTTTTAACCAATCAGGGGCCACTTTTCAGAATGTTGTTGTTGTTGCTCTTAAAGAACGATTGAAGAAGCCTGGAGTTCTCGCAGCTTCGATGGATCTATTTTGCTTCTACAGAGGAAGATTACTGCCTGAAACGTATGCATTTTGCGCTTTGTAGGTCAACACAACATCGTTCTTTGTACTAAAACTTCGCTTTTCAATGTTCGAGCTCTTTGAACCAGATTTTGAAGCGATTTTGTTGAGTGTACGAGAACTCCCACCTATTTAGGCCATTTTGAAAAAGTGGGCCCACTATATAAGCGTAATATCATGAGTCCCTATTGACCAAGTGATATCAGCAAATCAAAGAACGCAGGGAAACAAGGGACGAAAAGGCATAAGTCTAGAGAGAAATGCAATACTATTTCACATTGCTCCGTGTGAGAAGACTCTTTACGATTTGATCAAGTGTTTTGATTTTTACCCCTTTTCAGGCAATTCGCAACAAGAAATATTCGTAAAGTAGAATTTATCACTATATTCTAAACTCATGACCAGAAATACCAGAAAGATTCACAAAATTTTTCCATCTCTTAGCTTTCAACCAAAGCTCGATTTATTCAAATCCATCGAGTACTCTGATTTTTCAAACGTCTGAAGTTCTTTTTTGGCGCATCCAGCACAAAATAAAATTGAATACCTGCAAACTCTTCCGAAGAACTCGAATGACGTTTCTGAATACTAGGATCTGCTGTTTCTTTCGCAAGAGCAGCTAGCTCCCCTCTCTCTTCTTTTTCATCCTTCAAAACAACAATATTAGGCCAACGATAACGGTTACCGATCAGCAATTGCGTAAAGTGAAGTCATCGTGCAGTCTGATTTAAGGAATTGTTTGAACACATAAAGCTTCTTGAAAGGATAAATCAAGATCAGAATTGAAAAATGTCGCTGACCTTCCTCCAAACCTGGATTTCAAGGTCCACCTTCCCTCACTTCAAAGTTTTTTTAAAGTAAGGAAAAAGAGCCTTTGCATATCAAGAAAGATATTGATTAATCTTTCCATGACAACTCAGGATTTTTACATGTGTTAGGCCCTGTTTATATGAGGAAAAACACCTCACCTGCCAGACCCAGACCCGGGGCTGAGAAGTGAGATTCCACCTTCCCATAGAATCCTTTGTGTTTTCATTTCGCGTTTACATGACGAACGCAACACCACCGGTATAGTGAAATCCCACCTCACCAGAGGTGGGATCTCACCTGGGTGAGGTGAAATTTTTCCATATAAACGAAACACCACCGGTATGGTGAGGTAAATTGAAATTATTCGTTGATTCTTATTGGTCAGTTCGATCTGATTTCACGGAAGAGAGACTTTACTCCACATCGCCTCTCAGCCCCGGGGCTGACAGGTGAGGTGAAATATCTCATATAAACGGTGGCTGAAATTTACCTCGCCTCTCAGCCCCGGGTCTGGCAGACAGGGCCTTAGAGCCTATTGCCTGCAGTCTATGAAAGGAAATTTACAAAATGATTCGTGCACTCAGTTAAAGTTTTAACTCGAATGATTTTTGAATGATTTTATCACTAATTTCAGTGAGTCGCACAGTGGCGTAGAAAGGGTAAATTTACTGGAGAAAATGAAATGAGGGGTCTTTGCTCTTGGAAAGTTTTTTGGACAGACCTTCTACTTTCGCTTATAACGCCTCTATTGATCTAGTGTTTCCCAGTGCAAGAATGGAAACTTTGACAAAATGGTTTTGCTTTATATGAACTGCCACCATCTTCAGGAAAATTCTTAAAGTAGACACTCCCCATTTTGGTTCGGAATGCCTCTCGTGATCCAATGTTTGTTAATGCGAAAATGGAACCTATTACAACTTTGTGACAGTGTTTCAATAACCTTCGCAAAGCACACTGCACAAGTTTACTTAGAAAGGAACGACTTCGAAAGCAGCAGATTCGAAGTAGTTCGCCAACTTCCATACGCGATGAACAGCATGTGCACGGTTTTACTTCAGGCTTCTTTGTTTACAATTTATAGTGCCTAGGCCCAAGAAATTGATCTTGTTCTTCTTCGAAACCTTTGCACCAGGATACACACACAAAGTGACAGGAACCTATTGCGTAGGTGGGCAATTAAAATCTCCTAAACAATAGCGAACATTCTCTGAACAATAGCGAGCATCTGCGACGTTGACGACTTCAGTCGACTGAAATTGAATTAAATGTGACGTATAAAACCAATTCGCATTTTGGTCGCAAATGCAACTTGATATGTCGAAGATGCGACTGAACGTCGACTGGAAATAAAGGTTGGTTTTATAAGTTGCATTAAAGTCGCACTTATTTTTTGCCACCTTATTTTAATTCGACGCGTCTAAGATGCGACGTATAAATCAAGCCTCATTGTAACTCTGTTTCGTCAGTGGCCAAAGATTACATAATTTGTACGTTGTTTTGTAAAATATCAACTTCAAACCTTATCAACTCTTAAGTTCCTATTTCAAAGTGGTATAAAGAAACAAGATGCTTCTGGTCTTGAAGAAACCCCCCACTTTGACTTTCTTGTTCCATAACGTTGCAACTACTCATCTAATTTACTCAAAAAAGGCTCTAAATCCAATTTGAGACCATTTCTATAACACAACATCACGGGCAAGACAACTGAAATCACACCTCATCTACAGGGTATGTCAAAAATGGCTACCGACTGAAGAAGTTAAGGCCTCACTCACACTGCTCCATTTTCATATGAAAATGGAGCAAAACCTACCCGGTTTCGCCTTGCGTAAACATTGCCCCGCTGTGAAAACGGAGCTTTTCGAAAACGCTAATGAAAATGCATAAATCTGAAAACGGTGTGTTTTGAAACGATCAAAATTACCGAGGCACATGTTTAAATATATTCTCCTTCTTTCCATATTGGCCAAAATTGAGAAAATTAATTCTTGAAAATCATTTCCGGAATGCACAACGAGCGAGCTAGATAGCCACCTCGGCTTCAGAACAACATTTGCGGCTTGCTTGTTTTGAATTACTGGTTAACAAAATTTGCTCTGTCTGCGATCGCTAATCGTTTTGAATTCTAGTTTCAATCAAAAGCAATAGACGAAGCATAGGTTTCAAATCTTCAAATTTGCGAAAAAAGGCGGGTGTAAAATTCAATGACCTATTTCTTTTAACTGAATGACTTGAAAGAAACTTTAGCCATTTTCTATGATTCTACCGTTGGATTTTTCATACATTTTCAATATTTGTCGAAATTACAGCCTATTTCAAATTTCAGCTCATTTTTGTTGTGACGTCATCAAATTTCCAAATCACAAACCATAAGAGTGAAAGAGTTTTGCTTGATGCCATCTTGTAGGCATCCATAAACTATGGTTTCCTTGAAAGTTATTTGATCTTTTGTCAACAGCTTTAGAAATTACGATAGTTTGAAGTTTTTTTCGAAAATTTTCTTGAATTCTTAAAAATAAGAAAATTGAAGACTTCAGAAAAGTCCAACTGCAGATTTACTGTAAAATAGTTCAAATTTCTTTGAAGCCGTTCAGTTCAATGAAATAGGCATAGAATTTTACACCCAGCATTTCAAAGATTTGAAACCTATGCTAATAGACGATTACGCTAAAGATGGCGGCAAGGAACTTTTTACCACGATGCATTGCGTTCGAATTAGGATTGTTAACGAATCTATCGGGATTCGATCATAGAACGAATTTTTTTTCAATTTTTCATATCTTTACACAATATCTCATTAGTTATAAATCAATATAAAACATGTTATAAATTGATAAATAGAAAAATAAGCAATGCTTCTTGGTAAATAGTTCTTCGACGCCATCTTTAGCGTAATCGTCTATTGCTTTTGACTGACACCAGAGTTCAAAGCGATTAGCGATTGATGCTAGTGTGTAACAAAATCTGTCCTTATTTGCGACACCAAGACTGATTATATGGCCGTAGTTATCGCTATCGAAGGACTGCTGACGACTGCCAGTATCGGTTTGGTGTACAGGGTGTCTCAAAAGAATTGTTCGACGTTTGATTAAATACTAAAATATAACGATACGCTGAATGGACCCTTGGTCAAGTCATCCTTTTCCTGAGATTTTAGATTAATTTTTTACACAAGAATCTTGTAAATCCGATAAAAAACCATGGGGTTACAAGCTTTTGAAGTTCAAATTTGTGCGAAAGCTGAAACCAGAGGCCTCGAAATGGCATTTTTGGTAGAAGTCCCATAGGCCGTCGTTTGTGTTATTTCTCAATTGTTTCAGGGCGAATCAAGTGGGATTCAAACATGTATTCGACAACCTAACTGTCAAGCATATGGATGCTTTGAGGAAACAGATTCAGTCTCTCGCCGATTTTGTTTTGAACCACTGTTTTTGGACTTATGCAATGTTAAGGAAGTTTTGAGAATGATCGCAAGAAATAATTTACTTTAAAAGTCGTATTCGGTTTGCTCTGATATCAACGAGAGGTATGACATTGGATAAGCTTCGCTTACCTCCGTCTTCGAGCTTTTTGCAATACAAGTAATCTGGGGGTCTCTGGTTTCAGCTATCGCATATTTTTGATCTTCGAGAGCTCGTAACTCAGTGAATTTCCAACCGATTTGCACAATTTTAGTCACTAAAATTTTTTCATAATCTTAGGAATAGGGTTATCTTTCCATGAGCCTGTTCATGTTGTCCTTATTTTTCAATATTTAATCAAACGTCGAACAATTTTTTTGAGACACCCTGTATTAGTATCGTTTTGAATGGCGATTCCTGGGACTCATGGTAATCAATCTATGCAACACCCTGTTTTTAACGAAATGACATACCGCTTCAGTGAACTTTGATTTCATCTCCTGCATTTCTTCCTTGAGATAAGTAAGCTTCTTCTTGATAACGATTTCATATGCAGCCATCATAAACTTTCTTATACTATGGCGATCTTGTGAATGCTGATTGAATGGTAGGCTTTCCTCCATTTCGAATGCTTTCTTGTACCATGTAATTGCTTCGATGTATTTCTTGAGCTCATGGAGAATAACTGCAATTTGATATAAGGAACGCACTGTCGTCGCATGGCATCCAAATAAGGATTCTCGTATTTGCAGTGCTTCTTTAGCCATCGTCAAGGCCTCTTTTTGTTTGTTCAAATCTCTATATGTGTTTGCAAGATTGAATTTGATCTTTGCCGTCGTGTAGAATCCATCAGTTTTCATCGCCTTTTCAGCTTCGAACGCCTTTTTGTAATATTCGACAGCTTTTTTGTACTGCCCACTCTCTTGATATGCAGATGCCATATTCTGCAATATAACTGGAACATCTACGCTTATCTTTGCCACACTTGTATGCATTTTCAGTGCCTTCACATAGTTTTCAAGAGCCTGTTTTAAGTATTCTTTCTTTTCCTTTTTGTTTGTCACGTCTTGTGCTATCAGGTCTAGACAAGCACCTAAGCCAGAATACGAGCTTGCCAAGCCATATGCATCTTTATTTCCGAACACTGCAGCCCTGATATCACAAGTTTTTTGATACGCTTGAAGCGCTTCAGTCTTATCATCCATCTTTCTTGAATTTTTGGCTATCTCATATAAACAGTTTCCTCTGGCTTCCTGATACATGGAGGTGACAGCATCAAACTCATTTTTCTCCTCAGCAGTGCCTTTAAACTCGTCTCTGCTTTTTACCAAGTATTTATCTGCCTGATTAAGATCCTCTAGTCCTTTATGTGCATTTAACGCTGCTCTAGCGTGTGCTGATTTGCAAAAATATAATGAGCCAAGAACAGGATATCCTAGGGGAACACAAGAGACAAAAGTTTAGTATTTTTACAAATTTGATAAAATGCAGTTTAGAATGAAATTCTAATCGGAGTGAAAGCAACGAACATATATTTGCACGCGACGAAGGAGCGTGATTACTGACTGCGAGGTAGTGAGTTTTCCTATGCTGGCCACGCATATTTGTTTTGTATATTGCTTTATTGCCGCTGTTCAAAATGTTCGCATACCTACAACTTTCCTGATCACATGCAAGGATTGGCGACGACGCAGCAAATCGAGCAAATAAATGCTCGTCAATAGGATTAACTCAACACAATAATCTGTCGACCCTGCTTTCATTATCCTTATTCTGGTCATAAAACATGGAATAGGAATAATGGAACAATTAAATCCAGTTCAAGGGAACAGCAAAAAGTCATTTACAAATTTAGTGTGGCTTTATTTGAGTTCAGAAATATCTTAGAGTTCGAGTCTAAAACAAGGAGTTTGTGCACTGGTAATGAATGGCTGCCAATTGCATCTCCCACCCATCCACCTCTTAAAGATTTTTCTAACATGGACGAGGGAGCTGGTTTGGGAGGGAAAATGCAGGGTCTCCTTCCAACCCCACCTTCGAAAGGGTGATTTGCCTTTTTTGGGAGATGGGCTAGAACCCTCTAAAGCCGAACCTGCCTTAATGATGAGAAAATGCAGCCTTGTGTTTGTCTGATAATTAAGAGGAAAGATTTACGAAAAGGTTGAATATATACGAACATATACGAACGGCAACCAAGTCCCAGGAGCTTTGAGCCTCTCTAGGTGAGTGTAGCTTTAACAAAGCTAAAATCTGACACTTCCTTCTATGTTTCTAGCTAGTATCCAAAGATTGTTTTTAGCACACTGAGAAGCTAAGCTTATCAAAGCAGCATCCTGATCCTCCCCCTAGATGTCAACACACCTCTTGATTCACTGAGAGTTGGCGACTCTCTTCACTTTGCGCAGAGGCTCAACCAGAGCAGCCAAGAGGCATTTTGCATAGGGGGCATTTCGCCCTCACCGTTCTCATAAACTAAGATAATCCCCTGTGTTCTGCTTGCTTGACTCGTAGCGGGCTCATTTTGAAGTTTTGTCTGCGGGCCTCCAAAACATTTTGGCAGCCCTGAGTTGAACCAGACCAAGACTTGAACCATCAGCCCTTAGACTGGCAGTTAAGCATACTACCACTGTGCCATCAAGGCTCAAATATGACAATTCTAAGCTTAAGCACTGGTAAACCATCGTTTTGTGTAGGTAGGTACAGTATGTATTTATATTTAACGTGGCTAGCCTGCGAAAGTCTGAGAGACTTGTTTCCAGCAGGGGCCACAGATGTTTTACCATCAGTCCACCGCAGCTACCCGCCGTAGCTACCAGATTTCCCTCACATGGCTCTGGTTGACTCGGGCTAGAGTTACGGACAGCGACCAAACTGTCCAACAGGGGATTTGAACTCACGGCAGTTCTGACCTTTGATTTATGAGTCAGACGCCTTAACCACTCGGCCACATGCTCTCCGTGTGTAGAAAAGTGCTACAGCATTCCCTCTTCCATTGGATAGTTCAGCAATACCCATGCTTATTCATGGTCTAAAAGCTCGCTCAAAAGGGGAACTACAAGAAGAAGTGTCATCTAGTAACCATCTGACATGAAACTCAACATGAAAATGATTAGCGCTATCATAAAGCAACCAAGTTTTCAAATTTTCTTTGAGTGGAGTGGTAGACTGTTACAGAATAGCATGCCACAGAAATGCCACCTGGACCACAGAAAAAAATTGTCATTAGTAATGGCACTTACCTGCAGCCACAGTGCTTTCTGCAAGCTTCTTAAAGAAGCTGACCCTCCATTCCTTCTTGAACATGCCCCCAAGTAACGCTGATGCAACTTGAAGATCATGATAATTGTCAAATAATGGAATTCCAACAGTGACATGCTGATCAAATGCAAATTCAAAATTTGCATATTCATCCTGAAATAAATTCCTTGCATCATTGTAACTTCTGTGGAGCAGTTGTGCAATGTCTTGGAACTTTGATTTATATCTATGAAGAAATTTAGTCCTGGCTCCTTGAAAGAAATCTTTGATAGTAGAATCATCTTTCTTGCTTTGCAAATAACTTCTAACTTTTGGATGAAAATCATACTTTCCTATTTCTTCATTGAGCAAACTGCTGTGCTTTAAAGCATGTAATATGAGCTTGAGTTTGGAAATTTTGATTTTTTCTTCAAACATGAACTCTACATCTTCAGCAGTGAATGGTCTACAAAACAGAGACAATGCTACAGCACCAATACGGATTGTATCACTAATGTTATTGAAATTTGTTTCTAAGAATCCATCAGTGTAAATCTCAATTTCCTTTTCAACATCTCTCTTTTTTTCCTTGTATATCAGCTGTAGTTCCTCATTTGCATACTTTTCAACAAGTCTTGTAATGCCTGTAACATGTAAAACATAGACAACTTACTCTAGGTATTGCAAACTATTCAAAACTGGGTTTTTGATGCAGCATCCCCTTGGCAAAGTATTTAGTATGTTTGGAGCATGCTTCAAGCTTGATACTAACTTGTTTTGAGTATGATTTGGATATGTTTGAGAGCTTGCTTCAAGTAAGAATTTTGCACCGCCTGCGCTAGCTTGCAGCATGTATCTTTTGAACTGGAAGGCAAACTCAACCAAGCTATATTGTAGTATGTTTGAGAATGACTGCAGCATGTGATCATTGTCAACCTTGATCAAGCTCTAATCATATATATATGCAAACTGGCCAAAATTGTGTCAACAGACTCATTTCAAGCTCCTCCAAGCCAAAATCATGCTCCTCTCAAGATTGCGAAAGCTTGTTGCAAACTGAACTTTTTCTTATGGGTCGTTAAGATATCAAGGAGTAGGGAGAGACATCAAACAGCCATACAGCAGATTACTCAAGTTATTATTCCACCCAGTCAGTTCTCCATTGCTAGTAAGTTTCATGGTAGAACAGTTCTGTTATTTGTCAGTGAACCAAGCACTTTTCCCATTTAGGTCTTGTTAGCACGTGATCAGGGATTCTGATTTGACAAAATCTGAATCTGGCAATACAGTAAATCCAACTGATCAAGAGCATTTGAAACTGATGTGAAAATAGGGAATTGCAGAACAAACCACTTTCAGATTTTAACACAGGAAAGGAAGAATGGGGGCAAGCTCCCTCCTAAAACCATGTTTTTCTTTGACATTTTGCAACCACTGGTCCTTTTATACTAGCCCGTTATTACCATGATTTTGATACTAAATTTTCGACGAATAGAGGAAAAATGGAAAAATTGAGGTGAGACCAAGACTTGAACTCGGAACCTTCTCCACTCATCGAAAATTTAGTATCAAAATTGCAATAACTGAACATATTAGCCCTCAGCCTCTGCACAAAACATCGCATAGCTCAGTTTTGCACTTGATTGATTTAGGGTATTTACTAAATATTTGCTGCTACTGATGCCCAAGGCAAACAGTTATTAAATGCTCAGTATTGCCCTAATTTGTATTGGGACCAGTCTGCATTTCTTGCTGTGGATGGGGAGATCCTTCAGCGCCACATTGGCAAAACATTACAGTTTATTTTCTTATCCATCTTCCTCATCCTCACACTTCCTACAAAAGAAAAAGCAAGTACAGTCTAGTATTGGTATAAATATAACATCTAAAAAATACCATCAACAGTTGAGCCAGCATTTTGAAGCATTCCACCAAGCAATGTCAAATTCAATGGCAGAAGCTTGCATATTTCTATTGCCTTTGCCAACATTTCCTCACTTGGTTTTGAAGACATTTTGAACTTGCCAAGAAGCTTTTTGGCCAAGTAACCATCAAGCGGTCCAACTTTTTGTTGCCTCAGCAGACGAGACACTTCAGCATTGCTACTCTTATTCCTTGAAGTGATCAACAGTTTGATCTGACCACCTCCAGATTCAATGATCTTCTCTATGACATTCGAGAGTCCAGTATCTTTTACGGGCATTTGTTTCTCTTGGTTGAAGAACTCATCAGCATTGTCTAAAAACAATATTGATTGCTCTTTTACTTGCTTTAATCTTGCTCCCAGCACATTCACATCAACAACCTCAGTGCTTATGACTTGGCCAAATGTGCGGAGAATTTCTACAATAACAACTTTGATTTCCTTTATGTCTCTTAGATCAATTTGGTTCATTGTCTTGAACTGTGTTTCGCTGAGATATTGTTTTGCAACAAATGTCTTCCCAGTGCCAGCACCTCCAAACAAAACAACTCCATGTCCATTTCGCATAAAACTGTCAACTTCTTCAACTAGTTCTTGCCTTCGTATGATCAATGATTCCTGCTCTTTCAGTCTCTCAATCTCATCTTTGTATGTATTGTTGAAACCGTCAATCAGGTCTGCCACATCTGGTGGTGCTTCATCTTGATCAACAAATGGGCCTAAATTTTCGAGGACAAACGTATCAGTAGCGCTTATTCTGTTGTCTTTCACAAGCAGCTGCAATAGCTCTGGTAAATTTTTGGCAATATCATACCTCTCACCGAAAGTTGATTTAAATTTGCCAAGTGCAAGTTCCTGCTGCTTCGCCGTGCATCTCCCGGCAATATTATTTATCAGCGGCAGCAAGGCAACAGCCGCCATCTTGCAAGATGGTCGATCATGCCTTGTCCCTTATGACATATTGGACTCTTTTTTCTCAAACGATAAAATGAAAACAAAGGATCTTTTGAAAAGACAATCAAATACTACTTGCCATGTTTTGAAAGTAATTCGAATCTGGTTCCTTCCTGGTAAGCTATTCAAATTTGATTGACAAGGGGCAGGGCTTTCTTCGATCCAACTCCAACCGGGAAAGTTCAAGACGATCGCAAAAAACAGGTGAGGTTTGAGCCTGGAAGCTTAACTGCCCTTGCAGCTAACAGACCTAACAGATAGAATCAGCTAAGGTTCTTTTACCCTTTTCACTTCACACTATTTGTTTACTACTTTTTCTGTTGCAGTAATGGATGGCACAAATTCTCGTGGCATGATGATGTTTCAACAAGAGAATGATTCTTGGGAATCTGGTGAAACTTAGAGACTTGTGAAAAGTAGCAAGTCGAAAAAAGAAAACTCTTTGGGGATGCAGACCCCGGGGGTAAAAGGAGACCCTGTTGAGCGGCACATCCCGTCAAGTCAAGTATGGGAGTACCCCCCCCCCCCCGGGGTGCAGACCACAAGCAGAGCGTCAGAGCGTCAGAATGCCTTCGGACGCTCGGACAATGTCCGCAGGAAACTTTGGATTTCGAAAAACTTACAGGAAATTCATTACCTGTAACTTACATATTTTTACCTTTGTGGTGATTACCCTGGAAAGTTTTGAAGATTGCGTACTGATAGCAGTCGCGTAACTGACTAAAATTACCTTTAGTTAAAAAACTAAGGGCCCCCCCGACCTCTAAAGGCCCCGAAGGGGTCCCCCAGCAACAAAAATTACTTTGTCGTTTTACTGTAAAGCTGTTGCTGTTGCTATGATAAAATGACCGAGGGGCCCCGTGCATGCATGATTTCTCACTCTAAATGAATGGAAAGCGTCACTTTTATTGCAGATTTACGCACTTTTCCGTCAACAGAAGCTTTGACCAGCGGAGTTGCCAAGTGAGAGGATGGGACATTTCTCTGTTTTGTCAAAATAGACTGGGTGAGCCAGAAAAATGTTCCCACTTTTGAAAATTCAGAGCATCAAGAAAATTCATAGCATCATGAAAATTCATAGCTAGGGATTTCAATGATTCAAATTCCAGTTAAAAGCTAAAAGACTGAAGCATTTTTGTGAATTTTCTCGCCTTCTTACCAGGACTAGAAATAAGAGAAAAATCAACTTTGCAAAAATTTTATGGTTGCAAAATGGTTAAAATAGGGCCTAAAACAATTATCAAATCATAAGGACTCTCCTCACACAGAACAATAAGAAATGGGCGTGTCACCTTTCTCGAGAGTTATAAGACATTTATTTTCAAGCAAATACTGAAGATTTTTTCAATCCCATGGCAATAATTTTTGTTTCAATCTTCTTAAACATACATGTATATAAAGGTAAAAACCTACACACAGCAAAGTTTAAGAAGAGTAACAAAACATAACAAGAATACATTAAACTAATTAAATACTGTTAAAGGTAACTAAATTTACAAAAGGGGTGCAACAATGAGAATTTTTGACAGGTTGAAAAAACATGAAGTGATTTCTTTCAACCAAGGATAACTCTCATCCTTGGGAAATGGCATTTTCTTTGTTGTTCTGTGCGATGAGTCCTTTATGATTTGATCGATGTTTTAGGCCCCTTTTCAGTCATTTTGCAAACATGAAATTCTTATAAACTTGAATTTACCTATACTTCTAGTGCTGATAAGGCAGCAAGAAAAATCACAACAAAGATACTTCGGTCTTTCGGCTTTTAACTAGAATTTGAATGATTCAAATCGGTGAAGTAATCTTTGTTCTATTTTCAAAAGTAGGAACTTTTTCTGGCTCACCCGGTATAACTGAGAAAATTCCTCTAAAAATTTTCATCCAGGCTTTTGATCCAATGTCTGATCGTTTTTCATTTTGATCGATTCAGTTGTTGTGATGGAGAACTGACAGGAAGTTTTATAGCAAAAAGTTTTCGTCCGCAAGAAATAAAAAATTTTCTGACGCTCTGACCACAAGTTTGGCAAAAATGGTAAGCAATTTGGCCAACTTTGCCGACAACTTCACACACGGGACCAAAATCCACATCGTTCTTTACTTCGAATATTTTAACTAGTGTATTTTAGCTTTTACAGGATATCGATACAATAAGTCCAAAATCACAAAGTACAATTAGTTTTAACATGCATGTTGATATTCATGCTTGTCTTTTGTTATAGTGCTTGTCCGACAGATATTTTGTCCGAAATTCCCGAAAAATATCCCAAATTTTTTTGTCTTAAGTTGTTTTTCCGACACTTCTCCGTCCGACACTTTTCGATTTTAATGTATCAACCAAATTTCGATTGATTTTAAAACCTATCCAAAGTATTCTCCGCATAAAAAGTTTCAAAAATGCAAAGTTATGTTTGGTGCACCAAGCAAGGATGTGCTTAGTAACATATATTTGACTGATAGATCAACATTCTCGTTTGGAATGTCTTTCACATACTTTTATTTTCATCGCCAGTCAAACGCATAATTTTTTTCTTACCCGGTACAACAAATACTTTCATAGCCATGGAGAAAGTACCCTGGGTACCAGAGTCTCAAAATTTAAATGAAAGGAAATTGGTAAGAGGAAAAGAGAGAAGAAAGAAAGGAGGCTTTCTTTCCTTCCTTATTTTTTTCTTTTTATAATTTTTTGGCTCTGGTATCCAGGGTATGGAAAAAGTAAACTTATCAGGCAGTGCCTTGTGTCAAAATGTTTCGAAATAAATCCTTTGAAAATAAATTGTTTCGCTACGATACATGGGCACCCAAAAAATATTCATTACATATGAAAAAGAACATTTTCCAAGTTGGCAACATTATCAATTTTTGATGAAATTCAAAAAGTTTCACTTTTATTGGCCTGTCTGGTATGTGATGCCTTTTCGTCCCTTGTTTCCCTGCGTTCCTTGGTCAAGAGGGACTAATAACATTACTTTTAAAAAGTGGGCCCACTTTAGGCCCGCGTAGGGTGGTTCCGTATTCACCAATCAAATCGCTAGAATTCAGTTTTTAACCAATCAGGGGCCGCTTTTCAGAATGTTGTTGTTGTTGCTCTTAAAGAACGATTGAAGAAGCCTGGAGTTCTCGCAGCTTCGATGGATCTATTTTGCTTCTACAGAGGAAGATTACTGCCTGAAACGTATGCATTTTGCGCTTTGTAGGTCAACACAACATCGTTCTTTGTACTAAAACTTCGCTTTTCAATGTTCGAGCTCTTTGAACCAGATTTTGAAGCGATTTTGTTGAGTGTACGAGAACTCCCACCTATTTAGGCCATTTTGAAAAAGTGTGCCCACTATATAAGCGTAATATTATGAGTCCCTATTGACCAAGTGATATCAGCAAGTCAAAGAACGCAGGGAAACAAGGGACGAAAAGGCATAAGTCTAATGTGATGGTGCTTGAAATCTGCAAACAAGGTACAGCAAAAACTTGCATACAAGAAACTAATTTTTCGAAACACGCTGTAACGTTTCGCGTGAAACGAATAAATTTCCTATAAAATTCAAATTGCTTCTACTTGCCATCAAATGTTTCCACTCATTGCCCTGTTCTTTCGTTTTGACCGGAGCTGTAGCTTCATCTCTGATGCCTTTTCAGCGACACTCGCTAAAGCGACATTCACTGGCACCAAATTTAAATGACTGGGTGAATAAATCTTGTTCCATATACCGGGTGTGTCAGAAAAAACGCGACCCATTTTCATTCGAGTTTCTTCAGGAAATGGTAGAATTTGAATCAATAGGAGAAATACCATCTGAAAGTAGAATCTATCTTCTTTTCAATGATATCCAGGCTGGTTGGATTAATTGAATTTTGCATTGCTTTATTGTTTTCGTAAGAAAGGCCTATTTTAGATGCTGGAAAGTGATAGGTAATTTACATAGACGATAATCCACTACTGTGAGAGCATATTTCATCATAATCAACAAGTGCAACTCATAGGTAGGTAGGTACCTATATTTAACGTGGCTAGCCTGCGAAAGTCTGAGAGACTTATTTCCAGCAGGGGCCACAGATGCCCCCACAGATGTTTTATCATCAGTCCGCCGCAGCTACCCGCTGCAGCTACCAGATTTCTCTCACATGGCTCTGGTCGACCCGGGTTAGAGTTACGGACAGCGACCAAACTGTCCAGCGCGGGATTTGAACCTACGACCGTTCTGACCTTTGGTTTACGAGTCTGACGCCTTAACCACTCGGCCACGCGCTCTCATATTTAAGGGAGAATCGTGTTCGACCATATTACGCGGGCTGGCAATTCACAGACGCTATCCCACTACTGCCTGGCGCGGGAACTTTTGCCTGCTATGTTGCCACCATGGGCCGATACGTTCCTCATTATCGAACCTGGGCACATCAGAATTCCTTCAGTGTGACCATGTTGACATCTGGCTTTGTGCGGACGCCCGATCTACATAGGCAAACAGCGACAAGTGGTCCCGTGCTCAAGCAGTCCAACGATTCTGACCTCCAAGCAGCTGGATTGAAAAAGCCCTTTTCTCTCCTCAAGACATCACCTCGAGTGCTTTTAGGCCTTAAATACCTTGAAGAAATTTCTTCCATACTTTTCACCTGAAAAAGGGACTTGATTTCGATTTTGCAGGATGCTGCGTTTGAAATTGGGCATACTTACTAAAATATCAATTAAATGATAAACGATTCCATTAAGATATCCAAACAGCATACAATCAGAAAGAAGAAAGACTGAACTTTCAGATGGTATGCATTACATGTACTCAAACTTTGGCAATTTTTTAATATCTCAAATTATAGTTGGGTTGCATTTTTTCTGAAACACTTTGCAATGTTCTGACTAGTTCCTTTATTTTGGTACATGAATTTACAATCTCAGCCTGAGGTTTCTTAAACGGGACTTTCTTATATGCTTGCTTTTATTGAATCACAGTTTCTTAATTTTTAATAACTTGCAATTTCTTACAAGCAAGGGAATCTCACAAAACTACGTGTCCATATCTGTTAGAAGTTCTGCAAACTCATGGCTGCCATTTTGAGATGATGAGCAAAAATAGTCAGCTTGATCTCTAAGTCTTTCACTGCGCCTGCTTTTCCTTCTTTGACGTTTTTTATTGCTGCCTCGAGACCTGATGTATGATACAAATGTCTGCAATGGAAAGGGAAACATAAACAAAAAAACAAAGTTGGAAAATAATAGGAGATAAGTAAACGGTATCAAGAATGCGACATTTTACTCATTATTATCGCTTCTAACGTAAAAGAAGCAACAAAAGTGGTCACTGCTATGCTTAGTGTTTTGTAGTTGCATGTAGTTGCAATATCGACCCTCAAAGAAGTGGGGTGGACATAACCCCGTGGCGCCACCCCTGCAGTGCAAGGCAGGAAATTTGGTCATGATCTTAGGCCTAACTTGGAGGGGCTCCCGGAAAATCCTTTATTTCAGAATGAGTGGCCTACTTCAGACAGGAAAAGTTACACTGTGTTCACACGATGGTGGCACATTTTGAAAACCGTAAAAACTGTGACGGATAGGCCTCCCGTTCACAAGAAAACGGCACCTTTTTTCCCGGCAGATTTCGAAAATGGTAGATTCTGGAAACGGAACTCTAACTGACACAGTTTGGAAACGGCATCGTATTAACACTCGAAAATGATGAGAGTGGAACATTTTTCAACGCTTTTGGAACGAGACTGATTGATTCTTAGGGCGTAGGTAAATTTCTTTGGCATCAAAGTTTTGCAACGAGATTTTACCGTCAAATTTCCTATCGTTTTCAGATTGTTCCGCCATTGTGTGAACGCTAGCTCAAACTTTGCTTCCGTCGCATTTTTCACCGTTTTCAACATGTGCCGGCATCGTGTGAACGTAGTCTTAGAATGCATTTGAACAGTTCCGAACATGAACAAGATGAATGTAATCTAGTACTCACCTGGTATGCTCACCAGGGACATCCTCCGACAAGACAAAGCTTCTCTCAAATAGCATCATCTTGTCATTCGCCATTCTTACTGCAAGAGCACTGTGAATAAATCGAACGAAATTGAAAGAGTCATTACCACCATAGGGCCGAAGCCAATGAGGGAGTTTACGAAACCACGACGGCAACGGCGACTGCAACGCAAAGTTGCTTTTGTTTCAAAACTTTAGATTCAAAAGATTCCTCGCTTTTCGTACGAATTCGCTTCCCATGAGAGACTCTGAAGTTGTCCTCTTCAATTTCAAACCTTGGAATCCGCATTTCTAGCGTTCTGTACTGCAGATCTAGGCCTGCGAAGTAAAACTCAGTCGTTTTAAATGTTGGTCTTCAAAGTAAAAATATCGTTTTCAAGCATCTCTGAGTTATAGGGGGCCTTATTTTGGCCTTTTGGATGATATATTAAAGGTAGCGTACAGAAACAAGACTTGCTTTCCGGAAATTTCAGATGACGTTCTGGCTGGCGTTGCCGTCCTGGTTTCGTAAAATCTCTAATGAGGGGCTGGGGGCGGAGTGCCTCCCCCCCCAAGGAGGCATTTGTCGGAAAAGTTTCCTCTCTTCTCGGATTTTTTGTGATTTAAATGTGTACTTTTGGAGGATTTTGAGAAGAAATAAAGTATAAGAGCATGAATTTATCAGCATTAAAAAATATATTCCAACCGGCATTATAGCCTGATTCACAGACCAAACTAGAAACTCTGTGAGTCAGGCTACCGGCATTATTGCGCATTATTGAATCTATGGCATGTTCTCGATTGATATTTACTATTTGTGTTGATTGTAAGGTTGGGTTGTGAAATATGGCTAAAGTTTAGTTACTGAGGAGCCAGATTGGTCATGTAATTCATAAATTTAACGAATGTTCCCAGAACTGTTGTTGTTGATGTGTTTGTTGATGCCTTTATCGTCGGAAAATGTTGGGTTCTCACCCCTATATGCAACCATGGCAACCTCGTCCCCAGGGCCTTTTGTCATATTGGGACGGAGACGAAAAAATCTGTTCTTATATATTATGTAATATTCTAGCGATTTGATAGGTGAATACGGAACCACCTTACGCGGGCCTAAAAGAGGGCCCACTATTTAAGAGTAATGTTATTAGTCCTTCTTGACCAGGGAACGCAGGGAAACAAGGGACGAAAAGGCATCAGTCTAGTAGTAAAAATTACAACAAACACTGAAACTATTATGTTTGTACAGAGAATATTGTGTATATGCAAAGACCTTCGTGGATGAAATTCCTTATCCTAATTCATAGGACATTTTAGTGCCCTCATAATTCCTCTCACAGTCGCAGATTGTTAGTTTGATGCTTAGTTTCTTTAATGCTTGTTGCATTGTTACATATCTTGTAAACATTTAGCCCATGGTTCCTTGCAACATCGGTGTTTACAATTATTATTATTATCATTATTATTATTATTATTATTATTATTATTATTATTATTATTATCATCATCATCATTATTATTATTATTATTATTATTATTATTATTATTATTATTATTATTATTATTATTATTATTATTATTATTATTATTATTATCATTATTAGTAAAATATTGGTCAACTCTGATTCTTTTCAGAATAGCTAAAAGGTCTATCATTGAGATATAAAAAAGTGACAGTGAAGTGTAGGCAGCGCAGATCGATAGGAACAAGGAGAAAATAGATGATTTTGTTTGATAAAGTCTACTACTTACTCATTCTTGTCTACCTGCAGCAGTTTGTTAGTGAATATTTTCATTGCTTTCTCCAACTCATTGCAGATTTGTCGCAGAAGCCCTGAAAATACATTTCAAAATACTGTCAGGAGAATACAAAATACTGTCAGGTCCAATAAAAAAAGTGAAATGACATCATCAGTAGGCTAGCACATACAGACATCGAATCTTGCTTTGCAATAAAGCAATATTGTCATATTTTCATCACTAGACAAACAGAAAAGTCGAGAACCAAGTGGGCAGCAGTAACACCCAGTGGCGTAACGGAGGCAGTCGGGGCCCTTAGGGATTTTTCAGCTCGGGGCCCCCTTGCTAAAAGCATATGTAAAATGATATGATAGATATAAAAAATTAGTTATGTCCAGTTAAAAATTTGAGGCTAATGATTTGCAACCTTGTGGGTTGTCTAAGCTAGCAGCATGTCAAGGACGAATCAATGTGGGCAGTTGAGTGGGGCCCCCAGGGCCCCAAGCCCCCAGGATAATTTTGAAAACACGTTTGCTACTTTGGCTCAGAAAACCTTTCCTGATTACATCTAAACTTTTTGAGACAGCATCACTTATGTTTGCTCAGAAGGCTATCTAGTTTCAACGCTTACCGTGTCAAATTGGACTGTTTGACAAGTTTGTCAAAGTTTTCTATGAATCACCCTCTTCAGAAAGTTCCACGTAAGCACCCTTTACTTAGGCTAAAAAATGCTTTTCACAATCCAATGTTAGCATGCTCCAAATTGGAAGCCTTGAAAATCCTGTCGTAGTTCATCTGGGAAAATTTTTAAAACGCCAACCTGAACTTTGGGTTAGAGACCCTTCCTGTCACGTTTCAGCATTTTTTGCAAAAACTCACACCCTACTGTACCTATCTATGCCCGACAACTTTCCCCTTGTTTTGAAAGAACCCTGACGAATATATTTGACAAAAGGGAAAAATGTCCCATCTCCTGGCAACTCCGCAGGTCAAAGCTTCTGAGAAAAGTGCATAAATCTGCCATAAAAGTGACACATCCATTTTCGATTACAAGTTAGAGTTAATCAAAGCACTTTCCATTCATTTAGAGTGCAAGATCATGCAGGCATGAGGGCCCCTTGGTCATTTTATCATTGCTAGAGCACCAGCTTTACAGTAAACTAACAAAGGAATTTTTGTTGCCGGGGGCCCCTTTGGGGCCCTTAGAGGTCGGGGGCCCTTAGTTTTTGAACTAAAGGTAACTTTAGACCGTTACGCCACTGGTAACACCCAACCAAGCCAACGATTGGGTGAACTCGAATATCCACCAATGATCAAAACCCTTGGCACTAAATCAAAACAATTGCAATGCAAAGACTAACTCGGACTCCCTTGAAGCTTGATAAATACCGCGTCTAAAGTGTGGCAGTGGAAGGCTGACCTTGTCGTATGTATTATTGAGAAGCAATCCTTATGAGAGCCGATCGTTCTATGTTAGCAGGCAAAGTTCTGAAGTAACCTTTTTGCCATGCTTCCGTTAACTAAACCGACATGGTGCTAGCCTCTCAACACCAATATCTTCCAGTGCTATTCAAAGCTTTGCAATGTGTTCACCCCTGTGTTCTCCTCATCTCGACCTCCTCGGCAAGCTCTTCTTGCAGGAAGGGGTCTGTCCCTGCAAAACTAAAATTTTCACAAATGCACAGACACACAGGCATTTCAATGGTCACAGCTTACGTCCCTTTTTAGAAAGTACATCCACAGACCTGTTATGGTTAACATCTTGAGAGGGTTTAAACAGTTTAGCAAAGCTGGATGGAAGCTTACCTTTGGGGTTAAGTTGGGCCTAAGTTACTTGAGGAGCCATTTTGGTATCCAAAGAAACAATCAAAAGTTTCCAGGCAACAATCCAATCATCACATAACAACGTTTGTCACGTCAAATCGATTTTCGAACCAGTATAAAAGTTGAATGCAACAATTTTCTGCCTGTTGCGATTTGATCAAGTTGAAGTTCAGACGTATAATCCATTGCGAACAAATTGCAGCTAAGTCAAGTATTTACGACTGTTTACGAGTGAGAAATTGAAGTGTTGTCGAGAGAAGAACGATTTTCGAAGACTGCATTCGAAAGATGGCAAATATCGTTTGGAATTATAGCTTCGATTATGAGGTAGATGATTCGATCTTTTGTTTTCCCTTGAACTCGGTGTTACCTTCTTTGAAAATGAAGTTGTGCGAAAGTCACAAATTACCAATGGAAGTTTTGGGCCTTGTACTTGCCGACTTACGTATTGAACAATCTGGGGCGAGTGCCGTTTGGCGGACTGCGCTTGATGTCACATGCTTTTTTAAGTATTGAACAAAATAAACCCCTAAGTTACCCTAAATAACCCTTAGAAGGTTGGGTGTACGCTGCACTGCACTCTCACTTTTGTTTTCCGAACGACCCAAACGACCCTCTTGATCTTTCTTTCGTGGTGGGTGTGATGTCCGCAAGAAGAGGGTAGCCTTTCCTCAGTATGATTTAATTCAATGGCATGGTTATTATTCCAGCTAAATTGTGACACCCAATGGTAAATTGTTTTCCTTGGATTCTCAAAGAGCTTACAATAAACAGGGAATAAACTTGAAGCTTCCTCTCTCTTTTCAGCCATTACAGAATAGGTAATATGAATACACTCAGCTCTCATCTCAACTGAGCCTCCTCTCTGATAACCATCTCCACTCTAAGCCAAAACTGTAAATAGACCCCTCTCTCTTTAAAGCCTGTTAACCAGACACGAATTCAGATAACGGGTCTGGTTAACAGGCTAAATTTGAAATGGTTTGGATAGAAACTGTGTCGAGTTAGTGTATTTGACTCGTATCGTAAAATTATTGTATGTTGATTTCGCATCATAAGGGACATTAGAACGAAAGAGAATGCTATTTTTCATATCATTGCCATGACTTCCATAATCACAGTTACAGTATACTTTTTTCCTTTATAAGAAACTTGGATAAGCCCCTAGTACTAACAGTTTCTTAATTTCACATGAAAAATTCAACTCTTTGATACTTAAAATTTCTTAATTTGTTTCTTATCTTTTGGATAAACGTAGTTTCCTGTCATTGCTGCACTGCCACGTATTTGTTTCTTGACAAGCAGCACAATTTTTAAGTAAGAAAGGAAGTCCTTTTGGGTTATTTGGGCTCAGAACGTAAAATTATCAGGGACATCACTCAAAAACAAAGGCTCACAGCAACTTTCCCATTATTTTCTTGGATTTGGCTTTTGAGTGTTTCATAGCAATTCTGTAATATCGTACTACAGTTTTTTAAAATTTTTGGCTGTCATAGTACTAGTTTCTTATAAAAGAGAACACGTGTAATCTGTTTCATTTTTTGCAGCTTGCAACCGACCATATCTGGTTTCGAGCAAACAGTGAGAGTGACAATTTGCTACGTATGCATGACAAGATATCAAAGCAAACAGGTAAGTAACTTTTCATTTTGTTAGGGAAGGATAGGCCATAGTGCAATTGTAACCGGTATAAAACCTAAACCCGATCAGTTATGCACACTCTACCGGGCGAGTAACAAGGACAGATTTTGCAATACAATGGCAGATTTTGTTTATGTGATTCAAAAGCCAAGCAGAGGCCATCACAATTCCTGGATATTTATTGCTCAATTGTAAACAGTTACTCTCGTCTTTAGCTCCTAGATCAATTAAACAGAACCCGCGAGACAGAACTTTAGATTTACCCTTCTTCTTTTGCTATAAGCACCTAAAATCTCTTAAAAACCTCCCTTCGGCCGCACCAAGCAAGAGTTTCCGTAATGGTTTCAGGGCAACTTTGCGGCTCTGTTTGTTTTGATTTACTGCTTGGGGGAATTTCTTTTGTCAGCATTTGCTAATCGCTTTGAATTGAGGTGTAAACCAAAGTAACTGATGCTATTGTATTACAAGATCTGCCCTTGTTCGTGTGAGTCAATAAAAGACCTGGCCTTTGAAAAATGCTGTTCCCTGAATATCAAAGTTATAACATCTATAACTGTCTTGTTTTATTCCTGATGCATCCAATTAGGTTCAGTTAATGTGAGAAATTTTCTGCAGAAAGCCCAGAAAAACCCTGCAAGAACCAATAAAAGGAACAAGCAAAATCTCTTTTCGTCTTTGTTTCTAGCAATAATGACACTTGCATTTTGCCCTCTTGGAAGAATAGAATCCCCTGAATAAGTAAAACTTTTCATTCTCCCAAAAGAAACCATGTGTGAAAGTGTTCTCAAATCATTGCTTAGGGTAAACATATTAGGAAAACAAGCTCTTGATCGTAACACGCTTTTTAAAATTTGTCGAACTTCGAAGGGACTTTTAAGAAAATCCCTTGTAAAATCTGAGCCGCGAGGCCGCGATTTCAGCCAAGAGAAATACAAAGTAATTCAGCATGTTAGCTCGTAAATCAGAGATTGCAAAATATCATTGCTCGTATATTCTAACGCCTGGTGGTCTTTTTTGGTCACTTGGTAGTCTTGGCTGTATTAGAAATTACAAGACCTGTGCTTGTGAATCATGTGAAACAAGTTGAAACTCCAAGAAGAAATTGAGCTCGTGCAGGAATAAACTACCCTTTAGGTCAGTTCGCACACCACTGCGTGATGAAGTGGATGTGTAACCTATCCTAAATATACTTGTGTACCCCCCCCCCCCCTGGGATTCTGTATTTAGAATATCGTCCATGAAGAGGCCATTTTCACAAATACTTCAGTTGTTTTGAAATACATCCTGAAACATCAGTCGCCGCGATGTAATGTGGATCTAAATCCCAAAAGTGTGCATTGCTCTCAGCAACGCATGAAATAGTTTTGTAAAGTTTTGTACGTGAATTTCCAACATAATAGATATGGCATAGATTTTTAGCTGTACAGGGAATCTCGTCATTTTCCGCGAACTGAATGTACTTGTGAAATAGATATAATACCTTAGTTCAGCAAAATGACTATTTGTTACAAGTCATCTAGAAAGTAAATACTTATTTTTTAACAGATAACCTGTGTTCAAGAATCACATATCTGACTGATATTAAGGATGAAAGGAGTGGAAACACGATTTTGAATAGTCTGATGAGAGATGCCTATCGAAAAAGTTGCTTTTATCAGGTATGGTCAGAATAATTGGTAATTGTATTGCATTGAGTAGCATTGCATTGCATTATGTTGTATTTCATTGTATGCTATTGTTGTATAGCATCGTTTGCATTGCATTGTATGGTATGGTTTTGTATTGAACTGTATTGTATCTTATTGTACTGTGTTGCATAGCATAGATATCCTTTATGGTATTTTGTCGTATTTCATTGTATTTTGTTCCATTGTGTCGCACTGCATTGTGTAGTATTGTATTGTATTGCATTACGTAGCATTGTATTGTGTTGTATTGCATTGTATGGTATCGTATTTCATTCTATTGTATTGTATTAACTCGTGTAGTAAAGTATTGTGTTTTATCATGTTGTATGACATTGTATTGTAATGTATTGAATAGTATTGTATTGTATTGTATTGTACAATAATAGTGAAATTGTACAGCCATTAAAAGCATTGCAGAAGATTATTGCTCACCTAAACAAACAGGTATTGGCCATGTAGGAGCTGGTGCGCAATAATGACAAGCCCGAAATTATTCATACCCACACCAAATTCTGAGTGTTTTGTATACTTTAGCCTGCGCGCAGACTAGTATCCTTTTATTTGAGGATCAATTTTACTGTCGCTGAAGCTTCATTACAATATGACAAAGGTTATGAGACAAATGGTTTTAACAAGCATTTCAACATTTCAACAAACATTTCAAGGAATAGACTATTTTGTGACCTGGTCTGCAAATGTAAGCACTCATAATACTCCACAAAGGGCACAGGTAAATGACTTCGGGCTGTATGTTAACCTGATAACCAGACCCAAGTTACATTAGTTCTTTGAACCTGGGTCTAGTTATCAGGCTAGCTGTATGTCAAATCTGACAAAAACATCTCAAACAGCTTTGCTGTAATCTAATTACTAAATTTGAAAATTTGTACATCTTAGATCAAAGAACGAATCAACCACATTCTCGAAGATCTAACCAGCTTGTATACAAGTGTAAGTAAACGTTAATCACAAATGCTTTTCTAATTTACATTTGATTGGAGGAAGAGGCGAAGTTGCAACTATTCAACAACCTCTTCTATCATCGTTATAGTTGAAACATAATTGAAACTTAGATTTAGATTGATAAAATGGATTTTTATTTGGATCTATCATAACAATTTCAGTATACACTCATCGTTTATCAATTTTCTCATTTCGCATGCAACGCGCGTTACTTGGCTACCCTTGGTTTCGCGTTATCTCTAAGCAGCTGCAGGGATCCCTTCTGTCTGCAAAGATTCATTACATTTCTCAGTGTGTCTATAAAATATAGCAGACGCCTTTGCTACATGCTGCCCTTGCTTACTCCTAACCAGATCACCAAAAATGTTGTTTTAAGATCTTTTATACCTTCTGCTCATACTTTCATTAAAAATATATTCAGCAAATTATCAATCATTTTCTAGGTCGCAAGCAGACCAGTAGCATTAGATGTGCTTGTTCAAGGAGAAGCCATTAAAGAAATGATGAGTGTTTGGGATGAATTCTTCTTTGCCTGTGCTCAGATGGTAAGTTAACTGCGATATTTTCTCTCAGTTTTAGAAAGCCTGTAGCAGCATTGTCTTCGAGAAAGCAGCGTTTTGCAGATGTCAAATTTCCAAAAATCTCTGTACATAAGTGTCATCGTACGATGGCATTTTTTGCTGTCCATGATATTCACATTAGGTACATACTGGCATTTTCCTTCTTCCTTGACTAAGAGAATTGATAGTTTCACTCTATTTCAAGTTGTATCTTAAGTTGGCCCTTGCGTTTGGAATATCATTGCAAATAATTAAGTGTGAGTGAACATAATCAAATATATAACAGTTGCTGCTTAGTCTCAAGGGAATGACAAGCAAAAGTTTCAAGGACCTGCAAAAATTGTCTGCTTATGTTACCTCTAGGATGAGTCAGAAAAATCGAGCATGTTTGGCGGACTGTGACATCTCGTTTAGACACCGGATTGCCATGAACTAAACTTTCCATTCAGCCCAAAGTCTAAGACTGCGTTCACACGATGCCGGCACATTTTGAAAACGGTGAAAAATTCGACGGATAGGCCTCCTGTTCACACGAAGACGGCACATTTTTTGCCGGCAGATTTTGAAAACGGCAGATTTTAAAAACGGAACTCTAATCGGCACATTTTGGAAACGGCATCATGTAAACACTTTAAAATGATGAAAATAGAACATTTTCAGACGCTTTTGGAACGAGACTGAATAATTCTTAGGTTTACTTAATTGGCATCAAAGTCTTGCAACGAGCTTTTTACCGGCAAATTTCTGACCGTTTTCATATTGTTCCGGCATCGTGTGAACGCTAGCTCAAATTTTGCTACCGTCACATTTTTCATCGTTTTCAAAATGTGCCGGCATCGTGTGAACGCAGTCTAACTTAGATCATGTCTTTCCCCATTTAAATCGGTCACTTAATGCATTTGTTAGGAAAAATTTTATCCATTTTATCAAGCTTGATAACGGGCTATGCTTGAACGTCGCGCTTGTTTTGATATGCATAAACCCCCAGCTAAGTGCGCCAGTATATTCTACCTCAGTGATTTCCCCGGTGAAAAAAATGAAGCAAAATCAGTCTCCGGACAAGCTGTGAATCCCCCCGGTACAAAATTCCTTACAAGTGAAACCGCGGCTTCAAACTGACAAACCCGGGGACAAATTCATGAAGTTATTCCTGCGCGTAAATACAAATCCCGTCGATGGTTCTGCTGTCCTCGGTACATAATTGGAGCTCCCCGGTGAAACTTTGACCATATTTTTCGACCAAAAGCATCCCGGCGAAGTTCCGACCCCTCATCGGGGCACCTAGACGGGGCTGTATGCATCAAAGTGCTCATACTGTATTGACTTGCTTATCAAGTGTAAAGATGACGATCAAATATTCTGCTAAGAAGCAATGACTTCAAAATGCTTTAGCACATGTTATTCCTTTGAGGTCATGAAATTTTAATCCATGGCAGTATAATTACATTATTCCGGACGATTTCATCTTCCTGAGATGAAAAAATGTGCTAAGACTTGTTAAAGTCATTGCTGTAAGACACAAATAGTAGGGCAATTTAACCTTGATTTTCGGCCTGTTTTGAAGGTTTCTTTAAGGGGCTCACTTCAGGGAATCTCTCATAATTTCAGACTGGAGTTGTCGATTCCAGTAAAATTTGATTGAATATGTCCACCATCAAATGATATATTTGCTAATAAAGTCTAGACTGATTCCATATTCGTAGTTATCGCTATTGATAGACTGATGGACGCTCAAACTACGACTTATGGACTTTGATACTAAAATTTGGGATGGATTTTTCCCCGATCGATTTCATAACTAGATTTGGAAACCATAGCAACACTGTACGAACACCAGGCAATGGTGGATGGGCCTAAGTTGCCGGCTCGAACCTCCAATGTTAAAACAGCTCAGAATTCAAGTTTACAGTGATATTAGCCATGAACAAAAGCCACAAGTATCCATACGAATGTTTTCTCAATCCAAGAATCAACAAACCTTTCACTGTGAATCAGGAGTTCCTCAGTTTTAAGGCCAATTAGCTTCCATGAACTTCACCGCAGAATTAAGAATTTCCAACTGTCAAGGGTCACTTGCCTCGCTTCCGAGACTACACTGCAGCCTCGTTCCAAAGGGCACACGTAAACGTGTGCCTCTCCGTCTCAAAAATTTACATCAAAGTCCACAAGGCCCAGATTGAGCAAAAAGGAAATGTTGTTGTTGTTGTTATTGTTGTTGTTGTTGTCGTTGCTATTTTGCGATATCTGGGACTATGTTGTGAGGCAAAATGAAATCGTCTTAATAACCAGAGATCAGCGGCCCAAACAGGAATTGCTTCTTTTGCTCACCTAGTAGGTACCGAGCCTTTGGCGATTAAAGATTAATGATTTTCTCACTATTCTTTTACAGAAACAAATGAGCTTCGTCTATGAGCAGCAGACAATTATCAAGCTTTACAAGCAAGCGCGTGAAAGTTCAAGAAAAAGCGAGAAATCATTGAGGCAAATACAAAGAAAACTCAATGCTGAACTAGTCACGTGTTCATCCAAAACAAACAATGATTACAGACAATGCATCGAAACGAATAGATCACTGTTTGAACTTGAGACACTCAAACTTGAGAAATCCGTATGTGCACCAGAGAAAGTTGTTGTTGTTGCTAATGGTAGTGCGAGAGCTGCCAACGGACAAAATACGAAGAGATGTAATGATGGTCACGTGATCGGATCTAAACGTCCTTCAAATAACGAAAGCAAAATTCCAAAGCTATGCAAAGCAGTAAATAATACTGCTGTGAAAGAAAGAATTACACAAAAGCCTGCAAAATCGTTTAGTAGCTTTTCCAAAGCAAAGCAAGGCAGTCATGAAGCAGGAAAGTGTTCTACTGCTCCAAAAAAGGACAGTGAACAAAACCTGCAATTGCAACCAACAGGTAGCAATAAAGAGCCAATTTTGAAGAGATATAACAAATCTGTCAATCGTAACCATCCTTCGAAAGGCATCATTGAAATTCCTATGCAGTATAAACCAGGAAAAAAGCATAGGATTGCTCAAAAGTCTGTCTCTATGGGTTGCAGTATAAGAGAGGACAATAGCAACAAAAATGCTATTGTGAAAAGGAGCAATGGCAAAAATAGAACCATTGCAAGAAAGGACAATACCAATAATGATGTCATTGTTGTGGAGAGCAATGATAACAATAAGGCCATTGTGAAAAGAAACAACATTAATAATAAAGCTATTATAAAAGAGTATACTGGCTGTGATAAGAACGATAGATACAAACAGGGGCTATTTAGTGCAGCAGATCATTGCTATACCAAAAATCTCAAATTTGACACAATTGCACAAAATATAGGTGACAATGTCAAAACGTCGACAGAAATGGGCAAAGTTTATAATACAGGCACACTAAATTCGCAAATGGAATTAAAAAGAGAGGGCACTAAACTTATTGAGAATTTATTACAACAAGTCTCTGAAACGGACCTAAAAAGAAAACGAGATGATGATAGCACTGAATGTACTCATAGCTTAGCACAAAATTCATCATTTGACATAGAAGTACCACCGAAAAAACTTAGGCTTGATCATCCAATAATTTGCAACCAACTAGCGGTTGGTTGTCATTCTGAAATGCTTTCAAATGGGTGTGTAGATTGTAAAGATAAACGGCAACTTACGCAATGTCACTCCAAAATTCCACGACCAATTCAAAATCAAGGGGTCCCTGCTTATAGCTTACCTCAAATTTCATCATATGATTTTGAAGCACCACTAAAGGGAGTCATGCTTGGACATGACATCATTTACGACCAACCAAACGTTGGATATTATTCTGAAATGCTTTCAAATGGGTGTGTACATTGTAAAGTTCAGCATCAATTTGCGCAATCGTGCTCCAAAATTCCACGACCAATTCAAAATCAAGAGACCCCTGTAATTTTTGACGTTATCAGTCATTTGAAGGGAATGGTGAATGATGCCTTATGATGAAGTTTATACACAAAGAACTGGGCCATGAGAACTTCAAACTGCTTATCTTTCATCCGTCATGTTGATGTAAATTTTAATGCATTTATAAAGAACGAATGGTGTAAGAAACTAGAATATTGCTCCTTAAATCTTGGGAAACTTTTGGCAAGGACAATTTGATGGCGAGATATTCTTCATACACCTTCAACGGACAAAATTTAGATGATCTATGCCAAATTTCCAAGGTTTTCTGTGAATCAAATTCGTTTCTTGTAACCATCAGTTCTTTATAACTATTAGTATTAAACTAGAAAACGTTGATTAAATCATAGTTTTAGTAGCAGTAATTTAGTAAAGTAGAAATTGGCGTTGAAATTGTACATAAATTGTTATCGAGTTTTATATTTGTTCTCAGATCAACTCTGTGTCTCCTTGCATATTTCTCTCACTGTTCAATCAAAGTTTTGCATCCAAAATTCATTTCAATTTCATTTCATCCTTACGACAGTAAATCTCCACAAAAAGAACGTAAGCAGGGATAAATAGAATTTATCTATTTATCCCTGAACGTAAGATTTTGAACTCCGCCTTTGTAGACACTTACACAATTACAATGAGATACATCCAGTTGTCAGGGTCCGGGTTCTTTTTCTTAACGGACTATTCCGGGGTTGGTATGAGTGATGGTAAAATACAAACTAATACTGTTATGAATGGTGCATCATACTTTTTCACTACCGGGTGAGCCAGAAAAAAGATCCCACTTTTGAAAATTCATAATACCAAGGCTACTTCACGGATTTGAATCATTCAAATTCTAGGTAAAAGCCGAAAGATCGAAGTATTTTTGTCATTTTTCTCGCTGTCCTGCCAGCTCTACAAATATTGGTAAATTCAACTTTACAAACATTTCATGGTTGATTGATTACAGAAAAATGGCCTAAAACATCGATCAATGCATAAATGACCTCTCGCACAGAATAACGAAGGAAATGCAATTTCTCATGGGTGAGAGATATCCTCTAGGCATTGATTTCCTTGGCATTGAAAATCTTTCGTATTTGTTTGAAAATCGATGTCTTATAACTCTTGAGGGAGGTGAAACGCCCATGGCCTATTGTTCGATTTGAATAGAATCCTTACGATTTGATCAATGTTTTAGGCCCTTTTTCCGTGATTTTGCAACCATGAAATTTCTATAAAGTTGAATTTGCCAATATTTCTAGTGCTGGTAGGACAGCGAGAAAAATCACAAATATACTTTGATCTTTCGGCTTTTAACTAGAATTCCAATGATTCAAATCCGCGAAGTAGTCTTGCTGTTATGAATTTTCAAAAGTGGGAACTTTTTTCTGGCTCACCCGGTATTATTTTTGCCTTCTCTTTGTGAATTACATATTGAAATCAGCGACTTGCGAGTGAAAAACCAAGTAAAGATCAGGAACACTGCAAAATGACAAAAACAACAGCGAATATGGTAGGATCATTTAATGAAAGAAACTTTCGCGGGAAGAAAATTTTGTGAGTTCGAAAGTACGCAAACTTTTTTAAAATGGACCAAAAAGGGATGTTTCGAAGGAATAAACTTTCAAGAATTAGGCTTCATGTCAAAGTTTTATACTCTCTCGAATTTTCCTTGACTCTTCAATGAATCTTCTAAATTGTCCATAAATACCCTTACATTACATTAGCAAAGTTCGAAAGGATTGCTAATAAAGAAGTGGAATAGCAATATCTGATCACATATTAGACTCGATTACATGTCGTAGTTTTGCTCGTTGCCTATACTGATAACACCTCAGTGAAGCAACAACAACAACAACAACAACGATCCAACTCACCAATATCAGTGAAACTTGAGGATCCTTATGGAGTTAAGCTAATCACCTATAGACATTTCCTTCTACCGGGTGTCCCGGAAAAAAGGTAACAGATTTGATCAGGACTAGCGCTAAGAATTTGGCTCGAATCAGTTGGAAATAACGTTTAAACTAATCCTCGACAGTTAAATTGAAGATAGATACCTTGTTTGTTGATCTTGGAGCGTTGAGAGTAGAAATTTTAGTCTTAAAAGTCTAGATTTGCCTCTATCTCCAAACCAGAGCTGTTGGGTTTTGGCCTAAGCTGTCAACACGCTTGTTGTGGAATCTCCTGAATCATAGCCTTTACAAGAAGCCTCGTGCTTCGGAAAAATTCTTCATAGAAATCCAAATCGAACTTGACAATCAAACTCAAGAATTTTTTCCCAAAGGGATATCTCTGTTCATTCTACGTAAGCTGTGAATTACCGCTGCCAAATAAAAGTTACCCTGCAGGGAAATGATTCCCCTTGAGTGTGGAAAAATCTTCCTTGTTCGAATAAAATGCATTTTTTGATCATCGAAATTATTACGAAACAAGAATTCGTCGCTTATACCCAAAGGATTAAATATCCCACGGCGCTCCCTCGTGCTTAAGTTGTTTCTTCTTTGTAAATTCATTTTCATTTTGGCCGAGTAAAAGATATTCCTTAGTGACTTTTTCAGCTTTCACTTTTTGCATTTATACATGCACAAAGCAAATACATTTATACATGCATGCACAAAGCAAAGGTCCTTCCTCGGACTCTCCACATTGTGCCTTTCCTTGAGGAGATTCCCCACAACAGCGCGTTTATAGTTTAGGCCAAAGCCTAAAAGCTCTGGTTTGGAGGTGAAGGCAAATCTGGACTTTCATGATAAAAATGTTTACTCTCAATGCTCCTATATCAACAAACAAGGTGTCTATCTTCAAGTAAACTATCGAGGATTAGTTTAATGTTATTTCCGATTGATTGGAGTTAAATTCTTAGCGCTAGCCCTGATCAAACCCGTTACCTTTTTTTGGGACACCCGGTATTTGGAATGACATTTCGCAAGAAAGACTTCGCAAAAGTCACATCTTAGGATATTTTATGGAATAAACTTTCGCGAATTTCGGCCAAAACGCGAAAAAAGTGAACGTTTCTTCCCGCAAAATTTTCTTCCCTGAAAGTAATAATAAATTGAGCTTATATCCTTTAAAGGAGCATCACTTACCGAGGTCAAAATCTTTCAACTTCACCTTATCCTTCTTTAAGTTCTCAACACTTTCAGCAAGAAGAATCGCTTTCCTTGCATAAGGCCTTACATTGAAGGGCAATATGACACTGTCCGCTATTTTCAAGGCCAGCTGAATGAGCAGCTTTGCAATAGTCTCATGATATTTGAAATTGGGATCCAAGAATCTCTTTACCCAGTCGAAATTATCATGCATTGTATGGTACAATGGGTATATGAAGTCTCCTGTTGATTCCTGGTAAACATGAATATCATTTACTCTGGAGTACAGGGGGGTTGAGAATAATCAGGAAGGTTGGGAATGGCTTGATATAGCAATAATTGAGGGGGTTGGAACAATTGGAGGGGTGTTTGCAGAAGTTGAAAATTATAGTTTTCTTAAACCACGCATCTTTTGTATATTTATGTGAATAGTAATGTTACTGATACATTTACTGGTGAACTCTGGTATGTTGAATGCGCTCCTTGAGACTTTTTCTTGTGTTTATTCAAAAATTATGTTTACTGTTTATGTTCATAATTATATTTCATATTAAATACTTTCAAGGGGGGTTGCTCTTCAACAAGTTGATTCTCAAGGGGCCCTCCGACAAAAATATACAGATACAGAATCAGATATCATATACAAAGGAAAAAGCTATTAAATCAAACTATAAAACCCTATTTACAATATTCAAACTATCATTCATATACCCTGGGTACCAAAGCCTTACCCAGGGTATCATGGGCATATTACGTTACTATCATTATAATATATTGCTATCGTTTCATTTTTGTTAGCATTGATAAGAGGGGATTGCAATAAAAGTGGGGGGGTGGAAAATTTTTCAGAAATTAATCTGGGAGGGGGACGATTATTCGGTACTCCAGAGTGTAAGACAAAAATTTTTGATTCGTTACAGCGTTGGTACGGTTTTAGATTGTTTATAGTGGGGGTCGTAGGGGCTGACGGATTGCGGTTCCTAGCTGTTTTTGGAACGGTTTAACGGTTTTTGGCCGTAAAAATGACGGTTTTACGACAAACCTCTCTTTCTCAACGGTTTTCAGATTTGTTCACAAAATATAATTCGAGAAGTCAAATTATCACAAAACTAATGATAAAAGCTACGAATAACTGTTCAGTACGATATAATTTTGTGAACATTCTACTAATTTCCACATTTTCCAGCGGATTTAAGGAACTGGAGTTAGCTTTCCCCTTTTAAGTCATAACAATGATAACGAGGCAGTCGTCTGCAGCTCAAAACCGAGACGGTACATCCACATTGTGGAAAAATGTTATGATGGTTTTAGCTAAATTTTGAGGCGGTTTTTCGGTTTCTCTGAAAAATTTTGGCGGTTTTACGGTTTTCGGTGACTCCCTTTATAGTCCTCCAGAACAGAATTACATCAAACGCCAAAAGAAGAGAGAATTACATTTCGTCCGAAAGAAAGAATTCTGAAATCGGGCGAAGGCAAGGGGCTCTTTCTACATTTTGAAATTGACGTTATTTTGACAGTTGTAGCGGAAATCTCATTGTTCACCGTAAAGAAACAAGCGCAACGTAGGCCAATTTAAAAGCAAAATTTTCCACACTCAGTGGCCCAATTTCAAAAATTTTTGTTTCTTGTAAACTCTCAGGACGTTCTCTATAAAGATATTTAGGTAGTCTTTGGATTTTAAAAATTTCATTTTTGATCATTTATTCCATGCTCTGGATCACAGTAGAAAGTTCGGAAATGAAGAGTAAACACGCTTGTTGACTTTTTATGTGGCATATTGTAACTTACTACACTTACTACGGGGGGGGTCACTGGGGGGTATGCAATTCTGCATTTCCGCGATTTTTCTGCCCTATTGCCGCAAATCCGAATACAGACATTGACTATTTCCGCGGTTCGTTGGGCCTGTGAGCAAACACGCAAAACGATCGTCGAAAACCATTTTCTTTCCATTTTGCAATTGCCGATTACATGCAAGCAGTTTTGCTGTTGTCAAGTGTGTTCCTCTTGCGCGAAAATTTTGGTCTTTTAGTAGTCGTTGTTGAGGCAGTTGTCTTCAAATCTTCATGATATGTAGTGTTTTCGTTTGTTTTAGTGCCTTTAAGTCAAAATTACACAATATTTTCACGGAATTGGCATCAAATCTGCAATGTTTTAGCGAATAGCACTAATTTTGCAGAATTATCTGCATTCCGCAAAAATGCAGCCAATATCCGCAATCCACAGAAATTATGATTGACTTCCGCGTTTCCGCACCCAGAATAGCCCCCCCCCCTACTACCGTCTATACTTCACTTGGTTTATGAAATAAAAGTTACAGATTTTCTACAGAGCCTTCATCATGAATTTCTGCTCTCTTAGTAGGAACAATAGTATCAGTTGTTCCTGAAGGTGCTCTGTTTAAAGATAGTTGACTGCAAAGCTGTGAACCTTATTCCTAAAGAACAATTCTTTCTTCGCAATGACATTTAAAGCCACATCTAAATTTTGCAATATCTGCCAAGTTGAAACGCCCTTTCCACCAAATATGCAGCAACTCAATAAAAAGCAATTTTCAAAATCAGCAAGCAATTCAATGTAACGATTTTTAGACCGTATCTTATTTCTATTGGTCATCAAGTACCTTACAAAACTAGCAATGGACAGCTGAAAGTTACAACCACTTTTCTACTTCTTAACAACAAGGAATGCCCCAGAATGATTGCATTATGCATGATATATGAAAAATCATAGAAGTTAAGAGAAGAGTCATAAATAACTTACTGGATCAAATGTATATCGTAAATCCAACGCTGCTATTCCAAGGCTACCAAAAAATTGCATGTAGTCGCTGCCAGCTCCAAAAATTGAGACACTTGAAAGAGAAAATGTACATCATTCAATCATATGATGGTTTTACCGTAAATCCTTGAATAAGCGCCCTCCTTCAAATAGGAGTCCACTCTATCGGGAGAATTATTAAATAAGCTACCCCTCGAATAAGCATCCATCCTCGAATAAGCGCCCACCACCTCCAACGTACGAAACGGGTCCTTATTCGAAATTCTAGCCAAAACGAGTTTCTGAGACGTAGGTTTTACTCTTACGGGAATTGGGAAGGCAGTTAGCCAAAAAAGAGTAGAAATAAACAACAAAGTTTGCTCCACCTTTCATTCTAGTAAGCCTTTATTTTCATAGCAAGGAAACTCTCAAACTTATCTATTAGGAGAACATAAAAAACATATCACTCAAACATATTTCTTAGAAGAACACAAAACGTGTCTTCCGAAATCCCTCTTTTGCTATTTGCTTGAATTGCTTTGACATTCAGAAAAATCAAATAAGCGTCCCAATCGAATAAGTGTCCCGCTTGAATAAGCGCCCCCTTTTAGGCTCAAAACTTAAATAAGCGCCCAGGCGGTTAATAAAAAAGTTAGTACATTTGGCGGGCTGTGGAATGAAAGGAACGTGGCCAATATTCAAAACTGAAATATTAATCTACCAGTTAAAGGTTAACTTAGATGTGAAAATTATGTTTGGTGAAATCACTCATCTTTTTGGCCCAGGACTTGGGAAAATGCTAGTAAGGGCTTTGTATGGGAACGAGAAATCCAATGTTCGATTCTGGTCCATGACGTACTTGCCACTGAAGTTTACAATGCGTTTCGGAAATAGAATATAAGACTGCGTTCAAACGATGCCGGCACACTTTGACAACGGTGAAAAATTAGACGGATAGGCTTCCCGTTTACATAACGGCATATTTCTTGCGGGCAGATTTCAAAAACAGTAGATTTTGAAAACGAAATTGTACCGAATTTCATTTCTTCATTTCCTTGCATTCTTGAATAGGAATGGATTTCATTCCTACAAGGGAATATCAGGAATATTCCAAAAGCTTGTGTACATCTTGGAACTCCCAAGCCAAAACAGAATACACCCACAAAGCATTTGAAAATTTGAAAGTGAGTCAAAATAAACTCCCTTTTAGCAATAGATCTTACAAAATTTCCTTGTCTTACTAAATCCTTCATATCTCTGGAGTGGGTCGGCCTTGAAGGCAATAGGTAAGGTATTCAGATCTAAGCTGATCTTTCACGCAATTTGAATTTCTAAAAAGGACCACTCCTTCTTTTTCTTGCACTCGAATCAAAATAGGTAGGGTCTACTGTGGTAAGATGGGTAGCATTGATAGCTGGAAAGCAGTAGACTGGGAACCGATAAATTAGCATTCACTATGTCAAGGAAGGTAGTTCGAGCGGTTCCTGCTTGAGGAAAACTCTGCATAAAGATTTGGCAAGATTTTATCCACATTTTCACCCTAACCATTTTATCCCAGACTTTCCCATTTTACCCCAGTAGACCCAACTGGCTCTCCTTATTTCTATGAAAACATATAAAATTCAACCTACTCTGGCTGGAATGTGTGTCCCTTTCTTTTCTTTTTCACCCATGTATCATAAAGGTTCTTGTTCTTTTCATCTGGATCCTTGAACTTAAAGAAGAGAAATCATTCCATAGAATTATCCGCTCCATGAAAAGCTGCTGAAAGAAAAGGTTTGTTTGCTTTAGTGCCTCAAATAATTTTTGTTTGAAAGCAAAAGTGTTTAAAAATTTCTATATATATTCTAGATTAGCATACCGGGTGAGCCGTTGAAAAGTTCCCACTTTTGAAAATTCATAACACCAAGAGTATTTCACAGATAATGTTTAAAAGCCAAAAGGTTGAAGTATTTTGTGATTTTTCTCGTTGTCTTACGAGAACTACAAATATAGGTAAATCAACTTTACAAAAATTTCATGGTTGCAAAATGACTGAAAACTGGCCTAAAACATCGATCAAAGCATAAATGACTCCTCGCACAAAATATTGAAAGAAATGCAACTTCTCATGGACGAGAGATATCATCTGTACATTAATTGTCACGGGATTGAAAATCTTTAGTAATTGTTTGAAAGTCGATGTCTTATCACACTTGAGGGATGTGAAACGCCCATCGCCTATTGTTCGTTGTGAATAGAGTCCTTACAATTTGATCAACGTTTCAGGCCCTTTTTCCGTCATATTGTACCCATAAAATTTTTACAAAGTTGAATTTACCAATACTTCTAGTGCTGGTAGGAAAGCGAGAAAAATAAAAAAAAATACTTCAATCTTTCGGCTTTTAATTAGAATTTGAATGATTCAAATCTGTGGAGTAATCTTGGTGCTATGAATTTTCAAAAGTGGGAACTTTCTGGCGCACCAGGTATAAGCTTTACATGCCTGCCTCTATAGCTGAATATAGGCTATATAAGGACATCTGTATAAACTTAACTGGCTGCCTATATAGCTGAATATAGGCTATATAAGGACAGCTGTATAAACTTAACTGGCTGCCTATATAGCTGAATATAGGCTATATAAGGACAGCTGTATAAACTTAACTGGCTGCCCTATATAGCTGAATATAGGCTATATAAGGACAGCTGTATAAACTTAACTGGCTGCCTATATAGCTGAATATAGGCTATATATGGACAGCTACAGTGTCTCAAAAAAATTGTTTGACGTTTGATTAAATACTAAAAATAACGATACGCTGGATGGACACTTGGCCAAATAACCCTATTTCGGAGAATTTAAATTAATTTTTGACACAAGAATCTTGCAAATCCGCTAAAAATTAATGGAGTTACAAGCCTTTGAAGTTCAAGTTTGTGCGAAAGCTGAAACCAGAGGCCTCGAAATGGCTATTTTTGTAAAAATCCCATAGGCCATTGTTTCCGTTATTTCTCGATTATTTCAAGGCGACCCAATTGAGATTTGAACAGGTTTTCCATAACCTAATTTTCAAGGGTATGACTATACGTACGATTTGAGGAAAAAGATTCAGTCTCTCATCGATTGTGTTTTGAACCACTGTTTTTGGACATATGTAATGTTAAGCAAGTTTTGACAATGATTATAAGGATAAGTTAATTTAGAAGTCCTTTTTGGTTTGCTCTGATATTAATGAGAGGTATGACTTTGTATAACCTTATTTTACTTCCATCTTCAACTTTTTTGCATTACAACTAATCTGGGGGTCTCTTGTTTCAGTTGCCGAATATTTTGATCTTTGTTTCTTTGAAAGCTCGCAACTCAGTGAATTTTTAGCCTATTTGCAAGATTCTGGTCTCTAAAATTATTTCATAATATTAGGGACACGGTTATCTTCTAATGAGATTGTACATGTTATCGTTATTTTTCAATAATTAATCAAACGTCGAACAATTTTTTTGTGACACACTGTATATAAGTTTTACATGTCTGCCTATATAGCTGAATATAGGCTATATAAGGACAGCTATATAGCTAAGCTTTACTGACTGCCTATATAGCTGAACTTTGCCTGCGAAAAGGCCAAAAGTATTAAAGTCCACAGGCAAGTTGAACGCAAAGAACCGAATTAAACGTATGCCAGAGTTATTTATTGGATCAAGATGTTTCCAGAGGCCTGGTTCCATATTAAAGAATTTGGAGCATGGAAAGTAAACTGTTAATCCCTGTAAGGAAATTATCTGAAAACTATTATTGGTCCTTCAGACGAGCATGTTTTTAAAGGTGGTCTGAAGTGAAAATTTTTATTGATGCAAACGAAGGCCCCTGTCGAGTGATAAGAAATCCTGTTGAAATTTTTTGGATATCTCATTTCGTTTTTAAGTTATCCAATGATTTTAAGTGTCAGTTAATGGTGTGATTTTGTTTGCAAATTATTAGGATTCTATATGGAAAGAAGCTGAATATGATCTTTGGAAATTTACAGTTTTAGGAGACATTACAGTTGAGCACAATAAATGCGATGAACATTGTTTCATCAAATGATGTGACCTTTAGAAAGGCATTTCATTTCGAGGAAAGGTCGTTGATTTTATTTCTCTTTGGAAACGTGGTCAACCTTGTATACTTTCTCGTACTCTTTGTAAACAAAATGACGTCATCATCCGATCGTACAAATTAGTGGATAACTCGAAGATGAAACAAAGTATCAAAAAAATTTTAATGACATTCTTCATCGTTCAACAATGCAATTCATCTGCATCAATAAAAATTTTCGCTTCAGATCACCTTTAGGGAAGAAAAATACATTAGAAAATTTCGGTTTCAATAATTTATTTGACATTCGTCTGATATTCCAATCTCTTTCCAACTAAATTTCAAGGTACGTGATTGATTTTTCAACAAATGATAACATTCATTCAAGTTTGATTTTTTTGTGTCCATTTATAACCAGAAAGATAGGGAGTATCATGCTTTTCATATCATGCCTAAATTGTTAATCGATTTTTCATCCTAAAGTTGAGTCTGACACTAAAAGCAAAGCCCAGACAAATTCCGAAGCGCCTTCCAATTAAGAACATATTTGAAGCTACCTGACTCGTATTTCGATAGAAAATGATTAGAGAGTTTACGAAACCAGGACGGCAACGCCAGCCAGAACGTCATCTGGAATTCCGCAAAGCAAGTCTTGTTTCCGTACGCTACCTTCAACATATCGTGCAAAAGGCCAAAATGAGGCACCCTATAACTCAGAGATGCCTGAAAACGATATTCTTACTTTGAAGACAACCATTTAAAACGACTGAGTTTTACTTCTCAAGCCTATATCTGCAGTACAGAACGCCAGTAATGTGATTTCCAAGTTGTGAAATTGAAGACGACAACTTGAAAGTCTCTCATGGGAAGCAAATTCGAACGAAAAACAAGGAATCTTTTGAATCTAAAGTTCTGAAACAAAAGCAACTTTGCGTTGCTGTTGCCGTTGCCGGCGTGGTTTCGTAAACTCCCTATCCCTAATAGTCTTTAGAAGACAGCACGAACAACTGCAAATCCTCGAATAGGCCCCTGAAGACTTATATTGGTAAACATGGATTCTTGGATGGGTACCTTTTCGAGGGGGGCATATTAAAGGAAAGGTATATGTTTTACGGCATACTGCGATCCTCACTGATGAAGGCATGGAGAAAAGTAAAAAGTCAATTTTGAACTAGAATTCATTGGAACTGATTTATAAAAAATATAACACGAGCTTTAACGACAATAAAGACGATACCAAGACGTAGAATCTACGATTTCTTGGAAAAGCAATGCTCTTGTGGAACCAAGATACCCCTACTGAGGCTTGTTCGAGGAGGGGAGTTATTCGTTAAGATTAGTTCTTGGGTGGAGGCTTATTTGAGGGGGGCTTATTCAAAGTTGGGGCCTTATTCGAAGATTTATGGCACACTTTTGCTTTCTCTACTCTGAAATTTTGGAAATTTTATCTTTATGCAGGCTAGATGAACACCCCAAACACAGTTTCTCAAATTCTGAAATGGTCATCTTGTCTTCAGCTAAATATAAACATACCATTTTGACAATGTCATAGAATGCATCTTCAAGATACGGTGTTGATTTCAGTTCGAGTGTGTGGTTTCCTATAAAGGAAGATAATTACATTCTCAAAACCAGCAAAATCAAGACAAAATTATCAATTTACAACCATTTTTGTCCAGGTCAGCTCTGGTAAGTATGCATTCTTTTAAGGAAACTGGAGTCTTAGAATTCTTCTGAAGTCAGCACATATCATGGAGAAAAATCTACAAATTGCGCTTTCTGAGAAAGATAGAAGAGGTGGAAGATTGAAAAAACAGGAAAAAACTACCAAAATAATGGACATTCTGAGCACGGTAGGATTGAAACAGAACACGGGGGGGGGGGGTTCTCGGCTAAATTTCGGTTAGGGGGGTGCCGCCCACAGTTTCAAAATGTAACCGTTGGCTAGACCAATTTTTGTGAAAATGACACCCTTGGCTAGACTAATTTTTCCTTCAGAAGTGCTCTGAATTGGCATTTTCTAGGCAAAACTTGCCAAATTTTCGCATTTTCTCGACCAAAATTCCAAAAAAGTTGGGTTTTTTACCAAAATTACCGAATTTTAACATCTCTTTGACCAAAATTCCCAAAAAGCATACCCTTGCCTAGACTTAACTCGATTAAAATTGCCAAAAAGTACACCCTTGGCTAGACTAGAAGGCCGAAAAAGTATACCCTCGCGGGCGGCACATCCCCAGGTACCTTTACTATGGAAGAACCCCCCCCCCCCCGTGAAACAGAATCGCTCTGCCTACATCTTGAAACTTTTTGGCTATATCAATAGACAAAATCGGCTGCAGTAATGGAAGAATCTGCTATACGGCTTTATTCACACCCAGTTCAAGTCAAGAGCCCCCCCCCCCATATTTGTACATGAAGCGTTATTTGCATAACTTAGGCGCGTGATTTCGTGATTTTGATATTTTCGACTCCTGTATTCATGATCGAGGACTCCGTCGTGCACCGTGATTTTGCCAAAAATTTGGTCGTTAATTCGTGAAATGGACATTTGAAGCACGTGATTGCGCCTTACAAAAAGTGCCGTTTACCGACGTTGTGGAGGGTGTATTATCAAACACTTTCCGGGGGCAAGCCACCGGAACCCCATTTATCTCATCTGACTTGCAGCCTTAGCTGCAAAACTTAAAAATCCATGATAAACCCAGTCTGCGCTCCCTGTTGTGTCAGAGATGTCTTTCTGGAGCATTCTTAAAATTTTAGCAACGTGATCGTGAAAATGCTGTTCTTTGATGGCGTGAAAAATGCAAAATCTGCACGTGAATCCTTTATCTAGGTATACTATGGGGGGCCTCAGTCAAGGAATCAACCTCTTGTCACTTGAAATGGGTGATGCAAGCCTCAACCGATTTTATCTTTTAACCTCATCTCACATAGTACATTCATTTTGAACACATGATTAAAAAAGTAGCAAGCATACCCTCAACAGCTACATCGACATTCAAATAAGCAACTGCTCTATGTGAAAGTAGCTTTGCATGGTCCTGTAAGTAATCAAATCTGACATTTTACTGGCATTTGATAAAGATAAGAGAACATCATTGAAAGAAGAAAGCAATGCCTAACTTTTCAAATAAATATGAGAAAGCATAGGCTCCCAATCTTTAAATTGGCTTGCAAAGGTGGCTGCAATGTTCTATGGCCTATTTCTTCTATTTGATAGGCTGAAAAAGAAACTTTAGCTACCTTTCCATAATTCTACGGTTGGAATTTTCAGAAATTTTGAATACTTTCTGAAATTATAGCATACTTTATATTTCAACTCATTTGAGGATGCGACGTCCAATAACTTCTCAGCCATTCTCGGAAATTATTTTATGCTGCGAAAACAGTTTAGAAATTACGATAATTCAAGTTTTTTGAAAACTATTCCCGAATTCTCGAAAAATTAACAATAACACTCTTATTCTGAAATATTGAGGATCTCACAAAATTCCAATGGCAGAGTTATTGCAAAATAGCTAAAGTTTCTTTGAAGCCATTCACTTCAAAGAAATAGGTCACTCAATTTCACATTCATCTTTTAAAGATCTGGAACCTGTGCTATGCTACATGAGAAACAAATAGGGGCAAATGATACAAAAGGCTATCTTTGAATTGCCCCAAAGCTACCGTTAAAATGGCCGCACAAAATGTTTGTAAACAGACGGTTGTTGCATGCTGCATCACGATCGGATGGCCGGGCGTCTGCCACCCGGTTTTCAGAAAGCTACCCTCTTCTAATTTCTGAAACTCGCCATCATACCCACTTTTATATCAATTTTGGTGGAAAAGTACCCATTTTTGACTATTTTTACCAATTTCTGGAAACCTACCCATGTTAAAGGTAAAATCTGCCGAAAAAGGGACCCTTCTTTCGAGAAATTCGGACCCCAAAACCCACCCCTATGGGGGGTTCATGCGGAGTAACGTTTTGGAGTCGAAGCTCTGACGGGCGCATGAGATTAAACCCACAACACAGGGGGGCACATAAGTTTCCTCGGACAAAGCGATCTCGTCTCCCCAACAAGTGTGAGATGTTGGAAAATTAGATTGATGTCAAAACACAACAATGGTTTTATCATCCTTGACCTTTAATTCAAATCGTTTTATTGCAATAAACAAGCTACAATTGATAAAACAACTGTCATATCATGATAATTGTTTCCGAATTCCTAACAATTAATCGCTGAGAACTTTAGAGAATATCTTTTTTTGAAATGTACCTGCAGATATTCGCTGGATTTAGAAATGTGCCTGCGAGGGGCGCTCACACTAGCCTTACCATTTACTATTTGGAGCCTGATTTCAGGCTACGCTCACACGCGCGCGTACTTTGGCGATGCCTGGTTATGCAGTATGCTTAAAAGGCGGCACTATACAGTAAGTGTGAAATCAGCTTTGGAGCCTTGCAAGTTTATGTTTTGAACACGTCTCCCCTCTAATAAGCCTTATCTATTCTAAGTCTGAAATTGAAAAAGCCCCCCCCCCCCCCTAATAGAGCTTGTACGTAACTCAGTTTGGTGTCCTTCAGAAGCCAGAGGTTTTGGTAAAACTTGCAAGACTTACTTCGACCCATTCTGTTGATCCCATTAAGCCTTGTTCTTCTGCATCCCAGCTGCAAAATACCATCGATCGTCGTGGCTTCCATCCTGAAATATGAATGTATCAATAAAGGATATATAAGAATAAATTGGGCCAATAATTGAGCCTTGGGGAACCTCAGAAGTTAAAAAAGGATAACGTATACTTAAACTCTACAATTTATCGTCTTCTAGTTATATATGAGTTTATCCAATTCAAAAACAGTTTACTAGGATTCAATAACATGATCTTGTTTGCCAACACACTGTGATTTACTTTGTCAAAAAGCTTTAGGAAGACCATTCCAAGGCGTAAGTGGTCTGTGAAACTGAGCTGGATTTCATATTTTGAAACTTTTTTGCTGCTGGGATATGACAGAGCTGCTTGAAATACAATATTTCTTTGAAGTGGCCTGGAACATAAGCCATACTTAATTCGTTGGTAAGTGAAAACAAATGTTGTTTGCTACCTTTTGTTTTAAGCCATCCAAGTGCCTTAGCTACCTCAAGCATTGTCGCAGTACCACTTGATGGATCTGCACCACCAAATGTCCACGCATCTCGATGATTACCAATCAACACCAGTCGATCTGCAAGAGAATTGAAATCGGTTGCAGCGAAAGTCTTAAAATACTAGCCTGTGTTCCAGACGTCTGGAACACAGGCTATAAAATACCTGTAACTCCAGTTGAACTCTCGCTTTGTCCGAAGAAACTTATGTGTTCCCCGTGCAGTGGGTTAAAGCGCATGCGCAGTAGCATTTTCAGTTGCAGCTCTGACGGGCGCATGAGATTTAACCCACTGCACGGGGGGCACATTAGTTACCTCGGAACAGCGTATCTCGTCTCCCCAGCCATATATATAAACAAAAATATCAAAAATATCAACGAAATATACAGTGAAGAATATATCAATCAAAACGTCTACTTACCAATTTGTTTGTCCTCCTAGCTATAAAAGGTTATACGCCAAAAATAGGCCTAAATCGTCTTGGCAAACTGGACCAGAAAGAAACATCTTTTCTGTCCACTCTTTGCTATTGACTGAGGCCCCGTCCACACGTATCCTGATATTTCTGAAAACGCATTTGTTTAACCGTTTTGGGTTGCGTCCACACGTAGACGGCGTTTTCGGTTACAGAAACGAAGCTTTTCGAAAACGCTCTCGAGAGTGGATCTTTTTGAAAACACCGTCGATGCTGTGACCTCAGCGTTCTCGAATAGCTCCGCTTTCACCTGTCCACACGACAACACGAAAACGCGTTTTCGTGTTGTCGTGTGGACAGGTGAAAGCGGAGCTATTCGAGAACGCTGAGGTCACAGCATCTATTTAATACACATCAGAGCATGCTTTTGGATCTTTAGGGATCATGAGAGGGCATTTTGTTTGTCTGTCTTCTTTTACCAAGTTCGAATATTGAATTTTGAATGGAGCAGCCTCTTCGTGTGAAAGGAGATATTTTCGAAAAAGCTCCTCGTGTGGACGCACATAATTTTTATACGGATAAAAAAGTTGTGTTTTCAAAAATATCCGGATACATGTGGACGTGGCCTAAAATCTTGCAACCCAGAGAAACGCGTGCCTAAATCTTTTATAGCCACGAGTTTCCAATAATACAAATAATAAAAATATAATAGCAACTTCTGTGCACATGCATAACAACTTCAAATATAAACAAAATAATACAAAATAACAATATAACGAACAGAAACACAAGCGAGGAAGCAAGTCTCTAAACAAAGGGCTACAATGCCTGCCAAAAGTCCTTGGAACACCTAGGCCATTTCTTCAGAATCCGCACTTCTAACCATAGTTATCAAGTTCAAATGCCCCCTCGCCCCCGAAACAATGTTGATTTCGAAAGTTATTGTCCTAGCATTCCAGCAGAGTCGCGGATGGTCCTGACATCCCGAATTTCTGACCACAAAACAACATTGTTCCAAGGGGGAGAGGGGGAAATCGCAAAACAAGGCAAAATTAGCGGAGGTGTTCCAAGACTTTTGGCAGGCATTGTCTGAATTTTATTTCGATAACTGTGTTGTACAGGAATAGAAACTTCACGCATCCTAAGGTTTTCGATGGTCCTGATTTCATTTGTGACCACCAAAAAGCCGTATTTTTTGCTGATGACGTCATAGTTGGCAATCAAATCTACTTTAAAGCAGTGCCGCAGAACGGACTTTGGAGTCAAGGAAGCACAACGAAAAACGGCAGAAACTGGTCACAGAGCTATCAAATAAATGTTTTTCAGGCAACTTTTACAGTATTACATGTCGTGTGTTAAAGAATCTTATGCCCAGGAAGCATGAATACTTTTATATAGTGACAAAAGTTCACATGCCATGCCGGCCGTGCCTGGCTCCTTCTGTACTGACTGCTCCGCAGAGGACAGAGTGCTCCCATTTCGCAAAGGAATCACAGTTTACAATCACACTTTACGAAAAGTAATTCCCATTTTCTCCATAATTCACAACGTAATATGAAATATTATGTGCCCAGTCGCTGCACATCATCGATAGTTTCCGCATTAACCAAAACTTATGCTGGTTCTTTCGTGATCGAGGGAGGATCGTTGGCAATGTCCACACTTTACGATAAATGCAGAATGAAATTGGATATGGTCTAAATTCATATTTTGAAAAAAGCGTTAACTGTAGGCTTTCTCAATTTTCTCCATATTACTTTGTCCAATCAACTCGAAAGTACAAGAATTGGTACACCCCAGTCATAGTACACCTCTCACATAAGTTAGGGCCACTTTGCCAAACGTTGTGGGATGTTTGAACGATTTCAAAATCGTTAACTGTGCCTGTAACCTGTTGATTTCCAACATTTTTGAGCCGAGCACTTCGTAAATTCTATAGTTATTGTTTTGACTTGGTAACGTTGCGTCTCCTATTGTCTACTTGCAGTGTTTAAATTGAAAGGCATTGGAAATGATTAGCTGAGCATGTAAATTGCCTTTTGTTGATAGGGTTACGTGGAAATTGCAAACAAAGATCGTAAGAATAATAATCTCGTAGATATTCCTCACGGTCAAATTATCTTGTAACTGGTAACTGCTCCGAAATGGAGAATTAGGTTGTTGTTATTGTTATTGTTATTAACGTCGAAGGGACACACCGAAGGCTCGTCTCACCATGTTTAACAGGGTTACGTTTAGATTATTATGATCTGTGTCTGTCCCAGTGTCTGTCAACAATTTTGAATGATTGCATTGCAAAAAATGTCACTAACAATTCTTAACTGTACCAGAATATTTCATCATGTTTATAACCAATACAGCAGGAAGAGAGGTCCGTGAAAGTGACTTAGGATCACCAAAGGGCAGCAAGATAAGTTGTAGCCTCGTTTTCATGTTTGATAAATCCACCCATTTTTTGGCCATGAAAAGATGTAACGTTGGGGTTATCTTTAGGAGATAGATACTTAAACTAGTAATCTATCATTCATATCCTATTCAAGTGTAGCAAGCTGGATAGATTGATTATTTGAAGGATTCTAAGCGAAGCATCAGACTAAAATCAATGAAAATACGGAAAATTGTCAATTATGACGTCACAAATGTGGAATATGAAATTTTAGTTATGACCAATGAAATCAGCACCATCAAAAACCCTTGGATGCATCACATTGTCTTTTTCTAAATCGCTGTTCTCAAAATAAAATTCAGACAATGCCTGCCAAAAGTCCTTGGAACACCTAGGCCATTTCTTCATAATCCGCACTTCTAACCATAGTTATCAAGTTCAAATGCCCCCTCGCCCCCGAAACAATGTTGATTTCGAAAGTTATTGTCCTAGCATTCCAGCAGAGTCGCGGATCGTCCTGACATCCCGAATTTCTGACCACAAAACAACATTGTTCCAAGGGGGAGAGGGGGAAATCGCAAAACAAGGCAAAATTAGCGGAGGTGTTCCAAGACTTTTGGCAGGCATTGTAGCTTCGCACGAACAGTAGTGGTAGACCATAACAACGAAACTATTCAACCAAAATTTGATCGGCTTTCCTTCCTAACTACAATGACATTTAGGGAATTAGCACATGTTATCCTCTTGGGGGAATTTCCCAAACTAACTTTTTCTTATACTTCTGGCAAAGATTTAAACTACTGGGAAAGATTTCATCATACACCCAAGAGGAAAACACGTGCTAAAGCATAGGCAAGTCATTGCTGTAAAGCAGAGCAAGGACAGATTTTGTAAGACAATAGCGTCTGTTGCTTTTGTTGACACCTCAATTCCAAGCGATTTGCGATTGAAGACAATGAATTTCTCTGAACCAGTAATTCAGGTTTCAGATTCAGGACTTAGAGTTTTTGTACCAGGTGAGTAAAAAAACGCCAGGCGTTTGAAAGGCTATTGCTCCCTGAATGTATAAGCAACGATATTTTGCAATATCTGATTAAATAGCTAACATGTTCAATTACTTCTAGAAATTTTCCTGGCTAAAATCGGTAACTCCGTTCAGATTCTGTGGGCAATTTTCTAAAATGAATCCCTTTGAGAAACCTTAAAAACGTGCTAAAATTACAAGCAAAAATCCATAATGTGTTTACCTCACAGCGATGACTTTCAGCATGCTTTAGCACGTGCTTTCGTTTTGGATCGTTGACAAGTCTTCCCCCTAGCGTGAATAACTTATAAAGGGGGATTTCATTCTCCCATGAGGACAAAATACATGAGCGCATCCAAGAGTCATTATTGCTAGGAAGGAGAGCAAAGGGAAATTTTGCTTGCTGTATTCGCTCGTTTTTGCAGGTTTTCGAAAGGGGCTTTCTGCAGAAAATCTCCTATTTCGACGGGAAGGAATGACCGATTAAAATTGCTGAACCTAATTTGACATATCGAGGATAAAACAAGACAGGTTTCAACATCATTGCTTTGATATTCAGGGAGCAAGATTTTTTCAAACGCCGGGCGTTTTTATTGACTCACCCGGTAGGTTTTGAAAATCGTAAAGTAGGTTTTGAATTATTTTGTTGGCGTTAATTATCTTATTAGCTACATGTACTTTTTTCTTTCCTGCCAACGTAAAATAAATTGTTATCAATAATGATTCAAAACAAACAAAGCCGCAAATTTTCTCTGAAACCCAGTTAGCTAGCTCACTTGTTGTGCATTCCAGATTTGGTTTTTGAGAGCAAACATGAGCACAAGTCGAAAGAAGGAGGATTTTTCCAAAAATCTACCACAGGCATCTAATTTGCTTGGTATGGAAACCAATTCGGAGGAGGAGGCGGCACAGTTCTCGCATTTTTTGGGTGTAATCAAAGCACATACTGCTCAGCTTCTGAACAGCAAAAATAAAATGCCCGCGGTAAATATTTAGATATATCCTCCTTCTTTCGATATACGGTCACGTTTGTGCTTAAGAACCAAATCCGGAATGCACAGTAAGCGAGCTAGCTATAGGTTTCAGAGAAACTTTGCGGCGTTGTTTGTTTTGAATTACTGGTGGTGAGAATTTCCTATGTCTTCAATCGCAAATTTCTTTGAATTTAGGTGTCAACAAAAGCAACTGATGCTATTGTCTTAAAAATCTGTCCTTGTTGTAAAGTAAAAATCTTGAGGCAATTTGGTCGTGATTTTAGGATACATTTGAAGGTTTCTCGAGGGGCCCTTCTCGGGAAAACCCTTTAAGTTATCAGAAGAGTATGGCCAGTTTCGACCAGAAAAGATTCCTGAAATAGATTAAACATGTCGGCCATTCAAAAAGCTAAAAAGGAAAACTATTGCTATGAAGTTCAGGGGACAGAGGACTTTCAAAGAGCGTGCCTTTTTTCTAATTCAGCCGGTCGTAAAAATAATGATAAAATAGAATAAACAACATTTGAGCACTGCAATACAGGACTTCTCCGGGGCTGTGATACGATGTTTATTTCTGGGATCAAAATGTTAAGGTTTACCTGGTTCAACATGCCCTTGGAAAGTTCCAATGACATTATATATGAATCTGTCTTCTTTAGTTACTGATACACGCATTCTAACTTTCCTAAAAAAATTGCAGGAATTAGATAAATATTTGTGAATATTTCAAAATCAAAGCAGCAAGGAGATTGTACACCGGAAGACACAGAAACAAAAGAATTCTCATACCATCAAATTTCGCATAATTTTCAAACCTTTAAGGAGTCTAGTGCAAAACTGAGTTATTAGTGGTAGGTTATTGTTGATATTAAGTGATTTTGCTACCGTACTTTTCGCAAACATCTTCTTTCAGAAGCTCATCGCTGTCTAAATGCACTTGATGATGATCTGATTTTTATTCAGTAAATGCAGTTTATGTTACTTTTTTCTGGCCCATCCATTATACATGAAAAACAGATTTCGCATCGTTTGATGCAGACACTTACTTTTTATCCTTTGAGGTGACATTGTAGCTTGTTTTAAGAGTTCCTTTCCAAAATTTCCCTGGTGATGGCTTGCCGTCAAGGGTGCTGAAAGTAAAGAGAAAATTCTCTTTTCTAAGATATTCTATTCCTTTATGACAAGGAAATCCTCCCGATCAAAGCTACCCTGGGTACCAGAGCCTCAAGATTTGAATTTTTTTTGCTCTGGTACCCAGGGTAGATCAAAGCAGTCGGGTGCGACAAAAAAGGCCCGGCGTTTCAAAAGCTACTGTTCCTTCAGTATATAAGCAATGATAGTTTATAATATCTGATTGACTAGCAAACATGTTCAATGATTTTTAAAATTTTTTCTCTGGCTGAAATCCGTCACACCGTTTAGATTTGCAAATGATTTCCTAAAAAACGACCCTTCGAGAAACTTTAAAAACGTGCTAAAATTACGAGCAAGCTTCCTGGATAAGTTTCCCTCACAGAGCAAGTTATTAGGGACTTTAATCAGCCATGACGGCAATGCCAGCCGCGGCGTCTTGTATGGTACAAACCGAGTATAGCTTCCCACACCTTACCTTCACTTGTTCTCAAGCAAGGCAAGACAAGTCTCCTCCTTCATTCAAATACTTTTGAACGCTCTTTTTTCTTGATAATTAACATTTAAAATGACTGAGTTTCACTTTGAAGATCCAGATCTGAAGAACAGCATGGTAGAAAGGATTTCCAAGTTTTGCAGTTACAAAGGACAACTTCATAGACTCTAACGGGAAGCAAATTCGCATGGAAAACAAGGAATCATTGCAAGTTGAAGTTCGGAAACAAAGGAAACATTTGCGTTCCCGTTGCAGTCGCCGTCCTGGTTGCTTCAGATCCGTATTTATACTAGGGGAAGACTTGTTCAGCCTCCCAAGAGGATAGCACGTGCTAAAGTGTGCTCAAGTCATTGCTTTACGATAAAGATATTAGGTAAAGTTGCTCGCAATTTTAGCAGGTCTTTCAGGTTTCTCGAAGGGACTTCTTGGAGAAAAACCCCTTGTAAAATCTGAACGAAGTGACCAATTTCAGCCAGGAAAAGTTCTAAATAATTGAACATGTCCATTTTTAAATGGTATATTTGCCACTATCATTGCCTTGAAATCCAGGAAGCAGTAGCTTTTAAAACCAGAATTATTTTTATTGACTTACCCGATATGATCAAAGTTGAAAAGTCATGATGAAGGAAATTTTGCGGTTTTCAGCATTAAGCTATTGGACCACAGAAACAGAGATGACCTACTCGAGGCCCCGTACACCCGTATCCGGATATTTTTGAAAACGCATCTTTGTTTATCCTTATAAAAAATATCCGCGTCCACGCGAGGAACGTTTTCGAAAATGTCCCGTCCGCACGAAAACAGATAAATAAAATGCCCTCGCGTGATCCCCAAAGATTCGAGTGCATGCCCTGATTGCTTAAAATCGACGCTGTGACGTCAGCGATTTCGAAAAGCTCCCTTTTCACCCGTGTAGACGAGAACAGGAAAACGGCGCTTTCAAAATGATCCACTCTCACAGTGATCCAGAGCATGGAATAAATGTCAAAACACAAAGCCTTTCAAATGCAAAAACCGTTAAACTCTTCATAAAGAGGACACTCTGAGCTGTTCAGAACAAAAATCCGTATTTAAATCGGGCCAACGAGTGCAGAGAAATTGCAGTTTGAAGTTGACCAAAATTGTTAGGACATGTTTTTGTTTACATTTCCGGTCTATCACTTTTGAAATGGGCCTAAACCAAATTTTTCAAATTTTCATTTCTCCAGTTGTATTCATCCGATTTCGATAAACTTTTTTTTAGATTAAACCTCAATGTCTGCACTATTAAGCAACGTATGAGTTTAACGAATTCACGTCGATTTATGTCGTTATTTGGCACACATTTTTCAAGGAGTATTTTTAGCAGTAAAACAGCACGAGACCCGTAAAATTCTTCTTTCCTAGTGCAAACAAAAAAAGTGAGGAAAAAAGAGTCTTAGCAACTCATTTCCCTCTAAACTTTAGGTATCGATGAAGATTTCTGCCAAAGGGTTCGTTCAGATTCGTTCAGGTAAAAATTTTATAGCAGATATAAAAAATCGTGTCATTCAGGCCAATTTGTGGTATTTTCTGTGATTTTCCATTATGGAATGTACATTTTGTTTCTAGGTGCTTCTACTGCATAATTTTTGGCTTCCATTGCACGGCTGTAATAGCAAAGGTTTAAATCGTAAAAAAAGGAATTATTTCATTATTTAACAAGCACATTAAGATTTCAGTGACTTGAATCGTACATGGGTTTAATTTGGGTTTGGAAAACCAAGCTTACCTGCATTTGACGTCTATGACTTTTGGGATACAAAGCTCCAGCTGGAGGTACACCTTCTGATCGTGGAAACAGCACCTTCAGGTTATAGTAGGTGTGGTGAGTGGCAGAAGGATTTCTGTTATGACTAAGTCCCACAATTTGTCAAAGATTTTGACACCCAATCCTTGAGTACAAATTATGTTTCCAGTAACATTTTTCATCGCAAAACCCCTGAAGTATTTTTGTTTAACATAAAACAAAGCATTGCTAAGACTCATTGCCTAACATCAAAGTCACCTAAGAAGAACAGTATCAGAATTATAGTAGAACAGCAGCTCAATAGATAATGACCCCTAGTGCCAGAAAATTCACAATAAAATTATAATAGTTTACCCCATTCCCTGAATGTTCTGACAAAAACTACCATGAATGCCAATATGACCAGATATTGGAGCACCCCTTCCCCTGGGCTGTTGATCTATCAACTAAATTTCTGTTTCAAAAGTCAGCAAAAAGGGGCAGTCTTAGTTTGATTTGTAAGAGATTTCGGAAGCCTCAAATTTTTGCTTCATCACATGATGGGGACAGTCACAAAAATTATATGGTTATCCTCAATCGTTTGAATTTATAGTGACTACATAGGCTCTATGTTTATCATATCAATTTTTCTTTAGTTCGTACCTTCTGCTAAATATAAAGTCCCAAGAAAATTCACATTTATTTTCGGTTAACGTTGAAACTGATTACAGGGTCGCACATGCTGAAAAAATCGTCTGAAAACTATCTGCAACTGACAGGATTAAAACTGCGACTTAAAAAGCAAACCTTTTTGATAAAAATCAAACTTAGAGTTTGTGGAACAAGTTCAATCGTCACAGCCGCAACAAAAATTGTTGTCATCAAATGTCAATGGCATCTTTGTTTGGATATTCATCAAATTTGTACCAGCCGTAGTTGAATCTAGACTTAATGCATTGTGAAGTGTCAAGTTCAGGGTTGTAAGAATCAGGCTATCTATGTACCAAACCAAGAAGAAGCTCTTGTTCCAAACATAAGCAAATGAACTACAGTTAATAGATCAAATGGTGAGTTTGGACTAGGGCCTAGTGTACCCAAAGTCATAGATCTAAAATGCTAATCGGCTTGATTTTCATAAACCACGTTGGACCCACCTAAATCTTAATGTGCTTGTTAAATAATGAAATAACTCCTCTTTTCATTTACAATTTAAACCTTTGCTATTACAACCGTGCAATGAAAACCAAAAATTATGCAGTAGAAGCACCTAGAAACAAAATGTACATTCCATAATGGAAAATCACAGAAAATACCACAAATTGGCCTGAATGACACGATTTTTTATATCTGCTATAAAATTTTTACCTGAACGAATCTGAACGAACCCTTTGGCAGAAATCTTCATCGATACCTAAAGTTTAGAGGGAAATGAGTTGCTAAGACTCTTTTTTCCTCACTTTTTTTGTTTGCACTAGGAAAGAAGAATTTCACGGGTCTCGTGCTGTTTTACTACTAAAAACACTCCTTGAAAAATGTGTGCCAAATAACGACATAAATCGACGTAAATTCGTTAAACTCATACGTTGCTTAATAGTGCAGACATTGAGGTTTAATCTAAAAAAAAGTTTATCGAAATCGGATGAATACAACTGGAGAAATGAAAATTTGAAAAATTTGGTTTAGGCCCATTTCAAGAGTGATAGACCGGAAATGTAAACAAAAACATGTCCTAACAATTTTGGTCAACTTCAAACTGCAATTTCTCTGCACTCGTTGATCCGATTTAAATACGGATTTTTGTTCTGAATAGCTCAGAGTGTTCTCTTTAAGATGAGTCTAACGGTTTTTGCATTTGAAAGACTTTGTGTTTTGACATTTATTCCATGATTTCTAAAGAGCTGGATCGGAGAGCGTTTTCAAAAGCTTCGTTTGCGCTGACCGAAAATTCCGTCTTCGTACGGACGCTAACCAAAAACGGATGAAAGAAGATGGGGTTAAAAAATATCCGGATAAGTGTGGACAGGGCCTAAGTCTGCAACCCCTTGTCATGACGCTCAAGTGTTGGGGCTCTACTGGGGGGATATTCCTGTGCACCTGACTGTTCTGGCAACCTACATAGTCAGACGATTACACCACAGTGGCACAACACCTCAGTGATAGATTCTCGTAAAAGACAGATAGAACTTGCTTACCGTAGTAGCTTCTCTGCAACATCATAACCAATTGGCAGCACTGGCATCGTTGGGAAGTATGTAACGCGACTTTGACTGTATCGATAAAATCCATCTAGAGAAAATATCATACAATTATGTCATGGTCAAAGTAAAAACAAAATATTCTCATTCGTTGACATGATGGCAGTATTGCTTAGATCTTTCTAACGCCTTTTAAAAAGCTCCTCTCTACATATCAGATCGTCAGAAATCAGATCAGCGACCCTGTATAAAATATGGGACGACTCAAGAAAGAGCCCCCAACCGCAGCCACACAAGGGGAAGACAACTTCTTTGGGCCATCCCATGCTTGCTTCAGGATTTTCACTGCTTATCTCGAAACAATTCTCGCACAAAAATGCTAAAATGAAAGCTAACTCTTCAACCATGAGTGGTAGGACACCCAATGTACAGCAGTTTGAAATTTGTATCAGAAGCGAGTCACCTTAACTCAGTGCTCTTGATGCTTTGGACATATTCTTATTTGGTATTTGTTGGGGATACGAGCAGGCTAAGTTGTGAGCCTCAAGGAATCCCCCAGAAAGTGCTCCAGATCGCATGCGCACTAACGATTTATTTCAACGGCGTTATATGCAAATTAGCTTGACCGTTGAGAAGAAGAGCACGAAACAATAACACCGATGCGCATGACAGTGTGAGCCCCAGCGTTGATTCGCTATCAACAAAGCTGAAACACAATTCGTCAAAACAAAAGGGTCAGTACTTCGTCTCCCCAACAAGTATACAAAAGCATCTCACTGTTTTGTAAATTTGAAATTTTCGGTAGTGAGCCACCTTAAGTGCAGGTCCACCTTAAAAGTAAAGCTTTGCGATTAAGGTGGAGCTGCACTTAAGGTGGCTTACTACCGAAAATTTCAAAACGAAACAGTGAAAGGTGGTTGTATACCAAGTAAAAATAAGTTCAAAACATAAAAAAACACTAAGTACAGGAACAAGGGCAGATTTTGTAATACAATAGCATTAGTTGCTTTGGTTCACACCTCAATTCAAAACGATTAGCGAATGCAGACAAAAGAAATTCTCAAAAGCAGAAATTCAAAACAAACGAAGCGGCAAAGTTTCCCTGAAACCAGTACGGCAAACTCTCGTTTGGTGCGGGTGATGGGAGGTTTTTAAGAGAAGGTATTAGCTTATAACGAAAAAAGAAGGGTAAATCTAAAGTTCTGTCTCGCGGATTTTGTGTTTTTTGATTCAGAAACCGAGCAGAGGGAATTGCAATTCTTGCATGTTTATTGCTCAGATGTACGCAGTCACTCCGCAGCTACTGAATCAAATAAACAAAATCCGCGAGACAGAATTTTAGATTTACCCATCTTCTATCGCTATAAGCACATAACCTCTCTTAAAAACCTCCCCTCCCCCTCACCAAACGAGATTTTGCCGTACTGGTTTCAGGGCAACTTTGCGGCTTCGTCTGTTTTGAATTTCTGCTTTAGAGAATTTCTTTTGTCTGCATTCGCTAATCGCTTTGAATTGAGGTGTGAACCAAAGCGACTGATGCTATTGTAATACGAAATCTGCCCTTGTTAAGTTCAGGTGGCTCGCTTCTGATACAAATTTCAAACTGTTATACACTAGGTGTCCTATCGCTCATGCTTCAACAAAGACAATTCATACTACCTATGGACGGATAACCCCGTGATAAAGGATCTCCTCTAAACAACAGCATTGTTCCTCGTTGGACACCATCTGCAGGAAGATACCAACTATCAGGATAAGGTTTTCCGTACGGTGCATATTGCTCAGGATCTGAATATAGGATAACTCCTTTTACTTTCAGTCTATCTGCAACTTTCAGCTAGAAATCGAGAAAAAGTGTTGTGTATTTGATCCATATACTACAGTATGTTTTCTCAGCCTATTGACAATCAAAGATAGATTATGTTACAAAAGGATCTCTGCTACTGTTTGCTGACACCTAAGTACAAAGCGAGTTGCGATTGCAGATAAAGAGAATGCTATGTCTTTCCAGTCAATTAATGAAGAAAAAAACAAAGCAAACCGCTTAAAGTTGCTCTGAAACCCAAGGTAGCTAGCTTGTTCGCTGTGCATTCTTAAAATGGACTTGAAGAGAGTGCTTAAAATGGACTTGAAGAGATTTAAGAGAGTGCGTGGCCGAGTGGTTAAGGCGTCTGATTCGTAAATCAAAGGTCAGAACGGCCGTAGGTTCAAATCCCGCGCTGGACAGTTTGGTCGCTGTCCGTAACTCTAGCCCGGGTCGACCAGAGCCATGTGAGGGAAAGCTGGTAGCTGCGGCGGACTGATGGTAAAACATCCGTGGCCCCTGTTGGAAATAAGTCTCTCAGACTTTCACAGGCTAGCCACGTTAAATATAAATACCTACCTACCTACCTACCTACCTACCTACCTAAGAGCAAACATAGACATATCGATTGACGATGGATACGTCTAAATTTCTGCCTCGGGTACTTCATTTGTTTGCTTTAGAAGCTGATCAGTAATCGTTGATTCTTCCGATTTACGCGCATGTCTGCTCTTTTGAAATGTACAACGAGTGAGATAGCTACCTGGGTTTCAGGGCAGCATTTGTGGCTTGATTTGTCTTTGTTTATGAGTTGATCGACCAGGCACAGAATTCCCTTTGTCTGCACTCGCTAATCGCTCTGTACTTTGATGGCAACAAACGGTAGCGGATCCTACTGTGGCATTATCTGTCTTTGTTTCATCAGATCAGACAAGCAATGGTGCTTCATTCCTGTTTAAAACAAAGCGATTTGACAGCCTAAAGAATAGAATTAGATAAATTAGGGATGTTACGTTTTTCCAAAAAGTATCTGCCAATTGTTACTGTACAAACAATGTACAGAAGTTTGTTGGAACCACACTTCAGATACAGCTGCCCGGTGTGGGGAGTTGCCGGCATCAATGCTATCAATAGCCTGCAAAAACTCCAAAATAGGGCGGCAAGAATCGTCACAAACAGTGCTTACGATGCTTCTGCCCTACCCATAATCAGAAAACTTGGTTGGCCCACCATCAATGAACTGATCGAATCAGAAACCTTAAAAAAAGTGTACAAATCGGTAAACAACCAAGCTCCCATTTACCTTACAGAAATGTTTGTCAGGCTGTCCGATGCATGCAAGGGAGAACTTCGCAATACTAAAACAGATTTCGCCGTTCCTCGTCGCAAATCGGCTTTCGGCCAGAAATGCTTTTCATATAAGTGTGCTAAATTATGGAACGATCTTTCGGTTGAAGTCAAATCATCAAAATCTTATGAAATATTCAAAAAACGTATCAACAATGCCAACACCGAATGCTGATTCTGTGGAAACGTCAATCCACCTGCTCAAAATATCGCACCCCAGTGCAGGAAGGACGCAGAGACAAAGACAACTTACTTAGAGGACTGTATCTTCGACTAATCCATTCTTTTCCAATCGTACGGCCTCTCACGGCCGAGCTAGCTCAAACAGACAACGAAGTAAACAACTGCACGTAACCTTATAGCCGTGCCAAAAACACATACGCAAGAGGTCACATGCATCTACAATAAACCAATCAATGTTTTACTTATGTATCAATTTATCACTACAGCTCTGACATTTATTCCAGTAAATTTTCAAAAACAGAACACTCCTCCACAGATTCTCTCTTTCATGTTATAGTTAGCATCATTTTAAATTTGCAGAGAATTGCAGACGACATTAGGCAACAGACTGCAAATGCAGCAACACAGAACAAAAAATCTTAGGAAAACGATAGACCAAAACGATAGGTAATTGTGAAAGAAGGTGGCCCAATTTGGCTATTTCCTGCCTTGTAATATTGTTACTAGTGCAGCATTTAAAAGAAAACTGTTGATTGCCAATATGGTCGGACTATCACAACTCGGGAAACTCATATTCCAACTGCGCAGTGTTAAGGGCAATCTTGAACTCCTAGCATAAAAATCAAGTATAGAAAGGCTTATTGTAATTTGTTTGTTTGTTTGTTTGTTTTCAATTTAATTTGAGTGGGCTTGTCAGGATTTCTAGCTACTGAAAGCTAATTTAGGCCCACTGTGCATGCCGCATCCAGGCATGGGACCCTTAGTTTAACGTCCCTTCCGAAGGACGACGAGGTGAGTTGTAAGGTCAGACCTCCGAGGTCACCCATCCAGAGTTTGACCTCACTCGACCAAGCTTAACTTCAGTCAACTGACGAAGACTGTATAAGCCACTCGGCCACTCACCGATTTGCGTAAGCATGCGTAAGTTACGCATCCATACGTAAGTTACGTAATTTACAACAAAGTGCGTAAGAATATGCGTAGGATGATGCCTAAGATAGCTTCTGTGCGTAAGATGATGCGTAAGATATCTGTTATGTGTAAGATGATGCGGAAGACGATGCGTAAGATGATGCGTAAGATAGCTTCTGTGAGTAAGGTGATGCGTAAGATAGCTTCTGTGAGTAAGATGATGCGTAAGATATCTGTTATGCGTAAGATGATGCGTAAGATAGCTTCTGTGAGTAAGGTGATGCGTAAGATAGCTTCTGTGAGTAAGGTGATGGTGGATGGGTGATGCGTAAGATAGCTTCTGTGCGTAAGATGATGCGTAGGATATCTGTTATGCGTAAGATGATGCGTAAGACAATGCGTAAGATGATGCCTAAGATAGCTTCTGTGAGTAAGGTGATGCGTAAGATAGCTTCTGTGAGTGTAAGGTGATGCGTAAGATAGCTTTTATGCGTAAGATGATGCGTAAGATAGTTTTTATGCGTAAGATGATGCGTAAGATGAAAATATCGTCATGTGAAGGCGATTATAGCAGATCGGAACAGCACAAGGCATTCGAATGTCATCTACTGGCATAAAATATTTATTGCCTGTCGAATTAAAACACTTCTTTTCAGATGTGGGACTATCAGGTTTCGGAGAAACCACGTCAAATGCTAATTTAGGCCCTTTTCCAGTTTCTACAGATAAGCCATATGTTCAGTGCGTTAACTTCGGTGCTCTGTCACTTTGACCACTCTCAAGATGCAATCCTGATAGCCTCTCAAGATGCAACCCTGACTCAATGCCTTTAAACAAATACCGAAGACAAGATAGAAGCAAACAGTAAGAGACAGAAACAACAATACGATATGGGGTAGATTTTCAATATTCACTTCAAATAGATCTTTCCCTGGGAAATAGTTTGATGAATAAACGTAATTCAAAGGATTAATTCATTGCAAATCTTCGTTGTGCAGAATTGCCACAATTCAATCTGCAAAACGAAAGGACAGAGCCCCCCCCCCCCCCAAAGTTTCACAAAAGGGAGAAAAATTCAACAACAAATATAACATCAATTGTAGCTTTATGAATGGTAAACATATCGAGATACAAGTTCTTTTATAAATAAGAAACCTAGTTTGTCAGAAAAAACTATGAAAATGTAAGGAACTCTAGAACTGAGCTATATCAAGAAACATATCTGCAACGAGAGTTAGAAATAACACTGGAACTCATTCATTCTCAAAACATTAGAAAAATATTAAAGACTCTTGTTTCATGTTTCTTGTATAAAGAAGACGTGCAACTGAGCAAAGTCAATATGAAAAGAGATGTTTGTCAGTAGAAACTGGAAAAGGGCCTAAATTAGCATTGGCGTGGTTCCTCCAAAACCTGATAGGTCCAATTCTGAAAAGAAGTGTTTTAATTCGACAAGCAATAAATATTTTGTGCCAGTAGATGACATTTGAATGCCTTGTGCTGTTCCGATCTGCTATATTAGCTTTCGGATGACGATATTTTCGTCTTAAGCATCATCTTACGCATAACAGCTATGTTACGCATCACTTACGCACAGTAGCTATCTTACGTATCATCTTACGCATTTTGTTGTAAATGCGTAGCTTACCCATGGATGCGTAACTTACGCATGCTTACGCAAATTACAGTAAGCCGTACAGAAATAGGTCCACATAGCTAAAATTTCTTCGTCAACTTGAAAAATATAGGTTTCGTTAAGACTATGCAACCGTGGTAAGAGTATGCAACTGTTGGTCCCTGTGGGTGACTGACCTTCTTTTGTCTTGCTTCCATGCCATACCTTACAAGGACAATCGCATCAGATAGATTGACGCCCATTTTCGCAAGGTATTCATAATCACTTTCTCTGCCAAAGTTTGCATACACCAACTCTCCCTGCAACAAAAAAACATGATTTCTGGGTGTATATTAACTGCGTGTGCAGTTCAAAAGGCATATGCATATATTGCTTCCTATAAGCGACCATTAAATTGTGCCAGTTATGACAATTGCCTAAAAGCATTTGATTTTGAGAACTGAAACTTTCCGGGCAGGGTATTCTTAAATACTTCATTACTTCATAGCATTCCTGGCATTTAGGGTACTGATGGAATTTATCAGGCAGCATCATATATCAGACAGTTTTACCTTTCAACTCCCAGTAGCCCCCCTCATATAACTCAGAGACAAACACAAACTTAGTGGCAGCATTCTAAACCATTGCTCTTCCCTTTCGCACCGTTATCATTTTGATGGCTTTATACTTCTTTATTACCTGACAGACGTTTCAAAACGAGGCAATCACTCCTATTGGTTAATCTTAAATTTCCCACGGGTTTCCCGTAGCCTTGTATAATACGATACAAGGACGTGTTTTTGTCGCTACATCAACTGCTTTAGGCCTGTGAAAATTTACAGTGAACTCAAACGACATGACTGTATCAAAATGTGTTAGACTAAATGATGTGACTCAAGATTAGAATCTGTCAGGTAATAAAACTCATACTTTCAGGTTTTGTCATTGTGCAGGAAAATATAAAGCCCTCGGTCTTAATGCACAGACCTTGCAAGCTCAGTCTGTACTTTTAAGACCTCCGACTTCATATTTTCCTGTACAACACAAACCGGTTAGTATGCGTATAGTAAAATATGCTCAACGAAGAACCTAACTTAGGCCAAAGTAAATCTGCATCCGTTTCTCCTTGTAACAGAATGCCCTAAAATGACATGGTTCTCACCTTCAAATATAATGTATGATTGCCCGAGTAGACTGGCCAAATTTGATTGGCACCTAGGGAACCATCTTTCATTGATGAACTCCTCGAAATAACGGACGTATTTCATCCTGAATTGAGATTTGAGAGAGTATTCAAGAATGTACTCACATCGAATTCACCAGCTGCCGAATATGCAATAAACGGAGGAACAACTCTCGAATCATTTTCATATTTGTTGAAGCTTTTCTCCATCGATATATATTTCTTTCCCTCACCTCCATATTCATCTAAAATGGTGATACTTCCAGGCTCCTTTGGAAATGATAAAAGGGCTTTGTATTTTTTTATTTCCACTTTGTCTAGTCCGTATTCTTTTAACTTGCGGGCGACCCATTCCGCTTGCTTCTTACTTTCAGGGGTACCAGCCATGTGTGGAACACGAGTCAGATGCCTATAATAATAATAATAATATATAATCTCTCATATTTATACAGGTTAATTTGTTCAGTAACTAAATTACTGTTATCAATCAAAGACCTGTATGTTACAAAGTAAAATTTACAAAAATAAAAACTTAAAGATTTACATGAATAAAAGCTGAAATATTTACAGTATCAAAATTTACAAACTAGAAAATGGCTAAAAATCTAAGTTTGTGTCCTTGCTGGATGCTTTGAATCTTAGGAGTGATGTTTCAGTTTGCAAGTTGTTTGGTAGGTTATTAAAAACCTTTGCTCCTTGGAACGAGAAGGTTTTACGTCCAGCTTCTGTCCTAACTTTTGGAACTACTACGCTTTTATTGTTATTGCGGGTATTCATTTTGTGACTGTTCCTTGTGAAATAATTTTCAAACGCTTTTGGCACTATTCCGTTTGAAAATTATTTCACAAGGAAATGAGAAATGAGAACGAAAATATCGAGAAATTGCACCTTGAAAAATTGCTACATAAGAAACTTGCACAAAAACCTGGGATTTTCATGGGCAATCTGAAAAGGTTCTTAATTAAATGACTGTTATTCAAAGTTCCAGCTGGCAAGGTTCTTATACACAGCACACGCCTTGCACACATTAATACTGTTTTTCAGCACAAGAATTCTGACGAGCATTGAGAATTATTCAGAGAATTTTTAGGTTAGAATCATTGTTTAAAAGTCTGATAGTCCTTTGTAGCACTGAAGAATTCTGATCAGAATGTGAAGAATTCTTGAAAGTTCTGAGAGAAACTCTGAAGACATCAAACCTATTATATAAGAACCTCTCCCAGTGTCAGCCTTTCGTAGACTTGCTCCAAGCACCGGGGGGGGGGGGGGTTCTTCCATAGTAAAGGTACCTGGGGATGCGCCGCCCGCAAGGGTATACTTTTTCGGACTTCTAGTCTAGCCAAGGGTGTACTTTTTGGCAATTTTAGTTGAGTTAAGTCTAGTCAAGGGTATGCTTTTTGGCAATTTTGGTCTAAGAAATGTCAAAATTCGGTAATTTTTGTAAAAAACCCAACCTTTTCAAAATATTGGTCCAGAAAATGCGAAAATTTGGCAAGTTTTGTCTAGAAAACGCCAATTCAGAGCACTTTTGAAGGAAAAATTAGTCTAGCCAAGGGCATCATTTTCACAAAAATTGGTCTAGCCAACGGTCACATTTTGAAACTGTGGGCGGCACCCCCCTACCCGAAATTTAGCCGAGAACCCCCCCCCCCCCGTGGCTCCAAGTCTATTCCGTGGTATAACAGCACTCAGGAAAATAATTACTTCTGCGGGGACGTAAACTACGACTTTCGCTCCTTTGTTTCTCCTTCGCACCGTCCTCGTCGTAGATTACGCCCCGGCAGAGCTAATTATTTTCCTAATAATAATATAATAATAATAACAACCTATTTCTCCATTTCGGAGCAGTTACCAGTTAAACGTAACGGTAACACAGGCGTTTGTTTGTTTGTTTTTTTAGTTGGGAGAAAGTATGTGTTTTCTTTTTTCCTATTTATGACAAAAATGTCTTCACTTTTTCGAAGATCTTCCCGAGTTTTGCTGGGTCAGTTTTCAGTAAATTTTTTGAGTTCGAAGGTTTTTCTTTAAAATTTTGGCAATGAAATAAATGTTCAATGTTTTCTTCTTGAGCTCCACACCTTCTGCACAGGGTATCTTCATGTTTTCCTTTATAGTTAGCTTTTAAGTCAGTCATGTTTAGTTTTAACAATAATAGGTTTGCTGCGTCTTTATGAGTAATGTATTCTTTTTTTCCAAAGCAGTTATCTTTTATTAATCTTAATTTCGTTTTGTTGCATTCTTTCATATCTCTTTGTATCAATGAAGTTATTCTATTTATTATCATATTTTTCCATTCTTTGCTTGTCAGCTTCCCTATTTGTTTTTCTGAGATATTTATGTTTAGTTCTTTTAAATCATTTTTTATTTCTGAGTTCCAGCAGTTATTTAAATTTAGACGTTTCTGTTCTTTGTAAACCTTTTTTGTTAGTCGACTGTCTTTCATTTTTATCATCTTTCTAAGGTATACAAGTCTTTTCATTTTTATCCTATATGTAATTGGCATAAGACCACATTCATATGTTATACCTTGATATGGTGTTGTACTTGGTATGGAATTAGTTTTTGTTACTGCATCTTTTTGCATTTTCTCTAATGTTTTTAATTGTTGCTTTGATATATTTGTCCATGTTTCACATCCATATAATATTTTGGGGATTAGTATAGTTTCAATAAGCTTCAGAGTGATCTCCATTTTTTGTTTTTTGAAAGCTGGCTGATCAACAAGAAATTTAATTTGATCAAAAGGCTGATCAACAAGAATTTCCTGAGTGCTGATATACCACGGAATAGACTTGGAGCAAGTCTGGCCTTTGGGGGTTCTTTTTCAGGGGGTTTAAACGATTAAATTTTTATCAAATTTTAATTGAAGAAAAGATCAAATTTCTGCCTCAAGGTTCTTATAAAAACTGGTTCCTTTATGTGGGTTTCTACTGTGGTTTTTCTGCAATGTACCAGGTGAGTCAAAAAAAATTTAGGCGTTTGGAGGGCTGCGGAATAGAAAGTATGTGACCGATATTCAAAAATAAAATGTTAATCTATCAGTCAAAGGCTACCTCGGATGGCAAGATTTTGTTTGGTAAAATCACATACATCTTTATAAGACCCAACAACGATCAAAACGCTTTTAAGGGATTTGTATGGGAATCAGCATAGAGCTCAAATCTTTAAAAAGACGGGTGTAAAATTCTTTTACGTTTTTCTTTGAATCAAAGTGCTTGAAAGGAACTTTGGGCAATTTGCTGTAAATCTGCCGTGGCAATTTTTTGATATCGTGATTAGCTTTAAAATGGCGGCATTTATTGATTTTGAGGTTGTGACGTCATCAAATTTCTAAATCCCTAACCAGAAGAGCTACAAATTTCTGCTTGCAATCATATTGTAGACCTTCATAAACTATGGTTTTCTTGAAGATCGTGTCAATTTTCCTCACGTAATTTAAGGGTTACGATGATTTTAATTTTCTCAAAATTTTTGATGGATTTTTACAAAAATAATCAAAATGCCGCCATTTTGAAAATAATCAAGATATTAAAGAATTGCCACGGCAGATTTACAGCAAATTACCCAGAGTTTCTTTGAAATCATTCAATTCATGGAAAAATTTGACACAATTTCACACCCACTTTTTTAAGATTTGAAAGATTTGAGCTCTATGCTATGGGAATCGAGAATTCCACATTCCATTCTGGTCTATGATTTATATGGTCTGTAAGTTTACAATGCTAGTTTGAGATGCTGAATCCCAATTTCAATGGAAGGTAAATCATGGCCCAGAATGGAATGTGGAATTTTTGCTCCCAAACATGCCCTTTAGTAGCATTTTCTTAATTTCTGGATCTGTAAGATGAGGGTTACTGCCAAACAAAATTTTCTCATCTAGTTGACCTTTGACTGATTGATGAACTTGTCAGTTTTGAATATCGGTCACATACTTTTTATTCCGCAGCCCTCCAAACGCCTAAACTTCTTTCGACTCCCTCGGTAGTTCTTATACAGTGCAAGGCGAGTAAAGAAGCTAACGGCTGTGGAATGAACAGCATGCCGTAGATATTCAAAACTGAAACGTTAATGTGTCAGTCAGAGGCTAACTATAGATACGAAAATTATATTTGGTCAAGTCTTATATCCCTTAAGCCTGGTTTTCATTAAATCGTAATTCATCGGCGATTAATGGCGATCCCATCGCCGATGATCGCCGATGTTCTGTTTTCATATGAAATTGTTGACTTGCAGCATCGGCGATCATCGCCGATGTGCTGTGAAAAACAAAATTTTTTGATTCTGAAAGTTGATCAGCGATGGTTGCCGATGATCGCCGATGATCGCCGATGCTTCCAAGAACTTGGTTTTCATAAATCTTAATTCATCGGCGATGATCGCCGATCATCGGCGATGAATTACGATTTAATGAAAACCAGGCTTTAGACCCAGAAAATAGGAAAATGTTGGCAAGGGACGAGGGAACTCTGCTACACATATCGGTTGAAGTCACTTGAATCACTGGAATAGACCTTTTAGCTATTCTACAAAAGAGCCTGGATCGAGCGTTATTTTTATACATTTTTATACACGAGGCTCGATCGAGTGGCGTTAGAGCTTCTATCACAATAGACGATTACGCTAAAGATGGCGGCAAGGAACTTTTTACCAAGATGCACTGCGTTCTTTAATCGAATTCCTATACAATCGCTAAGGATTCGTAATTCGAACGCAATGCATCTTGGTAAAAAGTTCCTCGCCGCCATCTTTAGCGTAATCGTCTATTGTGCACATTCGAAAATTCTACAGAATTTAGCAAAATAGACAGAGCAGAAACTGCGAAAAATTACGTCATCAAACAATCTGAGATGAGGAAGTTTGGACAGATAAGCTGACTCGTAAACCAAAAGTCAGAATGGCCGTAAGTTCTAATCCCGCGCTGAACAGTTTGGTCGCCGTCCGTAACTCTAGCCCGGGTGGACCAGAGCCATGTGAGGGAAATCTGGTAGCTGTGGCGGACTGATGGTAAAACATCCGTGGCCCCTGCTGGAAATAAGTCTCTCCAACCTTCGCAGGCTAGCCACGTTAATTATAAATACCTACCTACCTACCTACCTAGTTTTATGTCCTACGAAGAAAATGTCAAGTGTTGCCTAATTTTGGGATCTGTTGCAGGGAGCTAAGGGGGCTCAAAGTTACGAGTTTTCGCGCATGCGTGCGCAGTTTCTGCTCTGTCAGCAAAATCTCGTTCGATTCCGATTCTTTTCATAATAGCTAAAAAGTCTATTAACAACCATAACGACCTAAGACCCACAAATGCACGAGAACGACTCAAAAGAACCAGAAGACTAAGTATGAAGTGTAAACACTCAGTTGCTAGGGTCGTCAGGGTGGCTAAAATTTGGGTAGGGCTCTGCCATGAGCATATTCAAAGTGGTACCGTTGGCTAGGCCAAATTTTACGAAAATTGCATCCTTGCCTTGACCAATTTCTATAAAAATGATACCGTGGGCTAGCCTGAGATTGATAAAATGATACTCCTGGCTTAATCCATTCCCAAGCCGTTCAAGTCAGCAGCATATATCTCAAAATTTCCTAGTTTATCATCAACAAAGATGGGTAGTCAGGATGAAATTCGGACTTTCAAACACTGTTGTAGACTCCTATAGTGAATACACGACCACTCCCTACACCAATAATGTCAAATAAAATAAGATACTTTGGCTGGACCGCGGCTAGATAAAATTTCAAAAAGTATGCCAATGGCTGGACTAGAAAGTCCAAAAAAAGATACGGTAGATTATCGGCACATCCCCGGGTACCTTCACTTTGGTAGGCAGGACCTCCCCCCACCATGTGTTTCATAGTTTACGTTCAATCTTTTGGGTCACTTTTTCCAATTTCCAACCGTTCAAGCGACTGCAATGACTTTATGTGGACCAGGCTTTAATCACAAAAAAGCTGCTCACTTTAAAACTTTTTCCATATGATCTCCATGTATTTGTTCAGCGACCATTGCATGGTATTCAATATATTTCCTTTCTTCAACAGATAAATCCTCTTTTTTCTCATTCCTGGCCTCAGCGGAAATGACGTCATCTTGTTCCCATGGGAAAAGAAAAACGGCAGCCAAACTAACAGCTACTAAAAATGGAACTACTGCAAGTACGCGAATGCTGTCCATTATGTTGACTTTATGGTTCAAAATAAGGCGAGTGAGATATTTGTGTGACGGAGGATGATCTTGGAGGCTAGATACCCTCAATTACATGGTATATCATCTCTGCACAAGTTACCGGTGTTCGTATGATGCCAGACTGTGCTGTGGTCTTACAGCCCAATAAACAAGTCTGAAGAGTAGAAAGTTGTGTCGTGGGAAACTAAATACCTTCATACACTGGATCTATCTCTGCCATTGCAAGTTATCAGTCTTGGTATAATAGACAGCTGTGGTCTTTCAGGCCAGCAAACAAGTTTGCAAAGTAGATAGGTGTGTATAGGAAATTGCTCTCGGAAGCTGACTGCCTTCGTTTACTTGATACTTCAGCGCTGCATTACAAGTAATCGGTGTTCGTATGATGGAAAACTGTAGTCCTTCTGCCCACGATAAAAATTTGGAATGTGGCGAGATTTGTAGTCAAGGGTGGCCTTTTAGGCTAAGTACCTTTACTCACGTAGTCCGTGTCCGCACAATGCGTAATTACAATCCTTCAGCAAGGATCAGCGTCGTCAGTGGTGTACTAGAAGCTTCTCTTGGAGGCTTAGTACCTCCTTTTATTATCCATGTGAAGAGGGTAGCAACAGCAGCCTTCAAAATAATGCTCCAACAAGGTTACAACATCCTGTGTGGTAATTCACGCATTGAAAAAGTACACGTGTTGGGCTTCAGAACCAACACTCGATTGAAATTGTAGCTAACACGAACAGCGGCTGATTGTGAAGATTTCTCCTTGGAAGATTTGTCAACGAGTTCAAAATTGAGGATTTTGTTCCACACACCAGGCAGCAAAGAGCATTTAGTAAACAAATGAACAAATCTTTACCACTCTTCGAGATCGAGTTCTAGAGCCATGTATCACAACCGCATGCTGGCTTACAATGCAATGCTCCTAGTGCAAGGAGTTGTTTCTTGTTCAAGCATTGCTGATCAAGAAGTAGCTCAATTTCTGAAACAGCCGTTGTGAATTTGCTGATTGTTCTTAGGCCTTACGCCTCTAATTCCAAGTGAATTTGATATAAATCATTGGCAGTAGATACTGTATCAACCAACAATGCTCGCAACACGCTAGAATGGTTTAGCGACATTGAAGAAACGTTGCTTGCACAACGTAATTTCATTGTAAACAATTAGTTAACATGCTCACAATCAAATCAGCTACAATTGAAAGTAGATTGACTGGCTTGAGCAGAACAATGAAAAGGTAGCTGTTGAACACTGCTGGTGCCCGCATACATCGGATACCCGGGGGGGGGGGTACTTGACCAGGGAAGTGACGGGGGTGTGTGGCAAACCGCTCAACACCCTATACCCTGTCGCATAAAAAATTGCCCAAAAGTATACCCTGTCGCATAAAAATTTAACCAAAATCCATTGTTTCATGATAACTCTAAAAGGTGTGCTTCCACGTGATACCCTGTCGCATAATTTTCTTATCAATTGTAATACCCTGTCGCATAATTTTTATCAAAAAAGGACACCCTGTCGCATAATTTTTACCGTAAAAAGACACCCTGTTGAGCGGCACATCATGTCAAGTCAAGTATGGGAGTACCCCCCCCCCCCCCCCGGGATCGGATACTGTAACAAACCACTTTATAGTCAAAGCAAGAGTAGTGTGACCAGCATAATCCTAAAATATTTGATTTGTCCAAATCATCAATGGATTATTAATCGAATAATAATTCGAATAATGATATGACATGTGGTGTAAGGCCCTCGTACTGCTAAATACATTGAATGCCTTGTTTTGTCTTCCTCAAGCACACACATCCGCTGAACTATTGTCCAACTTAACAAAGTGTAGGGGCTGTCAGTTGAATGAAAACATTATTATTATTTGATTCTAGAAAATCAATATTGAATTATTTTACGATTAATATTCGCATAATCTATTTCAATCGGTCACACTACTCTTGCCTCGACTGTAAAGAAACTTTTAAGATACTGGAAAATGATTAGCCCCTTCTGCTCATAAGAGACCCGAGATTCTTGAGATTCATATCCAAAACAAAGTTTCTCGTATTTTGATTGACACTATATTCTTCTCTGATGATCTAGAAGCATTCCATTTCATGTAAGGTTGATATAGGGGTCACTGGGGGGTATGCAATTCCGCATTTCCGCAATTTTTCTGCCCTGTTTCCGCAAATCCGCATACAGAAATTGGCTATTTCCGCTATTCTTTAGGGTTATGAGCATAGTCTTCCTACTTCATATAAAACACAACATAAACCATTTTCTTTCCATTTTGCACATGACCGATCAGACTCAAGCAGTTTGCAGTCATCATGGGTGATTATTTCGCGCGAAAAATTTCGTTGTTGCTGTTGCTATTGTGGCTGTTGTCTTCAGATCTTTGTGATATGTATTGTTTTTGTTTGTTTTAGTGCCTTTAAGTAAATGTTACACAATATTTTGACGAAATGAGCATCAAATCTGCGATTTTTTAGCAACTAATATTAACTTTGCAGAAATATCCGCATTCCGCAAAAATGCAACAAATATCCGAAATCCACAGAAATGATGTTTAATTTCCGCATTTCCGCACCGAAAATAGGCCGATATCCGCTTTCCGCAAAACCCCAGTGACCCCCCCGTTGATAAGAAGTTGGAATCTTGACAATCATTGATAACATACAGATATGGCTAAATATGGCTAATATATGGCTAAATATGGCTACTATGTGGCTATATATGGCTAATATATCTATAAATAACCCTATTCTATCATAAATTAGTTTTCTAGGACTTTCTAGAAAAGAAAATAGAAACTTAAGAAACTTGAGCTTAAAAGATTGAGAAGCTTCATAGATGTAAGAAACATTTTAGGCTCAGGTGTGAAAAAGTGGTTTCTTAAATGGGGGGCCTGTGTAGCAAGAGCTTCAAATCAAAACAAGATACCGTAAATGGCTGCACGTGTAAATGGCACAGCGGATTAAGAATTGAAGTAAGAATATGCAAAGAATTTGGGCCCAGTACTAAAAGTTTCTTACAATCATCAGAGTTTGAGTGCTCGGAGTTTCTTGGGAGTTTCTCAAAACTTCTACAACGATCTTCATTCTCATTACCTGTTCCCTCACGTAAATTTGAAAGCAAGATTTATCAAGTCTTTCCCATGTTTAGACACTACTCAAGTACCTTCCAAAAAATATGATGATACAGGAAGCAAGTGAAAATAAAGTAAATACATGCTAAGGATTTATTGTATTGAAATTAATAGCTTCTTAAGTTATGTTTTCGACGCACTTCCATTTTCCATTTCCTAAGTTCGGTTCGGTTCGGTTTTTATTTTAAACTGTTAGTAAGCATTCGCAACATCAAAGGAGCGGGAAGCAAAACAGTTCCAACTAGGAAATATCCGTGTATCATAATCTTTAAAATATTCATTCATCAAGATTAGGAGATTGCTTTTCCTTTGCCTTTCAAAAGTTTGAAGTGTTTGAAATGAGAAGCATCGCTGCGTAGGAGCTCAGGCGCAAAATACTGTTTGAAGTTGTTTGAATTATGGCGGCCTACAGCCCATGTAGCGTGAGACGAGAGAAGAACGATGGAATAGCAACGTGATCATATCTTTCCCAAAATCCAGTGCAAGAGAACCTAAAATATGGGTAAGAATATACTTTTGGTCATTAAATAGGCCATATCAACGGTACATTTTTGGGCCTTATGTCATGATCATTTTATGGACCGAATTCAGATGCACAACATTGACATGTTTGATCTACATGTGAAAAAAGCACTGCATCGTCTACTCATGTAACTGGCTTTTTTATACTCAATAAGCATTTACATAACATTTTACTAACTACACTACTTACAAAATCATTGAGCTTCGCTGCGAGGGTATTTCGCTAGGTTAAGCTAGGGAGGCGAAATGTTGTTGCAGTTGGGTTGAAGGGGTTGAAGCAAGCAGTGGGTTGAAGCTAAAGGCCTAAGCACGATTTTCGAACGGAATACAAACACTGCATGGCTGGGGTGAGTATTGAATCATTATTGTTTCTTCGTTAGTTTAGAAAGCACTACAATAGTGTCCAATAGTTTCTCGAGGTTGCTAGAAAAACTAGGGCATGATCAAGTTTCAAATTACTTGAAGGTGCATATGAAATTTTCAAAATGTCAACACGCATTTTTAAAGATGCATAGCACTTTAACGTCACTACTTAACGTAACAGATGCGTGGTTTTCTAACATTGACAAACGCAAAATTAACATAAGCGTATTTCTAGACCTCAAAAAGGCTTTCGATACGGTGGACCACGGTATTCTCCTCTCAAAGCTTACTAAGTACGGCGTTGTAGGGACACCTCTTCGGTGGTTCACATCGTACTTGACGAATAGAAAACAATACTGTCAAGTGAATGGCCACAAATCTAGCCTAAAAACTGTTCACTGCGGTATTCCTCAGGGTTCGTGCTTGGGGCCTCTCCTCTTCATTCTGTATGTCAATGACTTTGAGCAGTGCCTCAATAAATGCACCACAAACATGTATGCGGACGACACCAGCGTAACTTGCTCTGCTGAAGATATTGACGAACTCTGCAATGATCTAAGAACTGAGGTTGACAATATTGCAGAATGGTTACGGCAGAATAAGCTCAGTCTGAACACTGATAAAACAGAATACATGGTTGTTGGTCACAAAAGACAAACGAACCGTATCCAAGGTCCATTAGAGGTAAACATAAATGGAGGACCAATCAAACGGGTCAAAAAAGTCAAATACCTTGGAATTACAGTGGACGAAAACCTTACATGGAACGAGCAATATAAAAACCTCAAAGGTAAAATTAAAAATGCTCTCTCGTCCCTGCGGAAATTAAAGAACATACTACCGCAATCAAAATTGGATCAGGTGTACAAGGCACTGCTTGAGAGTCATCTGAGATACAGTGATGAACTATGGGGCAGTTTGTCAAACACAAAGCTTGATCATCTTCAGCGTCTGCAAACTAGAGCACGAACGCTAATAGAAGGCTCTAGATTAAAGGATGGATGGAGATGCAATTGGCTTTCAGTCCAAAACTTGATAAAATTTGACAGGGCCGTGATGATCTATAAAATAATGAATGGCCTCTGCCCGGACAACTTAAGAGGGAGACTTGTTACCAGATCTCAAATATCTAGTTATCAAACAAGAAATCAGTTAGATATTGACACTCCAAGGCAGAACCTAGAATTCTCCAAAAACAGTTTTTTCTATTCTGGTGCAAAGACGTGGAATGAAATCCCATTAGAAATCAGAACAAGTTCCACTATCACCCTATTCAAAAGGAAACTGAAGGAATTCCTACAAAATTAGCATCCTTCCCGAAGCACGATCCCTAGGAAGACCAGCAAAGTTGTAAGATTTTATATATATGTAAATAGACATTTGTATAGTTTCTCTTTTCTTTTTTTTTTAGCTGATAGGGTTTTGTGTTTAAATATGATAAAATGAAATGAATGAAACTGCCCATGGTGCAATATGCAACGCATCACTTGTGGTAGCGCCATCTTCTTGAAAAGATTTAAAGCTAGCTTGGCTAAACCAAAAAGTGATTCTGCCACCGGTACCCAATGAGTGTGGAAACAACTCAATGGGTACCGGTGACAGAATGTGACAAAATCACTTCGATTCGAATTCCAGTTAAAAGCCGAAAGATCGAAGTATTTTTGATTAGAAAAAATTTTTTGAATTTGATTTGATTTTAAATTCTTTAGGCACGGTGGCCACGCCAATCAGAGGATTGTTTCAAAGTGGGCCGTGCTACTACATACAAGTAAATAAATAAAAAAACTTCAATAATCTTATTTACAAAACGTCTTTATAAACAAATTAAAAATACTGCTAACCATAGCAGGTGAGAGAGAATTAGCATTGACTGCTGACGTTGTTGCTGATACGTTTTTTGAATATTTCATAAGTTTTGGATGATTTGACTTCAGTGATTTTGTGATTTTTCTTGCTGTCTTACCAGCACTAGATGTGTCGGTAAATTGATCTTTGAAAAATTTTCATGATTGTTAAGTGGCTGAAACAGGGCCTAGAGCATTGACCAAATTGTAAGATGACATTTAAGAGGAAGATGGCATATACGTCTTCCACTACGACCCTTCCTCACCTCTCCCAACCATGTTTTTGTCGCATAAACCGTGTTTGTACTGATAATAACTGCAGTACTTTCAAATTTTCTTTTTTTTTCATCCTTTCTGTTATACCAGCACCGCTAAGGGGACCATTATGGAAATAAGTTCAGCTTGACCCTTTAATGCTATCCCTGCCACTGTAATTAGGGGTGTTTTCCTTTTTACGTTTTTAACTTTAAAATTATATTGTATTGTATTGTATTGTACCGTTTTTTATATTTGTTATCATAACTTGTAGATATTCTTTTTAAATGGCAAATTGATACATGCATACATACATAACTATAGCGAGGGTTGTTTCCTAATTTTGAGTAGGACTAGGTCAGCCATCCATCTCAAGGTATTGGAAGTGGTGTTGATAAGACTTCGAGATCCTTCCTTCTGCCGACAGGAGTTTCTTTTCATATTGCGATTGTATTGAATTGGCGCGAAAGGCTTTGCTCTTTGGCGGTTGTTGATTGAATTTAGCCAATCAATGCCACGGGTGTAATGGACACGTGACTTTTAAATTCCTTTTGTTTGTCTGGTAATGAGGTGACCTGTTTGCATCATTAATTTGTTCTTCGCATGAATCGAACAGACGAGTTTGCGACGAAACGCGTTTCGGTTATTCAACGTTTTTCTTTATTGCAATTACTGGGGAGTTACTAACTTAATTCTTTCCTTTCAGATAGTAAGATGAAATAGGGTTTTCTCTTGCAGGTTCCAATAGTTTTCTCTCTAGTTACAGGTTTATTTTCGTTGTTGTTCCCCTACAGGAGTTGACAATCTTCTTTCTACAGATGACGATGTTTTTGTTGGGTCTATGTCAGGGAGTCTATAGCTCCCTGGTCTATATGTTTAGTCAAATGAGTCCATTATATAAGGTTATTTCAAAATCTTCCTGTAGATGTTGTGCTCGTAGTGACATCAACACATTCCAAACAAGCATTTCTGCATCTCAAGGCGTACACAAGATCGATAAAAATCCATTTAAATTTCTTATTACATTCAAGCTATGGATGATCACTAATTTCATTTGTTTTATCATACTGCACGCATTTTGTCTTATCACAACCTACGATACGCTACGAAAAGCAACATTCATTACTTCAAAACAAATTTCTAGTAAATTTCTCAAGAAACTGTCAACATATTGGGAATTTTTTTACGACAAACCTACAGGGCGATATGTATAACCTGCATCTTTTTAGGAAATCATCGATATTTGACCAAATTACTGCCTATTGATACTGAAGCATCCAGATTGAGGAGCCATAACATGACAGCATATGAGCCGTGTGTTGAGCGGTGGGGACACTGGAGGGGGATCAAAGGCAGTAGCAATTGCTGTCGTTGTTGTTCTCTCGTCTGGGGCTCCTGTTGTTCGACATCATGCGCCAATGGTGGCCAGATATCCAATGTGACACTGATTCTAGTATATATCAGGATTTAATCGCATGTGTAGCATTTTTTAGTTGTTTATTTAGTTGCCATTTTTTGCATGTCTTTATGTTAATGGCCAAGGCACAGTCATTGTATTTTGCTCCATGTGGTCCCGCCCCGTAATGCTGTATAGATATAGAGGTAACATGTATTGTAATATTTCATATAAAGAGAAAAAACGTTACTGGCTATGTTGAAAGATGTTCTGTACGGTCGTGACATGGATAAGATAATGGTCCATTTCCATGGAAAGAGATGATGATATCTAACGTTGGAAAGCCTCCTCTTTTATCTCATAAAACATCATTTGCAAAGCAAACCTAAGAACGATATCATCATGAAGACACAGTTTTCGATTTTTTGTTGATTTTCACTTGAAACTATCTATCTATCTATATAGGCAGCTTTAAAGGACAAGTCCAGGGTTGATAAAATTATTGTTAAAAAGCAACCTTACCAACTGTTGAACACCAATCGTGAGTTCTTTCCAAGTTTCGATGCCTCCAACTTTCATACATTGGTTAATGAATCTTCGTAAGTTAGGCCAAATATCGTCGCCATTTTGTATTTTGAACGAGTGTGCGAAGGCGCGATAAAGACGCTAGCAATGCAAATGGTGTAATATCAACACATTTTGCAGCCTTGTTAAGGTCAACATGAAGTGACGTATAGAAAATGGCGTCATTTCGCACTTCTTAGCAGATTGAAATATGTAGTTTCGCAGATTGAAAGAGAAAAAAATTGAAAAAAGTACTACACACCATTCACAACAGTGTAATCTCTTGAATAATCAACAATTATACCAACCCTGGACTTGTCCTTCAACTTTTAATTGGAATTGCATTACACAGGTAGTTAAAAAATCAATCTATAGTCCACATTCGCAATTCGCAGTTGTTTCAGATAAACTGTGTGTCTGTGTGTCCCAAGAGGATGTACCGGCATTTCCCGAACAGCACAATTATGAATATAATGATAATAATAATAATCAATTTCTTTAAAGTTGGCTAGTACATAGCTAAGTATAGTAAAAATACTAAAATTGCTAATTAAGGCCAACTACTTAAAAATATACAATTTATAAAAAAGTATGATAAAATTATTTGATATAAAAATAGCAGATAAAATGGTTTGATGCAAGAAATGACATAAAATGTAGATAATAAAAGCCCAATCATAAAAATTCATAAAAATCCGACGTTTGGAATAAAAGGTCGACATAGTCTGCAAGAGCATTCTTCACCGTGCCACTTTTTTATCTTTGATTTAAACAATGAGAGAGATTCAGTATTCCTTATATCTTGAGGGAGGGAAAACCAAAGTTGAGGCCCTCTGTATCTGATGGATTCAGATCCAAAATGTACGGTCTTTATACTTGGTAATACAAATTCATTGTTATTTCTTAGGTTATAAATATTATCTCGCTCTCTGAAGATCTCATTCATAAAAGGAGGGTTCAGATTGTTCTGCGTTTTAAATATTTCTGTCATTAGGGTTTGTAAATTCTTCGTGTGGATAGTAACCGCTTTATCTCTTTCTAATAAAACGTCAAAACTAGAATCATAATCTTTGTAAGCAATTCTTAAAGCCCTTTCGTGTATCTTATTAATTTTGTTATTCAAATACCTGCTGTGGAACATCCAAGCCAACTGGCAGTATTGAAACTGGCTCATTACAAAGGCTCTCATTAAGATTCGCAGTTTGTTGGAGTTCATATATGGAGACATACGAGAGAGTGCAAAAAGCTTATTACCAGATTTTTTACATAACTTGTTGATATGCGTCTCAAAAGTTAGTTTTTTATCAATCGTCACCCCTAACAACTTTTCCTCGTCGGTATTTCCAACAACACTGCTACCCACGTTAACAGTAACATCTTGATTTGAACTTTTCCCTAGTACCATGAAATGATATTTGTCGGTGTTTAATTTCATAAAGTTATCTGTAAACCACTGGATAATTACAGTCGAATCATTTTCCAAGCTCCAAATTACATTGTCAATATTCTTGTGGCATGCATATATGGTTGTATCATCTGCATAGTTGCAGATATCAGTTTCCTGAATGGAGAGCAACAGATCATTTATGTAAATGTTAAAGAAAAGGGGGCCAAGAACCGATCCTTGCGGAACACCTATGGCAAGATATTTAAATGTACTAAACGATCCGTTGATTTTCACCCGTTGCTGCCTATTCTCCAAAAAGCTGTGAACAAGGGACAGGGATTCACGGCTAAAACCATAAGCATGTAGTTTTGCTAATAACAGGTCATGCTTAATACAGTCGAACGCTTTTGAAAGGTCCATCAGGATTGCACCTACGTTCTCTCCATTATCTAAACTGACTTTCCATTTTTCGAGCATCCGAATCAAGGCGTGTTGTGTATTAAAACCTTTGCGAAACCCACATAGTAGAATTGATAGAAATGGCGTTATATATTTAATTATCTGCCTGTCCATAATTCTCTCAAAAACTTTGGAAACCGTTGGAAGTACACTTACAGGTCTATAATTTTTCTTTGATGTTTTCGCCTCTGCTTTGTGGAGAGAAGAGACATCTGCAGATTTTAGCTTATCTGGAAACGAACAATTTTCTATACCGTCATTAAAGATTATTTGCAAAGATTCAGCACAAATGTCAGAACTTCCTTTCAAAACTTTTGGAGGAATATTTTTGAAAGTCGTTGCTTTACTAGGATTGAGTCTGCCAATTTCCGTTTCCATCTCTTGAACCGAAACATTATTAAAATGAAATAAGCTGTCATTTTGCACAAGACTGCGGATTTTCCTGATTATGCATAGATTTGAATAAACTACATGCCCTCTAAAGCAAAAAGGCGAATTTAGTGTAGAAATATATTTCACCATAAAACCTGATCTATCGTTCAAGAGTTGTGGAAACTTTTACTTTGAAATCATTTTCAAATAATCTTGAGAAAAGCTAAGAGCTACCTTGATAAGCTACAATTGTATCAACTATCCTTTTATGAAACAAAATAGGCAACACATAGCTACCTGATGAGTCAGAAAAAACTTCTCACTTTTGAAACTTCCTAGCATCAAAAGGACTGGATGGATTGGAATCATGCACACTTTGCTGCATAGGTGATAGATTGAAGTATTTTTATGCTTCTTCTCGTCTTCGTACTAACACTGAAAATATAGGTAACTTCAACTTTACAAACATTCCATGGTCGCAAAAAGACTGAAAAAGGCCTAAAATACTTGATCAAAACATAAAAAATTCCTCTAATGAAACGCTAGAGGTAATGTAACTTCTCATAGGTGAATGATATCCTCTGAAAAATCATTTCCATAGAATTGAAAATATTTAGTGGCCTATTTGTTTGAAAACATATGTCTTATAACTCTTAAGAGGTGAGTATTGTTCTGTGTGAGGAGAGTCCTTGCGATTTGATCAATGTTTTAGGCCTTTTTTCAGTCATTTTGCAACAATGATATTTTTGTAAAGATGAACTTTCCTATATTTCCAATGCTCACAAGAAGGCGAGAAAAGTTGCAAAAATATTTCGAGCTTTCGGCTCTTAACAAGAATTTGGATCATTAGAATCTGTGAAGTACTGTTGGTGCTACGAATTTTCGAGGGTTGGAAGCTTTTTCTGGCTCATCCGTTATATATTTACTTGTACGAAGCAAAGATTTCCATGCTAAAAAGAAAATTACAATTTACTCACCAACAATGTGTTTTTGTGCAGTGTGCTGTTTTGACTGCCCCCGCAACTGACTACGCATGGTGTTTCGCAGCGGCCTGTTTATCACGGCGGGATAAAGGAAAACTACTTGTTCCCTGTGATAAAACAGTCTTCTGCGAAGCACCATGCGCAGTCAGTTAAGGAGGCTGTCAAAACAGCATATTGCAAAAAAACCCTGTTGGTGAGTACATTATGAGTTGGGGGGGGGGCAAATTTGCCCTCCCCCCTAGTAGATTTTTTTGAATAACTCTGCGAGGAAGAATTTTATAGCCATGAAACTTCTTGACTTTTTGCAACTACTTATTGTGCAACTTCTCAAAAAGTTTCATTGAAATATTTTGAAAAATGAGGGGGTGGGAGACAATTTTCTGGGACTGACCCAGGAAAAATCGCAAATTCTCAAATCTTAATTATCGCGAAAAAAGGAGCAGAAGTGGAATATTTTGCAAATTTCTTTTGTATTGTTGTGTTATTTGATGCATTCTATCATAAATATCATGTTTGGATGGAAATATGCTCCAAATTTGGTTTTATCTCGATTTTCCTGATTTTGGCCAATTTTGCCACTTTTCTTGACCACGCAAAGGAAAATGCTGACGTAAGCAAAAATGGTGGCTATTTTTAGGTTAATTTTTATATTTACAGAAACTACATGCCTGAGGCTTTTAGCGCACCAAATTTGGTCGCTCTACCCATTACCAGTCAAGAGTTAGGTAAGGGGGGGCTTTTTAGCCCCCCCAACCAAAATAGTACTTTCAAATAGCTCAACCACTATAGGGTTCAATTTATTAGGTTTTGCTCATTGAAGAATGGTTAGGTTTAGCTCTTCTTTCAGTATGCCCATAACATAACTAACTCCAAAGCGAAAAAACCCACAGCTCTAGAGTGAGTGGTACGACCAACATTGGCGAAATAAACTTCAACATCTAAGTTAGGCTCTGCTGCAATATCATTGATATGCCATTCAAATTGGTGTATAACATTTGACAGATCATCTTGGCAAACGCCGCCCATACTGGGACATCCTGTTAACTAACTGCAGTTGTGTTAAAGCGTTCGAAAAAGCTTCAAGGGATACTAAGAACTTTTCAAACCCTTTCCTTAAATTACAACTGATGTGTGTTTTGCACTTTGTACGAAATGACGCACTTCCAACAAGACAAGTCATTCCAAACAAAACAATATAAGGAAACTTGGTTTTCATGCACAATAAAATGTAAAAAATAGTACTAAAATGTAAATTAAATGACTATCGATGGTTCATGCAAAATTGTCAAGAAATTGTGACTCACAGCTCCGTGTTACTTCTTTCGATTTCTTCTGCGTTTCCTTCCTCTTGGTTTATCGTCAGCTCTTGGGCAAACGAAGCAAATACACTGTTGACAAGAAGGCAATAAGTTATTTCACGATACTACCGCACGAGTCATAAAAATGTTTAGACGCTTGATATTCTGTAGATGTCGAACCACGTAATATGCCCATACCAACCGGCTTTGTATTGCAAAAGAGAAAATAAAGCCTTGAAAGTACAGTATACACCGAATTAAAAGTATAGACTGAGCTTGTGAGGTCTGTGCACTAAGAACAAGGGCTTTACATTTTTCTGTACAACAACAAAAAATTCTACATGTATCATTTAGTCAAATACATTTTGTTACTGTCATGTCGTTTGAGTTCATTGCAAATCTCACAGGCCTAAAGCAGTTGCTGTGGCGACAAAAACGCGTCCTCATATCGACTTATACCAAGGTACGGGAAACCCGAGGGAAATGTGCGACTAATCTGTAGGAGTGTCGGGATTCTGCAAAGTCTCGTTTTGAAACTTGAAGATAGCAACAGATTCCTATATAGTGATAATACCTGTGTAGCGAACACGTCATCTTACATAAGAAAGTTCAGTTTGCGAGAATCTCTCTGATCGGCTTCATATCATAAGCCATTTCACAAAAATGGTCCACCTCAAAGACTTCAAAACAGACGTAAAATCCTTGACCAAATCCGCTAGGAAATTTAGCCTCACAGCTAGACTCACGAAATCGTCCCACTTATCGTAACAACAACAACAACGACGACAATAGGATCTATTGATGGATCTATTTTCTTTCTACAGAGGAAGATTACTGCGTGAAAGGTATTCATTTAGCGATTTGTAGGCTAGGAAAACATCATTCTTTGTACAACAAGCTTCGTGTTCAATGTTCAAGCTCTTAAGACCAGACTTTGAAGCGATCCCGTCGAGTGTACGATAGCTACCGCTAGACAGGCCATTTTGAAAAATGGGCGCACTTATTAAGAATAATACTATGAGTCCCTATTAACCAATTGATATCAGAAAATCAAAGAACGTAGGGAAACAAGCGACGAAAAGGCATAAGTCTATAGATCGACACTGCAGTTGTTGAAATGATAGGTTGGCTTAAAACGAAGCTATTGTACGTTTGGAGTGAATTGTGTGCATTTCCCAATGAAGCAAGGAAGGTTGATTTATGCAAAAGATACTGTACAATTTTAGCATTATGTTGCTGGTATGAGACGAGTCTGTCTTTGCAAATACCCTGAAGGGCCTCCGAAACCACTACAGGGTAGAAATTGAATGAGACATGTTTTTGTGCTGAGAAATACTTTTGTTTATATCCATATAAAAAAATTACACTACATGCTACATCTACGTTCTACTATACTTTCTAATTACTCTACAACAATACCACACTACAGGGACGGGACCACAAGGAGCAAGAGACAATGACTACCCTGTGGCCATTAACATAAAGACATATAGATAAAAAATTTAATAAATTAAGACTAGATACTGATACTAACACATACTGGAATCTGTTCCACATTGGATGTCAGGCCAGCATAGGCGCGAGATGGCAAACGTATGCTGTCAGGTCAGGGTTGAGTTAACGATATCATTGAGAAATACTAAGATAACAAAAGAAAAAAGGCACATTGCAGCAACTACTGAAAATTTTTGTGGGGGCGCCCCTGGCCCCTTCTGCATCTTAGTCCTTGGTAGCAGGGCCACCGAGAGGGGGGCAGCATGGGCAATTTGCCCCAGGACGTCAGGTCTAAGGGGCCTCATAACTGAAGACTTTTATAGGACAAGACCAGGGTTGGTATAATTGTTGATTATTCAAGACATTACACTGTTGTGAATAGTTTGCAATACTTTTTCAATATTTTTCTCTCTTAATCCGCGAAACTACATATTTCAATCTGCTAAGAAGTGCGAAATGACTTTATTTTCTATAACGTCACTTCATGTTGACCTTAACGAGGCTGCAAAATGTGTTAATATTATACCACTCACATTGCTAGCCTCCTTATCGCGCCTTCGCACACTCGTACAAAAATACAAAATGGCGACGATATTTGGCCTAACTTACGAAGATTCATTAACCAATCACCAAAGTATGAAAGTTGGAGGCATCAAAACTTGGAAAGAACTCACGATTGGTGTTCAGCAATTGGTAAGGTTGTTTTAACAATAATTTTATCAACCCTGGACTTGTCCTTTAAAGTTGGAGGCATTAAAACATGGAAAGAACTCATGATTGGTATTCAACAGTTGGTAAGGTCACTTTATAACAGTAATTTTATCAACCCCGGATTAGTCCATTAAAGAGTGCAACATTACTAAAGCTCCATATGGTAATGGAAAGGCGAATGGACATTAAACATTTCAAACATACAATCTGGTTCTTCATTGGCAATTCATGTAAGACGTCGCAGAAGGTAGATTTCTTGATCACATAATAAGAACGGCTTAACAATATGCCAAAAATAGGCATCTCTACATAAAGGGATGCCACGGATGATAGCACAGCTGGTTATTATTCAGTTGTGATTGGATACTGGATCAGGAATTGATCGACGTAAAACTGTTCAGCTTGGAGAACTGATGGATGCCAAGATCGCAGCCAAGATTTGTTATGAGCATACAATTGATCAGCCTAAGTTTTCTCAAGGTATTTCTTCGACAACTATAAAAGGAAGGATTGTAGCCTAGGCAAAATGGACGGGGGTAAAATAAAAATAAGCTGTGAATCATGGTCTTCAAACAATATGATATTCAAAATGTCGGCTATTTCAAGTTTCTTCCAAATTGACTTTACAGTAAAGTACACTGGACCGTTTGGTTCTCCAACATGTTTATTCAAATATTCACCGCATTCTATTAACTGTAAGAAAAGGTCACTCGTTCAGACTATAATTCCCTACGCTCGAAGTCTTTCACAGAATTGATGAAAGGAATATTCCCACAAAATGAGGCACCTTGATTGAGCTCCAAACAGGGGTGGTCTGGTGCCATAATTGCAGGGTGGCTAGCAAACATTACGGGCCCCGGTCCAGGGTGTGGTCAATGAAATGTTTAACCACACCCACTAAGGAAATCACTTGAAACACGCTTGGACGATATCAGTCAATGATTAATAACTCTTACACTTTAGTTTGGGAAACACCCTTTGCACGTTTCGTACTTTATTCGAATCAAATGTTCTTTACAATTAACTTAGATTCTAATGTACAATCATGGTGAAAGGTCTTGCATGGCTCCAAATACAATTTATTTGGAAATGATAATAATAATGGCCAGAGTGGCAAATGCAGAAAGAGTAATGAGACTAGTCGCACCCTTCGCTGCATATTCTTACATCCCCAGCTCCTAAAATGAGTTGACCCTGCCCTTCATAACGAAATTCGTACTCTGGGGGGTCACTGAAACTAGATGCAAGCGAAGCGAGCAAAAATATGGTTCGTGGAGCTTGCTTCTTGGTAATTTTTCGTTGCCATGCCCTCTGGATCGTTGGAAAAAGCACCATTTTTGGAAACTTGCCATCGAAAAAAGCAAAGGATCACGACATATGGGGTGTCTGGCTTTCATATAAAATGTGGAAAGTATGACTTAATTAAACCAGAATAAAGATTGCTTTCGAATTAAGTGATATCAAAACTGATAGCTCGATAAATTCTAGTAAATTCCTCAAACACAGATAAATTTTGAGTCTTTTGCCCTCAAGCCGATTGAGCATAAAGCTGATGAAATGGTATGACAATAAGTTGACTTTAGTTTCAAAAACGAGGCAATACAGAATCCTGCCATTCCCACTGGTTGGTCGCACATTTCCCGCGGATTTTCCGTAGCCTTGTATAATACGTACAAGAAAGCGTTTTTGTTGCCGCAGCAGTTGCTTCAGGCCTGCGAGATTTACATTCAGCTCAGACGACATGGCAGTAACAAAATATGTTTGACTAAATGACACGAGTCAAATTAGCAGGTATCAGGCAATAAAACTCATACTCACCGGTTTAGTTGTTTTACAGGAAAATATAAAGCCCTCGGTCTTCATGCACAGACCTCGCAAGCTCCGTCTGTACCTTTAAGGCTTATATATTCCTGTAAAACACAAAACCGGTTAGTATGCGCAAAATATAACACATTCCAAGTTTCCCAATGCCCCAATGCCTATGCTGTAACTCAAAGATTAAAATCAGGAAGCAAAATTAACAAGAACATCAGAACGGAAATTAACAAATAAAGTTATGATGTTTACATCTGCAGAATTAACAGATTCTCCATTAAAAATTCAGACCGCACTTCGTAATTCCATTGCATCATTGTTGTAGTATGTAAATAACTCAAATCATGTCAATTTATGCATAGGTTCGAAATCGTTAACAAGGTTGGCGTAAGATTCTGTAAAGTGTAAAGCCTGATTTCCATAAAACCATAAGTGGCGGTGCCAGCGCTGAGAAACGGCTGTATCGGTGTTGCCACGTTTTCAGTTTTGATGAAAAAACTTCCTTATGGCGGCTCTACCATGGCTGAGCCTGTTGCTCTAGAGCGGTAGAGTCGATGTAAAAGTTGAATTTGGTTAAATTAAACCACAGGTGGCGGAGAATGATTCGGTAATGCTTGCACAATTCAGTGATACATACAAATGTACTTAGATTTAATCATACCTGTCAGTTAACTGTGTTAAATTTCTCTTGAATCCATATCTCTGTGTTATCGCTTAGGCTAAAGTTCATTACAAGCAGCCCCCTCCCCTCTGCCCCCCTCTCTGTTCGGTTGACCTGCAACTATGTGAGCTTAGCTTTACAATGCAGTCCTCCTGCCCACTCCCCGCCCCAGTCCCCTCTTTACAACTTCGTATCAATTCAATTCAATTTGGGCGTTTGGAACATTGGGCTCAGTAATGTGCAATAAAGATTGTTGAGTGCGACTAGTCTCATTACTTTTATTTGCCACTCTGGCTATTATTATCGTTTCCAAAGAGAATATCAGTCAAAGGATAGCCTGGACATAAAAATTTCTTTTGGTCAAATCCCCCCCGGGGGGGGGGGGAATAACTACCATATATGCTGAAATGGGATGTGCCATTTTTGGGGTCCCTTTTTTCGAGAAGAAAATAAATTTTGGGGTATCATTTTAGAAAAATAACTTGTTAGGGTATTGATTTTGACCTAATTTCACTCACTTGGTTAAAAAGTTTGAATCGTTGTCACAAGTCTAGGGTATACATTTTCATACCCTCGGTACCAGACTCTCCCAAGAAAGAAGTCTGGTACCCAGGGTAACATTTTCAATGGCTGGCAAATTCTGGGGTATCGCTTTTGCAAAAATTTATAAATTTTAGGATGTGATTTTAGACGTCAAAGGGTGCACTTCCGTCATCCGTATATTGAAGTTACCCCTCCCCCCGGGAATTACTCATCTGTCAGTGCTAGAAATGATAAAAAAGCTGGGTGGGGGTCAGTATAGGAATGAGAATTCCGACTTCGATTTTGGTCCAACAATATTTTCCGTGGGCTAAGTGATGCTTAGACCACTGCCATGCTCAGGACAGGCAAAAAGGGGCAAAAAGTGCCACAACTGTTATGGAAATGAAACAATGCACCGAACCATAGCTACAATCACGATGGAAGCTCTCCCATAGACTGATGACGATGAGTCCCTTGTATCCCTCCGATAAACCTTGCTTAAGAGGGACTCATAATGAAATAGTGAACAACCTGGCAAAATCTCCTGCATTCGATCGATCGAATCATGATCGAATGACTGCCGTAGCTCTGTTCAACGGCCACTCCTTGGAAAGAAATTGCGATAAAAACCACGTTAAGCAGACGTTTAATCAAGGAAACTTTGTATCAATCTGAAGAAGGAAGTTCACTTTACCAAGTGAGTGCAAAATAAGTCTTTCAACGCTACATTTTCCATGTTTTTAAGACCAAAACAAACCAGAGCGATTAAGAACAACCTGCCGCAGCAACTTCGTTCAAAATCTAGTCAACTGCATCATTCGAATTGAAAATTCGACAACATTGTTCTTGGCCAAATCTCGCAATCTGATTGGTACTGGAGGAATAGCGAAGTTTGGGCCTCAATAGGGCCAGGTTTTTCAGAGTAATTTTATGAGTCTCTATTGACCGAAGCGCCATCATCAAGTCAAAGAGCACAGGGAAACAAGAGACTCATCGTCATAAGTCCAGTTCTCACCAGGGACGCACATTAGGGGGGTGTGGGGGGGGGTGAGACACCCCCCCAATATTTTCAGAGTCGGTCCAAAATTTTTTCCATAAACGAAAAGTCGGTCCATGACGACGCTTGGATCTATCTTGGATAGTTCGAGTCCAAGTTGGTCCGACTTCTAAATGTTTTAGGCAGAGGTCGGTCCATGACGACGGTTGGAAATTTTACAAGCAATGCTCGACAGTGATCGGGAGAGTCGTTCTAAGCCAAAGTAGAAGATGGCATTCAAAAAAATTTTCCCACACATACTATTGAAGAAGTGCCCAGTCTACGAGTGGGCAAAGCAATCATTGGATTGTGAGACTTCTAAGATAAAGCAGAGGTATTTTTTGCCCAAACATTGATCTAAGTGTACAGCAGAAAGCTGTTGGAAATGTTCAAAGTTTCCAGTCTGGCACTTGGGTGTCGATAATGGCAGGGCCACTGAGGGGAGCAGTGTGCAGTTTGCCCCCAGGGTCTAGGGGGCCTCATATTTGAAGATTTCTTAGCATTCTGTCTGTAGGAAATTTTCTGAAATGCATTTAGGCCATTTTAAGTTAATCTAAAGAGCGTGAAATTTTCTGCTCGCTTCGCTCGCATGGGGCCTCATTTCGCAATTTTGCTCCTGGGCCTCCAAAACTTCTCGGCGGGCCTGGTGTCGGTGGTGGTAATTGTATGGGCCTGTATGGCGTCTGGCCTGACAGGAGAAACCTTCACCGTAAAAGCAAAACAGGCACAGTCGAATCAAAAAGCTTTGAGAAAATAAGTGTGAGGGGCTGCTCTTTTACTCTTACAGCGATTTTTGCTTTGTTTGCTATTGATTTTCCTTGCGAAAAAAATCTGCTTTTCTAAATGGTGTTTACTTGAAATCTATCCTGAAGATGCCAATTTAATCGAAGGGTAAAAATTTGTTCACGTAGAAGTGCTACAAAAGCAGTCAAAATTGGAGTCCCACAAGGATCGGTCCTTGGTCCCTTGCTCTTTAGCATCTACATAAATGACCTCTGTATCATTGACCAAGACTCTGAGATGTGCAATTTTGTAGATGATAACACCTTATACTCTTGTGGACATGATCTAACAAGAAATGGTGACCAATTTGGAGAATGATCTCAGTAACTAACTCGAATGGTTCAAAAGCAATGGAATTGTTGCTAACCCAAAAATTCCAGCCGATGTTCCTTGGATTGAACTGGAAAAAAGCTCAACTGGAAAAAATGTAAAAAATTCTTTTTGGAAGTGTTTAGAAGTGACAAACATGGGATCAGGAGAGGTGTTCTGAGCCAAAGTAGAGGGCATGTCCTCAAAAAATTTCCTGGGGGCCTTGCCCCCAGACCCCCTCCTTTTCCCACCCTCAGTTAATCTGTACTACTTGTATCAAAGTTCCTCAAGAGTACAAACAGCCTGTATACATCCAGTCAGTCCAAGAAAATTTAGTCGGTCCAAAATATGCTGACACCCCCCCAAACAAAATTTGAATGTGCGCCCCTGGTTCTCACACCCACAAAATCTTAGAAGGCAACAAACAAAAGCATTTTGAAGTAATATCTAGTCATCGATAGATGCAAATCATCAATAGTAGGCCTAATAAAATTAAAATCTTGCAATAATTTATACGCCATTAAATGACCGAGTCACAAAACAATTAATTTTCAACTACAGTACAGTAAAAACCCACATAAAAGAACAAGTGGATTAAGAACACTCAGGATGAAATTTGGTTGAAAAACACCATGTACATAAGAACACATTCAGCCTGAAAAATGAAAATTGTTCTTACATATGACTTATTGAGTTAGGTGTTTATGCTTTAAATTTCAGAGAACATTAGACATAGTGCAGATTGTTCTACTGCTGCTAAGGGATTTTCAGGGTAAATTGTTTTTGGACTTTGTTAAATAAAACCAGATACTAAATTAAATGAGAGTTACCTTACCTTCTCTGGCATTTTGGCAATCACATTTTCTATCAAGAACACGTTAAGAACACTTCCAGACTGTTTTTGCAGAAACATCCTTGTAAATAAGGACGAAGTCAGCCTGAAGTCCAAAATACGTGTTCTTTTATGCGGGTTTTTACAGTAATACATTTATTCAGAATATTTTCCGTAAGCGGTATTGTAATGAACGAAGAGAAAAAGGTCAACTACACAAGAAGGAGAATAGAAACAAAATACTGAATGTTCATACGTATTGCGCATTGTTGTTTGAGGTTAACGGGCCATAATCACCCAGGGCCCTTTGCAAGCACGCTGCAATTACAGAATGTTTGAAAATCCAATTTGGCCCATTCGCAAACTATAGATCTGAACTGGTAAAGAAGGTTTGCCCCAAGCTGAATTTTCCGTTTTTCAATCAAGTCAACTTCAGCATTGTGGATCCATATTCTTGCTTAGACAAAATTTGATTTCAAAATCAAATTTGGCCTAAGCAAGAATATGGATCACAGTGCAGAAGTTGCGTTGATTGAAAAACGGAAATTTTGAAGGGCTTTTATAATACAGGCAAAGTTTGTTGGCTTTGCTGCAGATCTCATCAGTAAATAGAGTTGCTATGAGAATAAGATTAAATACACAAGGAATGACACACTGAAACATTCTGCAAATTCTGGTGAGAAATAAGGAGCTTTTAGAGCACAGTCAAAGTTTGTTAGGTTTGCAAGAGATGTCATCAGTAAATTACAGTGTTTCATAAGTATGAAGTATCTGGCGAGAACAGCTGGCTAAGTATAAAACAGGTGAACGTTTCAGATGAGCTTAGGAAAGTAAGAGGCTGAAATAGGTTGCGGGCTCTTCATTTTTAACTGCAAATGTAACAAAACACTGCATCCTTTGTTTTAAGTTCCCGCCAATTACAGTGCCAGAGAGACGAGTCCGTTCTTCTCCATGCAGTACATCAAACAGCAAATTGCTTGGAGAGGTAGACTGCGAACCTGATGATAAGCCCACCGGTAGGGTCTTAAGTTCAGTTTAAAATCTGGTAAAGAAATCATGCCATTGCCATATTTCTAAACTTTATTCCATACCAGTAATCTATTTCCAACATGTATTAAAGGTCTGGTCCTCAAATTCTCAAATAGTAGAGATCCCCCTCCCTGTTTCCTTGCAAGTTGGACACTGTAGGCGCTGTATGCATGGAAAATATTAAAAATCTATGAAATGCCTTCTTCCACGCTAGAATTCAACTTGTTTTGGGATCTGCTGAAAGGTAAATGCAAAGAAAAGCCTAGTGATGGTTTTTGTGAATCACCTGGAAAAGTCCACATACGACTGAAAAAGGCTTTCAAAAAGGGATGTCAAGAGTCCCGACAGGCGGGCTGAATTTTGCCAAATTTCTTCCGACAGAAACCCAAAATGCCCTCTGAAAGGGAGGCTAGATGCTTCCGACAGGGGGGCTGTAGCCCCCTCTAGCCCTCCCTTGGAATCTTTACCCTCAGTTAGCAAAGAATGCGTCAAGAAAGTCACTGATCCAATTCCCAATTAAATCAAGGGTCGTGAAAAGTAGGTTGCCACTAAAAGTCTAATGAATTACATGTAATTAGGTAATGTTGGATATGTTTCTGTCAAAAGGAACTTGCAGGTACTTAAATCCAAAGTAATAACATTTATCATAGCAGGTTTGTTTGTTTGTTTTCAATTTGTTTTGAGTGAGCTTGTCAGGATTTCTAGCGACTGAAAGCTAATTTAGGCCCACTGTGCATGCCGCATCCAGGCATGGGACCCCTAGTTTAACGTCCCTTCCGAAGGACGACGAGGTGAGTTGCGAGGTCAGTCCTCAGAGGTCACCCATCCGAAATCTGACCTCACTCGACCAAGCTTAACTTCAGTCACCTGACGAAGACTGTATAAGCCACTCAGCCACTCACCCTGCAAGGTAAGTTGATCTTTTGGTTTGCAACGGGAAAACCCCTTCTGAATGTTGGCTTTGAAAACAAGACACTGTAATAGTATCTTGGGGAACACTAGGAATTCCCATGCAATGATATTTTTAGGAATGATGTCATGGATTACGTCATTTTTGTGAAAAATGAAAATTTTCCGAACACTGAGTTTAACGCTATAGTCATTAATGAAGATACGTATAGTCGACACGTTTGAAAAATTCAATGTATATCCTAATTTTGTTTGACTTGTCACATTGATGCTATTCGTATTTTTTTATAAGAAACTAAGACTTTGGGCCACTTTCAGAGGTTTCATAAGAATCTTCATGTTCGCTGCTCGGTCCCTCAAGAACATTTCAAAACAAGGTTTTTTTTTACCCTGGGTACTCCTTTCATTTAAATTTTGAGGCTCTGGTACCCAGGGTAGGTTTTTTTAAGTCTTTCCAATGTCTAGTATCTTACAAGTTACATGGTACAAGAAGCAATTGGAAATAAAGTAAAATTATGTTAAGGATTCCTTTATACAAATAAATAGTCTCTTAAGTTATATTTGCCCATTACTGGAGTGTCTTAACTTTTTGGCAATCTGAAAGTTGAGTTTCTTATAAAAAAATACGTGTACAATGAATCTCAGCTAGCTGAGGCCACAAATTAGCATTCAACAACAGGTGTATTGGTAATGATGCTGTTAACAAATAACGGCTACGAACGATGCTTTAAGCGTGAAAAGAGCATTAGTTTATTGCTAAATTAATCATAAAATATGGGTGTGTCTTTCTCAATGTAAGCATTATATCTGCAACTCTGTTTTGTATTCTAATGCCATATTAGGCCAAATATTTAATTACTAAAGTTAATACTGTCCTGTCTATGTAGAACATAAAATATCACTTCTGTTTTGCAGATGCAAACAGAATAAACTGGCCACAGTCAAGAAGTTAGGGTCGCTAGGTCTGCTGAAGCAAAATGGGTAAGCTTGGGGTAAAATGGTTCAAGCGAAAACCCGTGGGAGGGTTTAACCACCATATATGCTGGCACAGGATTTGCAATTTTTTGGGGTGCCTTTTTTCCAGCAGAAAATAAATTTTGGGGTATCATTTTTGGAAAAAATCACAAGCAGTCATAAATTTGAGGGTGTCTATAACTCTTCAGGGTATTGATTTTGATCAAATTTCACTTACTTGGTTAAAATCATAGATCGTTGTCACAATTTTAGGTATACATTTTCAATGGCCTGCAAATTTTGGGGTATCCATTTCGTTAAAATCTTAAATCTATAAATTTTACGATGTGATTTCAGACGTCAATTGGCACACCCGTATCACCCACCTACCATTGAAGTTAACCACCTGGGGCTAAAATTTGGGCAAACATTACTGTTTTACTGGCATCTTTTTTCACAGTTGTCCTCTAGCTACAATCGCGTGAAATACCCTTTTTGATATGTTGATGATTGCCAGTTCAGGGTCTGCTGTCTGCTGTTTTCAGTAATTAATACTACCCATTCTGTCCGCAACTTACCAACTTTACTCCGCAGACCATAAATTGTATTGTTGAACGAAATCCTACGTATTATCAGGTGAATCGGAAAACGTTCAGCATTCGATAAACCGCAAAATTTGATTTCGCAATGTATCTTTTTGTAAATATGAGTGAATATCAATGGTATGATATCAAATATTATGTATACTCGAATGGACAAAATGACAAATCTGCTTGAAACCTCGTGAAATTTCGTGGTAGGCTTCAAAACCAGGCTGCTACTAAAGGTTCACCATTTCGCTGTTGTTGTTGTCGACTTATTTTACTTCGAATGAATAAATAGCTTCTAATCATATATAATATATAAAAAGAAACTAATCAAATTCGCTAAATCAAAGCACACTCAATATCCGTAAATTTATTTTGATTGTCTGGGGGCAATACCTTGAAAGAAAAAAGAATCAGCAAAATGACTGGATTTTCGAATTTTGGTGAATTTTTAAACGCCGAACGAAACCTTTTTGACTCACCCGGTGCATGGTCAAGTAACACAAACACTTAATCTGTTCTGTCCAGAGTAAAACGTGGCTGTAGTTTCCAAAAATCAACTACAAATGTTAACATAAATAACATTTTGCACGCAGCAAAGCACCATTCACCAGCTTGAGCCATTGAATAACCTGGTCTGTTATACTTGACCAGCCAAGGCAGTAAGAAGATTCCGAACACCAAAAACCCCAAGATCGTACCGGCTGACAAAAGTCCTCGGAAGATGAGAAACAAAACCCGGCGTTTGCCACGCATGTTGCCGTCTTTATGCGATATATAAGTTTGTATGACGGTGTAGAAAACAGCAAACAAAGAGTAGATAAAAGCACCAGCGTAATGTGGAATTTGAAGGCACGTAAGTTGGAATGAAGCAACCATTATTTTACCAATGGTGATGAGCACACCAGCCAAGAGACCAAAGCGATTCACCCAAGGCTTCACATCTTCGAAATGTGTTTTCACTTGAAAGTATCGTATACTGATCACTGCAAACGTACAAAATGAGCTCAAGGAAAGTCCAAGTGTAAAAAGGCTGCTTTGCGGCTGAGAATCTCCAATGTCACTAATGTAAGGTACATCACGGCTTTTGGGCAATCTTAAAGTGTGTTTGTGTCTAGCCATGATGTAAGCAACTGCAGACAGTACTGTTGGTATAACGACTAGAAAAATAGGCAAAGTAATGATGATAATATTAGCAACGGTATGCTTTGGCTTGTTATCTCCATGGCGGTTCCTTATGCCGTTCGATTGTCCTTCGGAAGAACGATACCCATTTTCGAATCTCCCAAAGCTGAGTTCTATGTCATTCTTGTTAGCAATTACAAGCGATTTTCTCGTTTCTCTTGGCATCATTGCAAGGCTTGCAGGCGATGTTATTTCTGTGCTATACATTGTTATAAATATCGTCTTCAGGTCTACACTCCACAGCTTCAAACCGGGTTAACCACCAACCACGAAATACCGTGTTGAAGTGCACTGATTTCAATACTTTGGACTAAACTGGTTTAAAGAGAGTAGCAATTTCTACGATTTAAACCACTGTGCTTTACGAACTCGAGACTTTAATCTAACGTTTCTTATGTGGTGAATTTACTTGATCTTTATCGACACTGCCAGGTTTATTGTCAATTGCTAATATTGGGAAATACAAGCCTTATATATTCATCGAAGAGTTATTTTAACCACCTGCTTCATCTGATACCCCCGTGAATGCGTATTTAAATATTTCGAAACACCGGCGCCGTTCTGTTGTAGTAACAGTGTTGCGGACGGAGGCCATGGAATTTTATATTGCAACATAGGTCATTCCTAAAGCGGCTACAATTACACTGTTGCTGAGTAGCGCATTATTTCTGTTGATTGTTTAACAGTGACGCAGTTCAAAGGGAGGAACCGCGGGCATAGGGAATTAACATTTTTTGCTTGATGAAATCAAACATGAGTACAATACACATACACCACAAAAGGTGGGTACGACCACAAAAATGTTACCAACATACTTCAATTGAATTATGTAAAGTGATTAATAGTGTTCAGCCTTATTTCTTTAACTCGAATTTCCTATCACAGTGGCATTTTGAAGATGTAACTTCCGAGCTGAAAAGTGGGTAAAATGCTCAAACTAAAATGGGATAAAATGCCACAGGTTATCGCTTTCTTTCATGAGATAAGGATGCAACAGTGAAATTCTTTCGGTGGGAAAAATGTTTAAAATTCGGTAGACGCAAAAACCATTGTGTACGTGGATAGCCAACGAGACGAAACGCTCTCGTATTTACGGAAGCTGGGGTACATTAATTTTTCCAAAGAAACTTCAACTAGACCAAGTCGTCCTGTGAAAAAAAAGAAATATGACTCTTTACACAACTACTAACGACCTGAACGAGTCCTTGGCTCTGGTTTCGCAGCAGTGTTCCTTAGGTAAGAGCCCAATATCAAAGAAAAAGTTTCTTGTGGAGATTCTTAATTTTTCCAGAATGGAATTTAACAATTTATCAAAATTCACAGCGGACCACCTTTTGTTCCGCCAAGGATAAACTGACGATTAAAACAAGCCTCGCGCAAAAAGGTTTAACGGTAGGCCAAGCCAACAGCAAAAATGGCTAATCAAGTTCTGAGAACCTTAACATCATTGGACTTGCCCAAGTCTTCATAGACGTGGGAACCGGGGGGGGGGCACTGGCAGCACGTGCCCATCCAAGATTTTGAAAAAAGCAAAGAAATGCCCTCAATATTTCCCTGGGTATATATTTGGTTAATGTTTGAAAAGCTGAGTGACATCCTACAAGATGAAATCCTACAACTTAATGTTTGACATATGGTTACCTGCGCGTTAAGGTAGGAGTCTAGTCGAAAAATTATTTTTGCTGCTATACATGTTATCTGGATAATAATTGGCAAATATAGTAAACTGATCTTGCTGATTTCAAAAATGGAATTAGTTTCTAAATTTAGAAACTTGTTGCCATGGTAACAGTAAAATAATTGGAAAAAACTACTACTGCTTAGGATAAGGAAATCTTTTTAAACACATGTTTGCCAGTAAAACTGGCATTGAAAATGAGTTAGTTGGACCTGTTTACATACAATTGGATGTTTTTTCTAATAATTTTTCTAATTTTTGAGTTTTTATTGATGTTTTAAGAGGAATTTTGCGAAAACAAGATGATTGTCATCCATTTATACAAGGCTGATGAACACCATGTACCCTCTATGGATATATCATGAGTGCAATTGTGTAGAGCACTAAATTTGCAACAAAATGGTATACAGGTTGTTGAAAATATGTCATGTTTTCACAAAAATGATGTGATCCTAAGTTGAAATTTCAGCGGAAATGTTAGTTTTGAGTAATAAAGCAATAAACATAAGGCATATAATCCACCAGTGCTCCTACATGTTATATGCCTGATCAGAACTATTTTAAGTGTCACAAATCTTTCAACAGTCTGTGGTTAGTGAATTCACATGAAATTCTCAATATTCCTCAACTTTTCTCTTCCATTGTTTGTTTTTCTTGTTAGGCGCTCAATGTTCAACTTCCTCCTGTGAGCTTTTGCTTCCTGGGATGATGCTTTCTCTGCCTTTCTTCCAGACTGGAAAGTTTGTACTGCGCACGTAATATCTTGCGTGGGCAAGAACGTACGTGGTTTTCAACCTTGGCCGCGCAGTTGGCAATAAACAAAAGATCTATTGTTTAATCTACAAAGGATCTATTGTTATTGTTCTCAACCGCAAATTTTCAGGAGGCCTTTTCCAATTTCCCCACGCAAGTTACAAATTTTCCAGTCTGGCATTTCTTGTCCTAACAAGAGCCTTATTGATGCTCTGCTCTATAACATGGCCATCAGGATCCATTTGTAGCGGTCTGTACAATGTCTCTCTTTATGTTCTCGCCATAGAAAACTGACCAATTGCCATTATGAACATGTGTTTCTCAACTGTGTGACAACAAAAAAGTACTCTTTGCCCAAAGTTTTCTAATAAGGCCATGAATAGCCATGAAATGACTATCTGTGTTCTGTTTCTTTATCAAGTTTGTAGAGATTTTTGCCTGCCATACAGACTAAAAGGATTGCCTTATGAAGGGAATGTGCTCCCCTAGAATTCTATGTAGAAACAATGGTCCATTGTTTAAAAACAAAGAATCAGCATATAAGTTCTCCATACTGAAATTATATTTTGCAATCTGGTCCTTCATCATGGAAAGGAAATAGGGAAATGCCTTCCCTTTCTCTATTGGACAGAATCATGCTCCTTGTGGGAGGAACTGCGGACTATCTTTTGAAGATTCTCTTTGTCAAAAGCACACGTGAGCAACTTGCTAAGGTCGAATGAATGATTTCTTTGACAGTTCTTTCATAAAAGTTTTGATAATTGTTCCATTTTGCTGTGCAAACAGTAGTGTTTCTCCTTCCTTTCACGGTATTAGAACTCAATGCAACATTCTGGAACTATTTTGAGGAGATCCATTTTCCCTGAAACTACAGACGAAACAGTGGCCTAAAACTGCAAACGGCCTTGAAGGTCTCTTCAACAACAGCGATAAACTTGCTTTTATTCTTCCTTCAACTTCTAAATTTTATAACTGGATGCAAAATGTGCTGTAACTGTCTCCATGAAATACATTTGTTGGCTGTTTAGAACGAAAATCCGACGAGTCAACGAGTAAATTGAAGCATAAATCTGCACAAACTTCCTTCCATCACAGCAACGAAGAAAACATGGCGATATACTCAGTCAGCTGATTACGGCTATCCAATCAGAGCAAAGAGAATCACAATAGAAACCAATAAGATTCAAGTGAAACAAAAGGCTTTCTCTGACCATGGGGAGGTCTTTTGTTCTTCACTTCGCTAGAAAATGGTGAAATACCTTCAAGGTGGCTCTCCAAAATAAGAAACGAGACTGCCATTCGATTGTCCGAAAAAACAGCTTCAAAATGGTACCTCGCATGAAGGTGGGGGTGGTCGGTGGTGAAAATGGCATGAGGGAAAATTTTGGCAATTTATTCAAAGACACAGAACTGACATTCACGATTCAGGTCAAACCTCCTCTTACTATTTTTGATGAAACTCGCAAAATAGAACTGATTCAGACCCCCAAATGATAAAATCTTCAAGATAGGTGATAAAACTTAATTTTTGGATCAAAAAATCAAAATTGATATTTTGGTCAAAAATGATGATTTTTCGACTAGACTCCTACCTTAAAGGTAACTGGGAAAGGAATTCTTACTCCCAAACGAACTTTGCCCACTCACATGACAAGCAAGCTAAAGAGCCTTTGTCACCCAGGCGATATGAAATGCGCAGTTCCATTGACATTAAATCAGCGAAGGAAAAAGATAGCTTCGATGTTCATTCTGGGAAAATGCTATGAGAGGAACGGTCTACATAGGAAAATGTAGGCCATTAAAAGCGTGATGATGTTTACAGAGCTGTAAAGAAAATAAATGCCATGGAAAGTTTGAAGGTACTGCCAGCATGACATATAAAGGCGACTGAATTAGATGCATAATTCTGATTTGATACACAAAATTCTGACGGTAGATGTTTATATCTACAATTCTACATACGAATAAGCAATTTGCGGGAATTTGCCATGCTGTATGAGCGAGTCATCCACCTAGTTTTCGGTTACCTTTGCCGCAAGGTAATATACACTTACAGCGCGAAACATATCAACCTATACCTTTCTTGGGGACAAAATCTATTCACAACGGCAATGAATTCGATCCATGATTTTCAAAATAACTTAGATTTTCGTAGTTCACCGATAATTTAGACAGGACTGAGTGCATGTGTACTTTTGAAAGGAGAAGAGGCCCCTTATCCGGAAGTTAGTACATGACTTATGGATGAATAGGGGTCTGCCGAACATTGTCAATAAAGCTGGTCTCCTCTATGACTAGCAAACCTTGCCTTCGTACGTACTTTTATGGTGAACTCTGACGGAAAACTAGCCGATTCTAAGTACTTCCTTGTCAATTTCATCCAAACCTAAAAAACCCCAAAAAACCCAAACCCAACCATATGGGAGGAACATACCCACAGAGGAACATACCCCTATCTTCCACATCCTCAACGTGCTATATAGCCCTCCCGCCACAAAAGTTACTACATAAAAGCGTGCAAAAACAGCAGAGTTTAAAGTGTAAAATTCATTAATAAAAAACCACTGACGTTTTGAGTTTAGCCATTCCTTCGATTTGTCATTAAGAGCCCTCGCATAATTTCATATTTTATTGTCACCGAGCTGTCTTGTGGTCCTTGGGATTAAAAGAGGCATATTCACGGGAGTTAACCCAATAAAAAACTCCACTTTAGCTTTCCTCGCGATTGCTAACATCGAAGCAATAAAGTAATGTTTCAAACTCATCAATAATAAACAATCCGAGGTATCCAAGATTGCAATTCCGAAGTCATTTTTAAAAGACCTCGTATGACCGCATCATCCATTATATCGCCAGTTCTGTCCTGGACCACGGAACGTGGGGGGGGGGGGGTTCTTCCATAGTAAAGGTACCTGGGGATGTGCCGCCCGCAAGGGTATACTTTTTCAAACTTTTTAGTCTAGCCAAGGGTATACCTTTGCCAATTTTAGTCCATTTAGTCAAACTTCGGTAATTCCTGTAAAGGAACTCAAATTTTTTCAAAGTTTGGTCCAGAGAATGCAAAAATTTGGCAAGTTTTGTCTAGAAAATGCCAATTCATGGCTCTTTTGACCTAAAAATTAGTCTAGCCAATGGTATCATTTTCACAAAACTTGGTGTAGCCAACGGTGCTATTTTGAAACTGTGGGCGGCACACCCCTACCCGAAATTTAGCCGATAACCCCCCTCCGTGTCCTGGACTTTTCGACATGTGCGTATCCTTCAGTCTGTCATTTTAAAGAGACCTTACATAATTGCATCATCCTCATCCATCATATTGACAGTACTGTCACGTGGTCTTTGGGAATAAAACACACATATTTACGGGAATTAACCCAAGCAAAGCGTCTCTAGTCAGCCATTTAAGCTTTATTAATCAAGGCTAATTCAGGGCAAATCTTGAAACGTGACCGTCAGTTGCTGATCCTTTGAAATGAATTCAATCATGCTCCTGGTTGACCGAAAAAGTTACTCCATTGGAGGATCGCTTTGCAAACATTAATGGTTAATGAGCGAGTAAATTTGACACAACTACCGCATGAGTCAATAAAAACGCCCAGCGTTTGAAAAATCCTGATCCCTGAATATCAAAGCAATGATGTAGAAAACTGTCGTGTTTTATCCCCGATATGTCAAATTAGGTTCAGTAATTTACCCGACTTTAATAATCGGTCATTCCTTCCCGTTGAAATAGGAGATTTTCTGCAGAAAGCTCCTTTCGAGAACCTGCAAAAACGAGCGAAAACAGCAAGCAAAATTTTCCCTTGTTCTCCTTCCTAGCAATAATGACTCTTGGATGTGGTCGTGTATTTTGTCTTCATGGGAGACTGGAATCTCCCTTAATAAGTTAGGCTATTCACACAACGAGGAAAACTTTTCAACCCGCCAAAACGAAAACACGTGCTAAAGCATGCTGAAAGTCATCGCTGTGAGGTAAACACATTAGGGATTTTTGCTTGTAGTTTTAGCACGCTTTTCTCAAAGGATTCATTTCAGAAAATTGCCGACAGAATCTGAACGCAGGAGAGACCAATTTTAGCTAGAAAAATTTCTAAAAATGATTGAACATGTTAGCTATTTAACCAGATATTGCAAAATATCGTTGCGTATATATTCAGGGAGCAGTAGCCTTTCAAACGCCAGGCGTTTTTTTTTTTACTCACTCGGGGTACATCAGTACAGGATTAACATAGACTTCAACATACATACATAAATAACATTCAAGGCTCTGGTTAGAATTTCAAGATAAAGGTATGAAGGGGATATTTTACGATTCTTCGAAAAACGCTGATGCAACTTCCCACACCTGTTACTCTGATCTGAATGGTTGGGAAAATTGGGGGAGGGAGGTTGCAAAATTGAAAGTGCCACAATTCCAGTTACTCAATGTACATCAAGGACTTGTTGAAACCCACTTAAGGTATGCTAACGTGGTATGGGGAGCTCTCTCCGATGACAAGCTACGGACTCTGCAGTAGTATCAGAACGATCTAACACTATCTTCAAAGGTGAAGGATGATTGGAATAAGAACCTCATGAACATAAATCAGACTTGCATAACTTGCAAGCGATTATGACTTATAAAATTGTCAATCAGCTCTGTCCTCAAGGCCTACAAAATAAGTTCCTCGACAGGTCGGCCAAGTCAAAATGCAACACAAGGAATAGGAAGGATCTCCTTGCGTAAAACTGACATTAGAGCACACCAAAAGAGGTTTTTTGAACACTGGTCCAACCAGGGACGTAAGGAAACATCTCAGATTTGAGGGGGGGGGGAGCACGTCATTTCGAGGGCACTTTTTACCTTAAAAAGTGGGCATTTTCTAAAAATAAAAGGGCACTTCTTTGTTTACTGCAAAATCTTGGGGGCACACGCCCCGCTCCCCGGTTCAAACTTGAGGAAGATTGAAACGAGGATGAACACAGTGTAGGAGCTAACTGTTCAGACGTGAGGGAGCCATTTGAATTTGATTTGTGGCACTGGTTAGGCTTGGGCCGAAGAGATAAAAACAGAGGTGATGAACTTGAATTTCTTACAAATATGGTGCATAATTGCCCACGATCATAGGGATCACCGTTCTCATAAAAATATACTATTCTAGAACTTAAGCCCCGTTAAAACGCTCTCAACAATTCACTGAACATCGCTCAACATTTGTAGAGGGCAAATGTTGAGAGCGTTTTAACACCTTGTTGAGTGATGTTCAGTGATGTTGAGCGGTGTTCAGCGATGTTGAGTGGAGTTTGAAAGAAGTCAAAAATGTTCAGTGGATCAACGCAACATTTCTATTGCTATAGGTGTTGTTGAGCTATGTTGAGAGCGTTTTAACACCCTATCCAACAATGTTCAGTCGGCGCAAGCGCACCAGACTCATTCTCCTCGCGCCAAAAAGAGAAAACGAAAGAAAGTTCGAAACATATCGAGAGCTTGGTGTAAGTAGGTGAGAGAGAAGTCGAAGTTCATGAATCGCTATGGCAAATCGCTACGAAATCATGGATGCAGTTGTTAGTGAAAGCAAATAAGCAGCAAGACAGAGAGAAGGCTTCTGAAAAAGAGCAGGTCGATCTTGGGACTGAATCGTTGCGACTGAAATCCTGCAGTAAAAAAGTTATCAGGCAACTGATGTCGAGGGGGAAGAAAGCTAAAAAACCAACAAGAATTGTCAAAAAAAACCATCAATGAACAAATGTTGAGTCTAATTGTTGAGAGGGTTTTAACACCCCCACTCAACACCACTCAACATCACTAAACATCGCTCTACAATGTTGAGTGATGTTCAGTACAATGTTGAGAGCGTTTTAACGGGGGTTTAGTAACGTCCGCTATTTCTTCCTTTCTAAGATGAAGTTGACAGCTGACTCAATTTTGATCATAACTATTAAATATAGGTAGGCATGATGTATCAGCAGTTCATAACAAACTGCAACGGAAATTGCATATCTATGGCAAAAGATTCATCAGATGTGTTGCGGGTGACCCATCAAGGATTAAACACTTTGTCTTTGAAACACCTTGTTTCAATGTTCTTTACAAGAAGACACAGCATTTGGTCGATAGTAGGTCGATAAAAAACATCAAAAAATGTCTTGGATCTATTTGATCATGGACTGCAAACAGGCCAAAACATGTCGAAGTCATTTCTTGCATGCAAATCATTCTCCATTATCAGATTGCCTATAGTTTCAATCTGTTGGTTGTTAAGTTGATATAAAAATACGTGCCTCTATTTGTTGACCCTGATTTGGCAAAAGACTGTAAAATCTCTAAGTCATTTCTAGCAAGCAAATAAATCTTCGTAATCAGGTTGCCTATATCCTTAATCTGTTGTTGGCATAGATGGAGGAACCGGGGGCACTGGGGGTATGTGCCCCAAGATTTGCAATAAACAAAGAAGTGCCTCTTCTATTTTTAGAAAATGCCCCCTTTTTCTTAAGGAAAAAAGTGCCCTCGAAGCGTCGTGCCCCAAGTTTAAGATGCTTCCTACGTTCCTGGTTGGTGGTCTGAGAGTTCTCGAATTCTGATTTATATGAAAAATACTTGTGTATCTATTTGATGAAGGACTGTAAAATTTCGACGTCATTTCTTGCAAGGAAATCCATTTTATAATCGGCTTGGTGGTCTGAGAGTTCTGAATTTCTAATACAGGCCCGTCGGAACGAAATTCATATTTCATATTGGGGGGAGGCTGAAACGAGGTGCGAGCGAAACGTGACGCGAGCGAAGCGAGGAAAATGGGGGTCCGGGGGCTTGCCCCCGGGAAAACTTTTCATGACCACGCCCCTTTGGATCATTGGAAAACGCCCAATCTTTTGAAAATATGCCATTGACGGAAGCAAAGGATCATGACTAATGAGAGTCTTTTCTTGAAAATTTGAAATTTTTGACTTGTATGACACCAAAAGACCTTGCATTTTTGATAGATTCTGGTAGCTTCCTCCAATATATACGAGTTTGAATCTTCTTTCCTACGACCTTGGCTTTTACAGGCTTTTCACTTACAAAATCAACAAACTTCAGGAAATTATTGGGGGGCTGAAGCTCCCACAGCCCCCCACCCCCACTTCCGACGGGCCTGTAGTACAGTGTGATTTATGTTTCAAATAAGTGTATCGATTTGGTGCAGTACATTACATGTTGCCAAGTCATTTCTCAAAGAAAACCTATTTTATAATCAGCTTGCCTATGTGCCAAATGTTTGAGAGAGTGTATGATTTCCGATCAAGTGGTTTATACACAAATGCTTCTATCTTCTTGGTGAAGGACTGCGAAATTTCGATGTCATTCCTGGCAAGAAAATCAGCCTTTGTTATCAGCTTGCCTATGTTCCTGATCTTTTGGTGTCTAAGAGTGTTCTAATTCTGATTAAGTCATTTAGACAAAAAAAATATGGGAATCTATTTGTAAACATTTCGTAGTCATTTGTAGCACAAAAATCAATCTTCGTACTCAGCTTTGCTTACATCTTTAATCTTTTGGTAGCTTTAGAGTTTCTGGCTTCTGGCTAGATGATTTGCATCCAAAAATACATTTATCTATTTGGCGAAAGTTTGTAAACATTTCAAAGTTATTTCTAGTAAGAAAACCAAACTTTATAATCGCCTTGCCTGTCTGAGGCCACCTGAAATATCTAAAGACGTCAACAGTGTCAATTTTGACGTTATTTTCAGAAAGAAAACGTTCACGATCTTCTTACCGGAAAAATTTGCTGGATTAGCTTATCCCATTAATTAATAATAATCGGGTAAACAAATCAGTACCAAATTTTATCTTGAGATCAACCTTACACCATTATTTCTGAATCAAATGTACGCAAAGTAATCCTATATCTGCCAGCATCTTGATTGATCTCTACAGGAAATTCTTACAGGTGGGCACCCATTGATCTTAGTTCTGATGAGTCCAGATATGGCTAAATGAATCATGAATCATGAATCAGTTCATGAATCATGATTTAAATCCACGTTTGTTAAGGGCCGCCAACCAACACCATCACTTCATCATCGTTACCATCATCATCACCATTGTCACTACCATCACAATCACGATTACGATCATCATCATCATCATCATCATCATCATCATCATCATCATCATCATCATCATCATCATCATCATCATCATCATCATCATCATCATCATCATCATCATCATCATCATCATCATCATCATCATAATCATCATCATCATCATCATCATCATCATCATCATCATCATCATCATCATCATCCTATACGGTATTGGTGATGTAAGACCGCAAGTAAACTCAGTCGCGAAAAACAGTTTTAACTTTATGGCGGAATTTAGCTAAGTTGTGAGTGAGGAAAAGGAAACGGAAGGAAAGGCAAAATTATGAAGCCTTCCTTGCAATCCCATGGAAGAGAAGCACCACAATGGGTAAGAATAATATAGGCGATTACGCTAAAGGTGGTGGCGAGGAACTTATTACCAAAACGCATTGCGCTCTTTCATTGAATTCCTATAGAATCGTTGAAGATTCGTAATTCGACCGCAGTGCATCTTGGCAAAAAGTTCCTCGCCGCCAGCTTTAACGTAATCGTCTATTTTGATCACAAGATTGCCCACAATCTATTGCCCGTGCAACAACCTCTGGGAGAATCGCACTTCAATCCCTTTTCACCATCTTAGTACTTGGAGCTGGTTAAGTCAATTGATCACATTAATTAAATGTAGTAAATTAACTTTGCAAAGATCAGATCATTTCAAGCTTAAAGGGAATAGACATAGGTATATCCCATAGCCGCTATGAATAGGCCAGAGAAACGCCCACAAATCCATTGTTTCTTTAGCTAAACAATGAAACCGGATGCGTCTAAGCTGTCGAGTACAATAGATTATATGTTTGACCTGGCCCGGGCCAGCTTTTAACCATGTCGATTCCCTTTAATCGTAGGTTTGAGATCAATTTTACAATACTATTTTGGTCATCAACCTTATCAACTATGAGCGGGGTAATCCCATATATAACAACATGGAAGTTTACAATATTGTTATGCAAGTCTGCAAACTTGACGCGTGGCAGCAAAACAATTTTATCACTTAGGGCGTGTTGATTGGTAATTCCAAACTTAACAAATTCTGAAGACGGTAGACTTCGCAGAGACGGAAACATAGTGCCCAATCAAGCACGAAATTCTTCAAAGCAGCAGGTTTCAGATTCATCCTGGCGAAAACGAGGTTTCTAGTTGAAATACACGAAAACGAGTCCGGTGCTTGGCAACAAAGGCTGAAATGACTCAATTACCATGGCAGCACAAGCAAATTCGCCTCGTTTTCAGAGTTTCGCAAATCAAAACGAGAATCTCTCCAGAGTCTGCCAAACCTTCCACCTGTTGGAGCAGAAGGTTCGGCAGGCCTTCCAAACCTGCCAAACCTGCCAAACCTGCCAAACCTGCCGTTTCGGAATTTGGTAGTCAATCAAACACAAATTCCGAGTCTTCCAAGTCTACCCTTAATAATATCATTAGTTTAGTCTGTGCGCAATGAGATACCACGCGGAAATGCTGTTCCCCATAGGAGTCACAAAACGGGGTAGGTACAAATTTTTATGGGACACCTGTAGAGGCAAAAGATGTCCTGTTTTGACCATGCAATATTTGCTAAAATACGTATGATCAATTATCGATGCTCAATGACAGTGATAACAGGTCACCAAAATAGACGATTACCCAAAAGATGGTGGGGAGGAAATTGCTACCAAGATGCATTGCATTCGAAATGAGAATCGTAATGCCTCTATACGAATTCGAATACGAATTCAAAATTACAAGTAAACCGTTTAAGGAGCCCTTTACACCAACCGTTTGCATTTCATATTAAATTGGCCCTCTGCTTACGCGAGAGAACGCTCCAATCCGATATGCTTCTAGTACCATGCTTGCGTCTTCAAATGAAAACACTCTGAAAGTGGCTTGAAACCAATCTGATATCGTGTAAACCATGGAGATATAGATCATGTTTCTCTCTGGTATAAACGGTTGAATCTTGGAGCACACAATGGACACAAAAGCAAACGGTGAAACGATTGCAGTGCAATGCGAGGCACTTCGATGTAAACAGATACCCAATCCGATATGAAATGAAAACAGTGTCGTGCAAACAGAAGAATTTCCATACCGGATTGCCATCCTCAATCCGGTGTGAAATGAAAAGGGTATCGTGTAAACTGGGCATAAGTATTCCAACGATCCTTGCAAGACGCTGAAAGCGGTTCCGGATTACCGTGGTTAGAGGGACTACTAAACTGAGCAAGGACACATTTTGCAATGAAATAGCAACAGTTGCTCATTTCAAAGCGACTAGCGACTGAAGACAAAGGAAGTTCTCTCAACCGGTAAATCAAAACAAACGCGGCCGCAAAAGTTGCACTGAAACCAATAGGGCAAACTCTCGCCTTGCGCAAGCGAAAAGTAGTTTCTAAGAGATGTTATATGCTTACAACAAAAAAAGAAGAGTAAATCCAATGTTCCGTCTCGCAGACTTTGTTTATTTCATCCAGAAGCCGAGCAGAAGGCATTATAATTCTCGGGTATTTAAGGGCTTACATGAAACAATTACCATACAGCTCCTGAATCAACCAAACAAAATCCGCGAGACAAAACTTTAGATTTACCCTTCTTCTTTCGTTATAAGCACACAACGTCTCTTAAAAACCACCTTTCGCTTGCACAAGGCGAGAGTCTGCCCTACTGGTCTGGGGCAACTTTTGCAGCCTTGTTTGTTGTTTTGATTTACCGGATGAAAGAATTTCCTTTGTCTGCAGTCACTACTCGCTTTGAATTGAGGTGTCAATTAAGCAACTGTTGCTATTGTAGCACAAAATCTGTCCTTTTTACTAAATTGACGTAAGTTGGCCTCTGGGGATGTTCCTCCATCATTTCCAAGATCTCATTACTTCAAGAACTTGCTAAATACATATATCCGATTATCTATTAATATCGATAAACTAAATTAACTATGCAAACATCGAATTATATCAAACCCAAAAGGCACCAAAATTTATCTGTCTTAAGAAGGGTGATTTGCAAGTTAGATATCCTAATGATTTTAGATGAAACTAATTGCAAAGGTCTTCTTGCAGCATAGCTTCCAACTATTAAAAAGAGTTGGTGGAAAATTCCATGAACCATTTCTTTGTACTGAATGACAAAGAGTGATAGGACACCTAGTGTGAAGCAGTTAGAAATTTATATCAGTAGCGAGTTGTGAAATCTTCAATACTTTCAGAATTGGAATGTCGTTCTTCTTTTTCAACAATTCAAGAAAAATTTCCAAAAAAAAACTTCTCAATTTCTAAACTGTTTGACGCAACATGAAATAATCTCAAGGAAAACCATAGTTTATGGTTGTCTACAACATGGTATCGAGCAAAAGTCTGCAACTTTTGTGGTTTATCATTTGGACATTTGATGACGTTGAAAATAATGTCAGCTTTTCCGTAAAACATTACATTTTAAAATTGTGAAGAGAATGTCACAAAGCAGGCAGCAGACCTCATACTTGACTGACAAATTCCCCCAAAAATACCTGCCTGAGTCGAGTAAAATACCCTACGGATTCGACAGTATGCATCCTATGAAAAACTGGATCGCAGATGATATAAAGTTCGAGAATCAATACTGTCTTATTAAACACATTACTCGACTGACGTAAAACACTTAGGATGGAGAGTTTACTTCATAAATACATGTGACCTCAACATTCTAAAAAAGCTATGTGCTTGGTTATAAGAATATTAGCTACCATAGGGCGCTTATTATGGTAGGAAACCTTCATTTACTAGGACTATTTTAATAACACTGCACAGCGTGAAAAATTATAGTACAGAAAACAAAAGAACTTATAAATACAAAATATTGTGTAGTAAACATCACAATAATGTTGGCTATAATATTTTGGAACTAACACCTGCCAGAAGGAATTTATGAGACGACCATTGGCAAGATTCGCAGTTTAGGGGTTTTTGCTTTGCTAAAAGTTTGTATTTGCAAATGGCAGCAATGTCTAAAATCCCATTCGCATCAAAGTTGAATACGCACTGGAACAATAGATTGCCAAAGAAAGAATGCTAGCTTTTGTCCTTGCTTTGTCTATCATCATTGACTGCTTCTCTGCCTGCGGTAGAATGTGCACCAACACGAGATGGTTGCTTCCACAGTTCTAAATTTATGGAAATATCACACAGACAGGCTTTCTTAAAAATTAAAAAAATCATTTTTTACTAAGGTTATGAACTTTAAGAAATATGCGTAAACAGTCACCAATCTCCATTTGACAAGGCAGATACTCATTCTTACTGGTTTCTCGACCAAGACTAGGCCGTTATTTGAATTTCCTACATATTTCGACCAAATTGTGAGATTGTGAAGATAAATGAAATAGTGGAAAATTCAAATCATTTGAGAAGTTTTAACAAAAAATAAATCGTTAACTATGTGATCTGTTATTGCATCACATGGTAAAGAACTGTGCATGCATCTTCATGCGACCTTGTCAAGATGATTTCAAATACGTGAGCAGCAACAACGACAACAACAACAACGATTTTACTCCACAAAAGAATCAAATAAGACTGTCTCGTCGTCGTCGTCGGGTGCCTTCTGCTCTCAGCAGGTTGGCTGTCATGGATGCCCAGTCCTCCCTATGCTGTGCCTTCCTTATGGCTTCTGCATAGTTCATTCCAGTCCATTCCTTAATGTTACTGAACCATGTTAATCTTGGCCTGCCTCTTCCTCTTTTCCCGTTGAACTTCCCTTCTAGAAGAAGCCTTTGAAGTCCATCTCCTCTTATCAAGTGTCCAAAATAAACACATTTCCTCTGCTTTATTGTATTCATCAGCGACCGTCTCGTATTCATCTTTTGTAATACATATTCATTTGTTCTGTGTTCGGTGTACGATATTTTTAGAATCTTCCTGTATATCCACATTTCAAAGGCCTCAATTTTTCCAATCATTGCTCTTGTTAATGTCCATGTTTCTGAACCATACAGTAAAGTTGACCAGATATAACATTTCACTAGCCTGTCTAACAAGCGAATACTGACCAGGCATTCTCTAAGTCAAACAAAGCCTTGAAATAGTGTCATTTACTTTGCCTTGCCCACTTGAATGGGCCATTCAATCAAAAAACGACAACTTCACTCCCACCCCAACGAATTAAAAGGAATGAGTACAAACAAGCATTTTAGTAATCATTATCAAAAACAAGTTATTACGCGCAGCAAATCTGAAGACCATTCGTTAATTACCTAAAGGCAAATATACCAGTTTGTCCTATCCAGTCACAGACTATTATCATTGCACAGAGCCAATACACCACTTCGATTAAGCAGCCTCGTTTTGAAAATGTGTCGAAATTCCTTCATATTGTTCTTATGAAAATTTCGAGCCCAGATTCGGATTTAGCACCCAAACATTAGTCTAGTTACATGTTTTTACACTACTGGCAACTGTGATGTTGATTTTATGACAAAGTAAAGTTCAAAAATTTATAAGAGATTTGACCGTGAAAAATCGTTCGGGGTGAAAGTTTACACCCCGAGTCATTTTCACGGTCAAATCCCTTACAGATTTCCAAACTTTACGTCGCCATAACGTTAACACCGCGACTGCTAGCAACATGAAAACTTGTGGTTAGACTAAAGTTTCGGTGCTAAATCCGAATTTGGCCTCCAAAATTTCATATGAACGAATTTTGAATAATTTCCAAAACGAGGCTGTTAATCGAAGTGGTGTATTTCGACGCAACAATGCAATTACTTCAGGAGGAGGAGCAAAACCATTGGACCAAATCTAAATACCAAGACTTGTCTTCTCACACTAAGTCCCAATGATCAACAAAGTAATTTGCAACAGTAGTGACGTTTCCGAATTTGAAATGATTTCTATCTGTCGTTTCTAAGCCTAGAGTATCGTTCTTTCTCTTTGTTTGATCATGAGTGGTGGGACACTAGTAAATTAGATTAGGTTAATTTAGCTTCTTTACCTACCTTGAAATGCCATAAGATTCTCTTCCTTGACATTGGCAGCCTTTCTCAGCCATAGTTCTGGCCTTGAACTGAAGAGCTCCATCTCATGTGCTTTCAAAATGTTTGGGCCTAAATTGAACTTTGTCATCTCCTGCGCATTGCTATGCCTACGCAGTGGTCTCGAAAAAGTTCGATTTCGAGACCACTGCGTAGGCACAGCAATGCGCAGGAGATGACAAAGTTCAATTTAGGCCAACCTCGTTCCCAGGGTGTTCTTACGTCATACGCTGATCGCGAAGCCGAATGAACACCCTGGTACACTTCGATGAAATGCGCCCAGAATCTGGGTGCATTTGGAAGCCATTATGGATTTCACAGTTGGCTAGGCAACGCCAAGCTACGGAAAATGGCCGTTGCTCTGGCACTAATTCTGCAGAAGATGAATGGAGAAATTGAAAACAAACACCTTGAGGACCTTATTTGAACCATTTTGCAGGTATTTAAACAATAATCTTGGGTCGGCAAGTGTGTTTAATGTGAAAATAAGCTCCGTTTGTTTGGAGCGAAAATGGGCCTAAGTTACAAACTCGGGAAACTTTCACCGCAGCTTCAAAAATGAAATGGCTCGTAAATCTTCGAATTTTGGAAATAAGTTGCAAATGATGGTCGGAATAGGTAAAGAATATGGTTTTACGTTGAATTTTGACATGCTGAGGTCGTTTACCCCTCGCAAATCGGAGTTACGGCCCAAAATGGCGAACAGCCAATCAGATTGCCAAACGGCCTCATGTATCCCAGAGTAGAGGTAGAGCAACGAACTCACTCTGGGGACGAGATTGAATTTAGGCCCAAACATTTTGAAAGCACATGAGATGGAGAAGAGAATCTTATGGCATTTCAAGGTAGGTAAAGAAGCTAAATTAACCTAATCTAATTTACTAGTGTCCCACCACTCATGGTTTGATGTAGGGAAGATATGAATGATCATAACCCATGCAGTATGGTCTTGCTATGTCGATACTGTAATGGCAGTATGTCATTCTGTCACTTTGTAAATTTATCCTTTGAGGTTGTGATTGAACTACCAGCTAGCAATGCTACAAAAGAAAGTCCTACCCTAATGGTCTTATCTTTTTCTTTAAGCAATTTATGTATATATAGTTGATAGCTTTACCCTGTTTAAATAAATGAAAATGAAATGAAATGGTAAATCTTAACCTTTACACCAAGCGTAACACCATAATATTCTTTTACCACCGGGTGAGTCAAAACAAGGTTTATGCGTTTAGCGGGCCGTGAAATAAAAAGTGTAAGGCCAATATTCAAAACTGAAATGTTAATCTATCAGTCAAAGGAAAATTCAGAACAGAAAATTATGTTTGGTTAGATCAATCATCATTTTGACCCTGAAACTAGAAAAATGCTGGAAAGGAGCAGATTAAGGAACAACGACTTCACGTTCTATTTTGGATCTGCAATTTATTTGCTACTCAAATGAAACTGCTATTTCTGAAGTTGACAACGTAAACTTCAATGCCACATGAATTATGGACCAGAATGGAACAGACCTATGTCGGCTATACATTTATCGTTGAACACAATCAAATCGGTTTGGTTACTTTCATTTTGGAACATCAGATATTCTTTAGCAAGTGGAAGAAATTTACTAGTATCTGAGAGCAATGTTATTCAGTGGCAATGGATATGAACTGAGTCATGAAAGTTTGTTTGTTTTCAATTTGCTTTGAGTGGGCTTTTCAGGATTTCTAGCTACTGATCGCTAATTTAGGCCCACTGTGCATGCCACATCCAGGCATGGGCCTCTAGTTTAACGTCCCTTCCGAAGGACGACGAGGTGAGTTGTGAGGTCAGGCCTCCGAGGTCACCCACCCGGAGTTTGACCTCACTCGACCGAGCTTAACTTCAGTCACCTGACGAAGACCGTATTAGCCACTCGGTTACTCACCCCGCAAAAAGTGTGGTAGTGGAAAGGTAACTCATTTCCAACTTATCCTCAAATATAAGGATGTTGATCATGAAGTAAAATAAACCTACCTGTTCATCCAGAAAATCCATTAGCCTTTGGTTTGAACATTTAATCCCTGCTTCTTTAACAGCTTTACTAATATCATCTACGTTCAGTTTCTAGAAATGAAGAGTTATGCGTGTATTGGGTACCGGATGAGTGAAAAATGCCTGGTGTTTTGAGAAATACTCTTCCCTGAATATTAAAGCAACAATATTGAAATATCACTTGCTTCATTGACAACACGTTCAGTTAGATAAACAAGTAAGGTATCATTAATTGCGCTACGAACAGAGCTTTGTTTTATACGACGTTTAGGCCATTATCGATTATCGAATGCATAAATTAGCAACCATGTGTCAGATTGACTGAAACATGTTCTCAAACTCGAAGTTGAAGCTTGCCTATGCAACTGTGTAAAAACCGAGATAATGGAACCTACAGTTCCTTCACAGTAGCCATACAAACGGGGCTCAATTTGTTTGGGACACTGTTGCAGCTTTGGTTTTTTATTTGCTGGTTGAGAGAATTTCTTTTTTCTGCAGTCGCGTGCTACTTTGAGTTGTCAGTGTCTATGAAAAGAAACTGATATTATTGTCTTGCGAAATCTGTCCGTGTTAGCTGCTATAAGAAACACTAAACATTTTAGTTCATACCCACCTGATACGTGAGAACTTTTTGGTACAAATCTCTGTTACTTTTTATGAATTTTATTAATTTCTCCCCCAAACTTCCTTCATTCTGCTACAAGAGAAAGGAAATTTGAGGTCAACAAGGTATAAAAAGTGCCTGAATCAGATCTTGGCTAAAGTTTGCATAACAGGTGACGTCTTGGATGACTTTGGAAAACTAGTATGTGCTGCTTTCATTTGAACTATTCAACAAGAAGAATAACACTCTAATTGAAAATATCGAATCAGAAAATCACTGGCAGAATTATAGCAGAGTAGCAGGAAAATCAGTCCAAAAAAGCAGTTATAGCCATTACTTTACACTAGGTTCTTGGAGAATATAGAGATCATAGAGAGTCTACGATCGCAAACGAACCTTAAACCTATATCAGCTGTTATCAAAGAGACAAAGTTAAAATCTTTGGCAATGTAAAACGATCATCAGTGGGACTATCTAAACTGATCCTAGAAGGCCGCGCCAATAGTACAAGGAACCGAGGAAGACCACAACGTCGCTGGATAGATGATATCAAGACCTGGATTAGATTACCATCTTGGGACTCCATAAATGTCATTGTAATGGACAGAGAGCGATGGCGAAGTTTCTGTTATAATGTATCGTATTCTGTATAAAACGGCGAAACGAAATATTTATGTATCTTGAAGAATTTGATGCCAATGCAAAAATAACGCAAATTATACCACATAGATGCTTTCCTCGGCCCTGCAGTACCAGAAAAGGAGGACGAGGGGTAGAGAGGGAAGGGATAACATGGAAAAGGGTAAAATGACAGAAAAGGCTAAATCATCGATGACAGAATGGTGGAATTAATTACACTGGAATTAATTACATCTCTATTTTAGGTTATCATATGGCAATCAAACGACAAGTTAACTGATAATGATCATAATAGTAGATATTTAAATTACCTCGTCAGGCCTTGAAGACTGCGATGACGTGTCATTGTCGCTACAGTTTCTACCTTCAAACGCCATCTGTCCGTCGTCACTCGAGCTAAAAGAAAAGGAAATATGAATAGTATGATATGCATGCTCGATGATGAACAAATGAATATGTTTACGGTACATGCGTGTTGTTTTAGTAGGGATAAAGCTTGATTTCCAGTAAGTGGAATTTTTCCAATAGACTACAATACCACTGCTTAAGAGACAAAATGTCGCTTTCAAATCTTGATAGAAAGCCACGCCTGAGACACTGTTCTTGTGTGTAAAATTGCACCCACTTGGAAATTTTACAAACTGGAAATCACCCTTTATGTTTCAAAGGCGGTAAAACAAGCCACGACATGTAGTTCTGGGAGTAAATTATGCGGCAATCTTCAATAGAGCTCTTTAGGGCATTTCCAACAAGTTTAATAAATTACTCGAAATAGAAAGGAATCGAAAAATTGTATGAACAAAAGCTGATTTTGAAAGAAAACTAGAAATCTGATTCAAGAAAGCTGGGGAATAATTGACTTTGAGACGAAAATTTTGTAAACAGCTCCACAAACTCCACATGCTGGTCCCTTTGTTGCAGTTAACATTCCTTTTCTCGAGAGTCAGTTGCCTATTTTTGCAATGTACCGTATCATTCAGCTTCGTAGATTGTAAAATTGAATCTTTGTTTCCAGAAAAGAAACAGAATACTTTCAAACCCGCTGCAAAACGTTAGACCCTTTTCACAATGACGCCCGTTCTTTTGAAATGCATACTGAGACATTACTTGCCTAGATATGATATATAGCTAAATCCAAAGAGCACACATTGCCCTCGGCTACGTACAGAATAGTTCTGTACGAGCATTTGCATCAAAATAGGCATAGCATAGATTTGCTGCCCAGGGACATAGGTTTTATTCGTCGTTAGACTCGAATTCATTCTAATTGTGAAAAAGGTCTATTGTCTTGAACGACCTCAAAGTTTCTCTTACTCTCATTTTCAAAAGCAAACTGATAAAGTCACGAGACATGTCTACAAAGTCTGTGCAAGCAATATTCGTTAATTCAAAACACCATTTCACGTAAAATTAAAAATAATTTATACCTTGAGGAGGATTGGTCTCCCTCTTCATTATCATTCGCAACTACTTTCTCTTTAGTACGACCAGCTTTTCTTTTTCCAACATCCGTTATTGTTTTCTTCTGTTTCGTCTTTCTTTGCGCTTGCGGTGCTGGCTCTTCCCAATGTTGGACTAGGAAAAATTCATAGCAGATTAAATAAACAGCAAAAAGTGAGCACCCTTACATCATCACACCATTTAATTTAAGGCAGTCGGTTCCCTATTGTTCTCAATTTTTTTTTCGTGGCCATGAATATTATTGGAGTGCATAAACGTGCACAACGTGCTTGGTGATTATGAATCCACTTTTGAATGCCTCCTCACCAAGAACAATGAAATAGCAATCCATACGAAAAACTCACAGAAATTAATGACAGAGATCTATAAATCATTAAATCATGAAAGTCCATCATTCATGGGAGAATTTTTCGTGCAGAGGGAACTGACATATGATCTACGAATCAAAAACCCGCTACAAATTCCGCCTACCAAAACGATATCTTTCGACTTTAACTCTCTAGCATTCATCCTCTGGAATGCTATGCCTGATACAATAAAGAGTGCTGAAAACGTATTCAGATTTACGAAAGGCATAAAACCTGGAATGGAGACAAATGTAGCTGTAATATATGTAAATAAGTAGATCTATATTGTAATTTTTCTTTTTTCTTGTATGTAAATAGTTGGTATTAATTAGTTTGTAAATAATTATTTATGTATATTAACTATCTCCCTACCAACTGTAAATAGAGAGATTATTATTATTTTATTATGAATGAATGACCTTCCAAACGGGAGAGCCAATCAGCGTGCAGAATTACGCTAAGCAGAATCTCTGCAAAAAGATATCTCTTCTCCTTAACAATCTCGGTCATGATTGAATGACTTCATTCGCCATACGCCTATTGTTAAAGTGGTCAATCAACGAAGGGACAGACTGCCTTTAAGGTAAGTGTTAGAGTGAAAAGCTGTCAGTGATAAATCAAGAACTGAAATCCTTCGCGAACAAATATCACGTGTTGATGTTGCCTTTTTTTGAAACCTTTGGAGGGAGCAAGTAGGCTCAAAGTTGCAACCTTTTATGCAAGCACAATGGGTACAACAAGAATCCGTAAAAGAGAAACCACTGTTTTGAGAACTGGTAGCCTTATATATGACATTTCTAAGCCTGATTTTAGAGAGGTTCCTTATGGCAGAACCCCAACTATGTTCAAGATCACCATGGTTAGACACTCTGTAATAGGTTATTTTCAAATGCATACTTTAATAAAGAGGTTGTGGAGACAAGAATTGCAACATGAAAATTAGCGAACTCCATTTGAAAATCTCAAATCTCAGTTTGTGATTAAAAACATCCATTTTGATAATCATTATCGAGATCAAGTGCTACAAATTACTTAGAGACTTCACATGCAAAGCATCTATCCATACTTAACAAGTATGCTATGGCTGAGTAAATCTAATACTACAATCCCGGACAAATTTTGAGAAAATATGTGCCCTCTATCCCCCCCCCCCTCCCCCTGCATGACGTTGGTCATCATGAGATGATGTTTACTGCCTTGCTCCAAGAATCATCCGATATTGAATGCGGGAGGGGGCAAATAGCACGGCATTGTTTTTAAGTGCGGTCACAAGGCATTCGAACTCCATGACAACATCACATTTTCTCAACAATTTTGTCCAGGATTGTAGGTAACAAGAACATACTGGTCGATAATGATTCTTCTGGGTTTTCTTGAAAGATTTCAGTTCACATAACTGAAGGCTTCTTAACGATATCACAGAGAAACTGTTCATCATTCATCATATTTCCAGGTCTTATAAGAATGTGAACAAGCTGTTTGAAAAAATTGGTTTCTACCATGCGAGTCAAAAAGGCCCCGTGTTTGAAAGGCTACTTCACCTTGAGGACAGAGCAAATACTGCGTAAAATGACGTCATCGCGCAATCCGAGATAACGAAGTGTTTGGACAGATAAGCTTTTTGAAATGATAAATCACGAGTTCAAGGCCCAAGGAAGAAAATATCAAGTGTTGCCTAATTTTGGGATCTGTTACAGGGTGCTAAGGGGGCCCAAAGTTACGAGATTTACGCATGCGTTCGCAGTTTCTGACAATATTATATTTAATATCAGAATCTGAACGTAAATATACTGTCTTATTGAATATTTAACAAGTTCAATTATTCTTAGGAGTTTTCTCGGATGAAATCGTTAATTCCGTTCAGATTCTGATCAAATTGTGTGGATTCTCCCCACACAGAACAATGCACAATAGGCATCAAACTCCAATTCATTTTAAGCTTTTTCTGGCTCACTCGGTATGCAAGGACAACTACTATCACCCATACTGAGAGGATAAAGATAATCAATTCTACGTGGTTTATAAAAAAGAGACTTCCGCAAAAGGACAAAAAAGAGAAGATATTCAAGAGGCATTGATTTTGACTGCTTACAATGCTATCGAGGCTTCTAAAAACAAGTAGAAGAAATCCTCTCGTCAAAAGTTCAATTTCAAGTAAGTGCTACTCCGCTTGCCAAGCCGGTTTAATTAGCAAGGTCGATACTCGGAAAGCAAATCAGATGTTAGGAAGATGTTACAACCTAGACTGATGCCTTTTCGTCCCTTGTTTCCCTGCGTTCCTTGGTCAAGAGGGACTAATAACATTACTCTCAAATAGTGGGCCCACTTTAGGCCCGCGTAGGGTGGTTCCGTATCCACCAATCAGATCGCTAGAATTCAGTTTTTAACCAATCAGGGACGGCTATTCAGCATGTTGCTGTTGTTGCTCTTAAAGAACGGTTGAAGAAGCCTGGAGTTCTCGCAGCTTCGATTGATCTATTTTGCTTCTACAAAGGAAGATTACTGTCTGGAAGGTAGGCATTTTGCGTTTTGTACGTCAAGACAACATCATTCTTTGTACTAAAAGTTTCCTTTTCAATGTTCGAGCTCTTTAAACCAGATTTTGAAGCGATTTTGTTGAGTGTACGAGAACTCCCACCTCTATAGGCCATTTTGAAAAAGGGGGCCCATTATATAAGCGTAATATTATGAGTCTCTATCAGGGAGCTATACACGGGAGAGGAATCGCGCATTGAGTTGCATTCTGCGATGTGATATGCGCCTCCTTCGCAGCGGATCGCGCACTTCGCAGTGAAACCAAGATGGAAACTGAAGTTTGGACGGACAAATGCATCTCGTTTTTGAATTGGATTTCTACAACAATGGTAAGCATTTTCGGCTAGTTTAGACATTCATGTGACTTTTGAATGTTTTATCTTTGCATAGCAAGACTCGTTTAGCCGTTAGAAATCATGAATTAGCTGCAGCGGCTAAGTTTCTTCAGCGGTAGCTTAGGCCAGTTCACCCTCTTCGTCACGCTCCAAGCACGTATTTGTGAAAATTTCACTCTGCCCAACCCCGCCCAACTTTGAGCAATCGAAGATACTTTTGGATGACTATTGGCAATAAATCAAGCAAAAAATTTTTCTGAGATAGTATGAGACTCGCGAGATATTTTAGTTCTCTTTCGGGGTACTTGCACCGGTTCTGCTTTAGGCCATTCTCACATTTCAACGACTTTCGGAGATGGCAACCGATTCGAAACTTTCGCAATTTCGTGTTATTTCGATCAACCGAATGGGAGTCGAACGGTTTATGAAATAGTGAGGAAAGTGGAAATCTTGTGAAACCTTAAATGAATATATTTCAAATCCATCTGTGTCTTCTTCTTGGTCGTTCTCCACAGCAAAAATTTCGTTGCTAGGCAAACCTAATTATCATTGCTCCGTTGCTACGTCAGCGGAAACGAGGTCGCATATCACATGGCAGACAGCGCCAGCAGGCGTTTTCTCTCCCGTCTTTACCTCCCTGGTCTCTATTGACTAAGTGATATCCGCAAATCAAAGAACGCAGGGAAACAAGGGACGAAAAGGCATAAGTCTAGTTACAACCCTCAGAATTTTGCGCCTGGTCCAAATTAGTCTTCAGTCAGTTGATTGAAATAGATGTGAAATATTACTTACAACCATGTTGCATTTTGTAGATCTCTCGCATCTTTCCGGCCATCTGCCGTTTAGCAACTTTTCGTATTCCAAATTGTTTTACCCTTTTCTGGAAAAAAACAAAATATTTAAGCAAAAAAATGGACGAGCAAGGCTTTACCCTAAAATGTTTCCAATGCATCCAAAATACCACGTATACCTCCAGCAATGTCGCAGCATGCTGACAATCCCGAAAGCAGTAGTGTAGAGCAGGGGGGTTCAAGGGGCTCACCCCCTAGTTATTTATTCCGCGATTTGGAGGGGCTTTAGCCCCCTAATTATTCTGAACAAATTTTTATTTCTTCATTTGTTAATTATGACCAAAACGATAGAGCAAGATATTATTAAATTGATTTTAGAAGAGATCCGGGTCACATGTTTACAGGCTACCATTTCATTTCTGTCCTTGAGCCCGTGCACAATTCAGTTCACAGAAACAAGAACAACAAGAACGACAGGTTCAACCCTGTTCAGTACCTCTCTATCTGAGCCCCCCTAGTTATTAATCTAGCTCTACACCACTGCCAGAAAGCATGAAAAATCAACGTCGAACGACCATTGGGGGTTTCCAAAAAACAAACTTCTCTTTTTCAACAGGTAATACCCTATTCACACTAAGTTAAACCAGTTTAAACTAAACCAGGTTATCGACATTCACACTGACACAGTTAAACCAGCTTTATCTAAACCAATTTAAATTTCAACCAATCAAATGATTGGATTTGTTGGCAAGACCAATCAGAGACCTTATTCGAAACTATAATTCGAAACCTGGTTTAGTTTAAGCTGGTTTAACTTGCAGTGTGAATGGGGCATAATTGGGCAATCCAACAAACCCAATGTATTTGATTGGTTGAAACCTAACCTAGTTTAAGCAAAGCTGGTTTAACTGCGTCAATGTGAATGCGATATAATTGTAACAAAAGTAGTCGAGAAATGTTTAAAGTGAATGACCTGAGATATATAGCTCTTGTCTAAAAATAGGACAACGAAACTCATAATCCCTGCATTGTTTTCTTTTGCTTTGCTTTCTTTCGCCACAAGCTGGATTACCAAATACAAAAGGCTATTTATAAACCTATGCGATCTCATCTTTTAACTCAGGTTATTCACTTTAACTGCTATGCATTGCTGGGAGATTGAATCAAACCGAGGAAATGTTATAGAAATCTGTAACACAAGGCTCGAATCGTTCAAAGCTTTAAAATTTGTGTGTAAAATTGTATCTATCTCTTTTTTCTATGAATTGAAAGATTTGAAAGGAACTTTGGGTAATTTGTTATAAACATGCCATTACAATTTTTTTATATCCTAGTTATTTTCAAAATGGCGGTACTTGATCATTTTTGTAAAATGCGATCTTCAAAAAAACCTTGTCTTATGATGTTCAGAATATGGTGGCAAGCAAAAATCTACAGCTCTTCTGGATTCGGATTTAGAAATTTTATGATGTCACAGCCTCAAAATTCACAAGTGCTGCCATTTTGAAACTAGATACAATATTTAACAATTGCCACGGCAGACTTACAGCAAATTACCTAAAGTTACTTCCAGGGACTTTAGCTCGAAGAATATTTGGTAGGTAAAATACTAAAAATTTGTAAGAAATGGAGGCAAAGAAACAAGACCTTGAATCAGCACAATATGGCCTTTCAAACTTATGTTCTCTTCAGAGTGTGACTAATATTAAAGTCTTGTTTCTTTGCCTCCATTTCTTACAAATAGTTCGAAGGAAATGTGATAGAACTTTACATCTATCCATTTAGAGATTTGAGCCCTATGCTATCCACAGGAAGCCCAGACAGTTAACTGAAAAACAATAAATTTACAATCTTAAATCTTTAATTGTAAAATACCTTTGTATGTTATTGGTTGCATTCCTCCACGGCTGTGTTGTACCTCATTGACTTCTGCACTGCATAATTGTTCGAATGCGAGAGTTCGATGTGAAATAACTTGCTGGTATTCTGATGTACGTTACAAGGACTGAAAGTTATCTCCGAGCCAAATTCAATAAACTGTTATAGTGTTCTAATATAGTGACCTATATTACGTTTTTAAGATTGTAAACTTATTATTGTTCAGTTAACTGCCTGGGCTTTCTGTGTGCAATCTGCTGAGCAAAACTTTGGTACCGCAAATCCCCGCATATAAGAATCTCAAAAGTAAGAACCTGCATGTTATTTTTCCTAAACTATACACTTTAAGAGCCAGCTTCTGTTTGATGAACAAATTTCATTACAAAGATAATGAAGTTGATTTTTGATCGTCCTCATTTAAGCTCATTTTTCTCTCTGTTGCCTGTTAAAAATCTGAACCTCCTTACAAGCTTCAAAATGTTTATAATAACCTGAATAATATTGTCAAAACAAATTATGGGATTGAAAATCTTCTGGTGTTGGCTCCTAATAGGCTTAAAAAAAGGATTCTTTGACTAAGAAGCTTTGAGATCTTTATACCTTAAAACTAGCAACAACATTAGTTAGTGAGTGCAGCGTTTGGAAAATAGGAACAAACTGCACCATCATATCATGGGTTGTGGGAAAAGTAGAAGTTCCTATAAGATTAATTATCGTTGTAAAGAATAACAACTGTCAGGCCTACCTTGTATGTTCTCTGCTTTTCCATCCTCTCCGTTGTCCCGTCGATTTAGCATCATCCTCATCTTCGCTGGCCCAACAAGTAATATGGCCTATTGATGAAGAAGCGCACAGGCCGAACTGAGGCTGTCTGTGCTCTCGTGCTCTTGAAAACAAGATAGGCCGTGTTACTTGTTGGGCCAGCCAAGATGAGGATGATGCTAAATCGACGGGACAATGGAGAGGATGGAAAAACAGAGAACACACAAGGTAGGCCTGACAGTTCTTATTCTTTACAACGATAATTAATCTTATAGGAACTTCTACTTTTCCCACAACCCATGAACATATGGAATGGAATAAAAGTGACAGGCCTTTCTCATTCTGTTGACATCACAAGATGCCTTTGCACCCTCTCCCCAGTCTTACAACCCCTCATTTTTGCAGTCAGTTCAGTCCTGTTGGCATTGCATCACAAAATGACTGCCCATCTCCCCGCCACTATCTGAAGACCAAAATGAATTCAGACAAACATGCATTCATTCCATGGAATTAGAGACAACTAAGATTGCTTTGATGACACTGCCTCTGTTGTTATTGTGTGATAAAAATAGGTTACCTAGAGAAAAGCGAGTCGTAGGATTGCGGTGTTTCCACAAACCGAGAGAAAGAAAGAGATATATCGCAGCTTGATGATTCTTTTGAAACATTAAGAAGCGGACGCTGCAAATGGTCTAAATTAATTCAGAATAAGAACCTAATTCAGCCTGGATCTCAAAAAAGAGCCTGGCTCTCAAAAACGTGTATTCTTATATGCTGGCGGTGATTTACCGTATACGACAAAATGGTCAAAAGAAGAAATGTTCAAGTTGAATGGACAACCTTTGATTTGGTGATTCTGATATTTCAAACAGCGATATTTAATTTTGGTCAGTCGATGCATTGCTTAAAGGGGCAGCGTCACGTAATGTAAACAAACTTCTTTCGAAACGATGATTTTTCAGGATTTTTTATAGTCCATATCACAGAGATTTTTCACTACTTTTCTCGAAATATAGGTGTTATTGTGAAATATAGGTTTATGAGATGGACTCTTGAATTTTCTTGAGAAATAAACAAAACACTCATGCGTTGTAGGATTGCAGAGATATTGGTGGATTTTTAGAAGTAACTTTATTGTGGATTCACCCCATCCACCAAAATCTGAGCGGAACACAATGGCCACGTGTGGCCAACAATATAGATCATAGAGATAACAGGTTTGTTTTCGGTTATGTGACCCTGCGCCTTTAATTTCTTTAAAGGACAAGTCAGGGGTTGGTATGGTTGACAATAAAATACAAGAAAATACTGTTATGAATGGTGTATCACACTTTTCCCTTCCATCCTTCGCCTATTCCTTGTGAAACTATGTATTCAATTAAGCTATCTGAGCGAAATGACGTCCTATTGAAACAGAAACGGGGCTCTCCTATTATTTTATCGCCTCTTTATCGTGGCTGGACTCTCTAGCGTCTGCACTTGCGAGAAAATGGCGACACAGAGACAAGATTTGCCCTATATTGTCAGAACGTTTTTGAAACTTAAGGACCTTGAAAAGCTCAAAATGTGAAAGAAAGGTTAGAATTCACGTCAGTAGATGATAGGTTTCCATTGTAGCATATATAGAGGTAGTGCATTTGCATTTATTATTATTATTAATCATAGCAACTCTGGACTTGTCCTTTAACATTGAGAATACGCACCGCTAAAGCTGGTGTGCTCAGTGAATCGTAATCCGACATTGGTGTTATTGCAGCTCCAGTTTCTGGGTGAATACCAATTCCATGGGTAAAATTTCTCACGGCAGTACTTGGTGTGTCTCTGACGTTCATAGGAGCTTGCATACGTGGCGTTGCTGTCGAAGGTTCTTGATCTTGCAGAGCTTCGTTGTTATCGTCCATGTGTTCAGAGACAGAAGAAAAGCCACGCCCTGCATCTGTATTGTCTTCCAATACAAAATCACTGTCACAGTTCAAAGAAGACAAGTCTCCAAGCTTCGAGATATCATTTTCGTCCCTAGATTCTTCATTTGAAGTTAACTTCTCGTGGCTTAAATTAACTCGGGGCAGCTCATTTCTTTGTACACGATAGGTTGCATCTGACGAAGATGTACACACTCCCTGTACCGATGACGTCATTTCTCGTGAATGTGAGCCCATTCCCAGTGAAGGTGATGTCATTTCCGTTTTTTCATGTTCCATATTCGTAGAGATACGTATCCTCTGACAGGTGCCACTGGCGTTTGTTGAGCGTTTTCGTGCAGCGACCTTGACAACTGACGGACTTCCAGCATTAGATTCTCTTTCTTGTGTCGTAACATCAACAGCCAGATCACAATTGAAACCCCCGTCATCAATGAAAGAAACACGAAGATCATTGTGAGACGTGGCAAAGCTTCTATCAGTATGAGCACTCTCATTATTAGTATCTAAAGTCGGACTTGCACTTAGGCCATAACAAATCGGGGATTTTTCCGGCTGACTACCTTTCAAGCTACGAGTATCTCCTGCTTGTCCTTGCATACAGATATCAACATTAAAACCACCGTCGTCTCCAAATGACTGTGAAAAGCTTGGATACGAGACAATACAATCATCCTCGCGTTCACGATCTTCAAAGTGTATCGGTAGCTCCTGATTGGCAGGGCGACCACTCAAATCAAGTGTTTTGACAGAAGACTTCGTTAAATGGATGCCGCTGATAGGTGACTTGTTGCTACCTAACGGAGAATCAAACTTGTCTCTAGTCCTTATATTTCTTGATATTTCGTTTTTCCTTTGGCAGTCGTTTACACTATCATTGTCCTGATCTACGCCCAAACTGTATGACGGCAAGGGTGTATTTGGATTTAAAGCCTCAATCTCAGAGAACGACCTATTGGCTTGCAATTCTTCGATTTCGTCACTTGTGCTAGCAGTATTCGATGCCTTACGATTTGGGGCCAAAACTTCGACCTCAGAAAGATTCCTGCTGGTCTGCAATTCCTCAATGTCGTCACTTGTGCTGGCATTATTCGATGACATTCGACGATCTATTGTAACATCACTATCAGACATATTTCCGCCATCTATCTCATTCGAAACACGTTTCAATAATTCCTTGAACGCACCCTTCCCTGCAGAATGAGTTGTATCCTGTCTCATCCTCTTTTTTGGTGGAGATTTTTTCTTTGAAGGGGTCGATCTCTTTGATTTTGTTTTTCTTTTACATTTATCAGTTCCCTTGTCAGAAACAGCCGAGCTTTCTGATACAGGATTTGCTCTCCGTCTACGTTTCGGCGTTGATTTTCTCTTAGGTGAAAGCATCTGACTGGAAGAAGATTCTGCAGCGCCACGAAGTATATCACTGTGCGCCCTTAACCAGTTTCCAGATAAAGACACAGGGGTTTCTATTTCCAAGTCAATCAACGGGCTTCCTCTATTTGTTGTGTGTTCCTGGTGGCTCATTTTCGGTGTAGTATCGATTACTTCATCACTAGAATTTCCTGAATCTGTTGCTCCATATTTACTAAAATTGTGTGGCCGTTCGTACCATTCCTTCCCGAATTCGCTAGGCGAGGTTGGCGCTTCGGTTTCTAAATCAATCGCATCACTTTTCGATGATCCTGAATTATTAAGTGAAAGATTCTTACAACCACCTTGATCTTTTCCTTGAGAGCTTCCCTCAATACCCTCACTTGATTGTTTACGCTCACCTTGTGTTGTTGTGACACAAGGAGATGCTGGTTCAGATAAATCATCGCCACTATCTTGATGCTTTTCAAGAAATGATTCATGATCAATAGTAAACTCGATATCTCTGCAATTAAAACTCCTATCTGATGCTCCTATGTGTGGAGATTTGTCAAAGATATCTGACTCTGCATGAAAACGAGGTTCATCAACGGAAAAGTCATCACATAGGTCAATCACGGCATCTGATCTGCCTCCTTCATCTCTTGAATGCACATCAACATTTCCACAATTCATTGAATGTATGTCATCATTTCTACCGCCAACTCTAGACGCGCTAAGCTGAATCTCCGTTGATCTCGCACTTGTATCACTAGCATTGTCTTCATTATCGGTGAGATCTATAGCTTTGGACGAGTTTATGGAAACATCTTTAAGCTCACTCCCCGAGAGATCCTTTTTATCATCTGCAATAGGGTCATTATCGTATACTGGAATATCATTGGTTGATTCATGAAGCCTTGGTTGGGGAGTGTTGTCCTTATATGTAGAAAACAACAACGGCGTCATGAAAGTATGCTCTAACGGCTGTGGGGTTGCTCTGTCTGGACTGATCAAGATAAATTTGTTCTCCACCTAAAATAGAAGAACAACATCACAAAAATTAAGCAGATACTGTAATTGATTGTAAACGGATATGACAAAGATTTGACGGATCTGACGTCTTTCGAATCATCTTGTATAAATAGCTAAAGCCTTGTTTCCATATGATTCCAAGGATTTCTGGTAACGCAACGATCGCACAAATTTGTGACCAGCAACTCTCATCGATAATTGTGTCATATAAATTCCATCTATCATAACGATCGCGCATTTCTTGGAACTTTTTTGGCCCCAAAATCCAATGCTAACAATGACAGTAAAAGATTACAAAGAAATATCTTTTGAGAGAGAGGTCTCCATCGCTGAAATTCATGCTCAGACGGCTTCCCTTTGATGAAAGGATAGCTGCGATCGAAGAGATAGAAAATTGTCTATCTCAAACGCAAGGATGGCTGGCAACGCAACGATCGCTGGCAAACTGAACAAGACAGTTTCCATTTCGATGCAACGATCATTGGTTACAAATTTGTGCGATCCTCGAGTCACCAGCGATCCTTGCGATAAGATGGAAACCAAGCTTAACTTGCGAAATGCAAATGCACGCTTACGATTAGCAAATTTGATGATTTTGGTACGTGCATGGATACTTTTTAACAAAAGGAATAATAGCATGCGTAGGCGCTTCTTTGTCTTATGTATAGCTTATCTCTACTTAATTCAACTAACTTTAACGGGAATTGACAGAATTAAAGGCTTGCATGGGCCTAGCCTGATAACCAGACCCAATAGACCTCTTAACTATTCTAAAAAAGAGCCTGGATCGAGCGTTACTTTTATACATTTTTATACATGAGGCTCTATCAAGTGGTGTTAGAGCTTCTGTCCTAATTGTACACATTCGAAAATTCTACAAAATGAAGCAAAATGTCATTCGATTCAGATTGTTTTCAGAATAGCTAAAATGTCTATTTCACAAGAAATGGTGATCTGTTAAAAGTTGGTTCAAGCCTACTTTAAATATTGCTCAGAATCCAAGGATTAGATGGAAATACATGCGATAAATTTGCTGAATGCTGATCTTTCTTGTGCAAAAAACCAATATCCATGTATCCATGTAACTCTTAAGATTTCTTCTGAAAAGGATTATTGGAGTTTGGATACGACTTAATAGGATTTTATTCCACCTTGAACGTAAATTTAATCTCTTACCCGAGAGTAAGTTATCAACAAGTTATTCGCATAAATTTCCATCAAACCTTGGATTCTGAACAATATTAAAACGAGTCCTGAACAAGCTTTATGGCGGTGTTTAATATACCACTATTTCTTTTGAAATTAGGTCTGGTTATCAGGCCAGCCTGGGCCAAGTGAAAAATATAATTTAGGGCCCGTTCACACTGCTCCGTTTTCATATGAAAACGGAGCAAAACTTATCCGTCGTCACTTTTTCGTCGCAGCTCTGCCGGCTCTGCTTTGTTTAGGCTCATTTAGGTCAACGAGTCAATTCTCCTTCGGACGGGAGTTTGAAATTTGTCGGTTTACTCATAGGCCTAAATGACATGAAGAAGCACAGCCATGAGACAGGCAAAGAACTGAGGCAAATTTAATGGTCTTCTTTGTTCAAATTTATCAACAGAGATGCAGGCTAAACAAATGGCCAACTAATGGGTAAGAAATTATACAATGATTTTCTGGGGGGGGGGGGGGTAAATTCAATAGGCAAGTGACGGAGGCGTGCCATTTGACGTCTGAAATCACACCCTAAAAATTACAAATTTTCGTTAAAACGATACTCCAAAATTTACAGGCCATTGAAAATATCTATCCTAAAATTGTGACTACTATCTAACATTTTAACCAAGTAAGTGAAATTTGATCAAAATCAACACCCGGAAGAGTCATCTTTCTAAGATGACACCCCAAAATTTATGACTACTTGTGATTTTACCAAAAATGATTTTACCCAAAACTTATTTTCTGCACAAAAAGGCACCCCAAAATGGCACATCCCGTACCAGCATATATGGTAATTATCCCCCCGGGGAATAATTGTCTTCCCTTCCCAAAGAGTCGGTGCATCATCGCCCATGGGGCGACGGTTGATTACTTACATATCAGCCTTCACTAAGGCTTCACATTCCAAAGAAATTTATCATGGCTGAAAAAGAACTTACCAATTTCTCATTCCCACAATCATCTACTCTGCCTTTATGTTTTGCATTCATGTCTGACGTCATCTCAAAGTCATCATCTACTTGACAAATTGCTTTATCAAGGCCTTCTGAATCATCACTGTCAAAATAGTTTTCTTCTACAGAATCTTGTGTGAAAGAATTCTGCATGACATCATCTTCTTTATTACTTATCAGTTGCTTCTCCGGAGAAGCAGGTACGAGGATAATCCTGTCTATAGGCTCTTCACTCGTGTATGTAGAATGGCTAGAACCACGAACTTCAATGTCTTCTGTCATTCTTGCAAAATCCTCATTTTCTCTCCCTTCGGTTTGGTTGTTAAGAACTTCATTGTCTGCCTGTTCTCCTTCGCAAAGCTCCATGCATTTATCAAGGACTTGTGAAACATCACTACCAAAGTAGTCTTCGTCAACAAATTCTTGCTTATTTAAATTTTGGGTCACTTCATCTCCAGTCAGATGACTACCGGATTGCGCACCTGGAGAGTCATTTAGGTTGATGACACTGTTCCTTGATCTTTCAATAGCGTCTTGTGAACAATTCAAGCTTCTATTTTCAACACCCTTCGTTGCAATTAATAACCCATCTTTCTTCTCTGCCTCGTTGCTGTCAACATTCAGAACATTATCTGCATGCTCGCCTTTGCTCAACTCGATACAACTACTGCTTCTCGGTTGAATGTCTATTTCTTCCGATTTACGACTATTCTTTTTGGCTCGTTCATCGTTCTGCTGCCAATCACAAATTGCTCGAAATGATTCTTCGTCAACAATATCAATATTTGCATACTCATCAGCAGAAATGGTTGGAATATTATCACTACTGCTTTCACTCAGTTTAAGGGAAATCTCTTCGGCTGAATCAAGGGAATGAATTCTATTGCCGCAGAGCCCTGGATCGTCATTTTCTACAACCTTTCTATCCCCCAAATCTCGTTGGATGTCATTTCCCGTTGCAGAAGACTCTTTAGTCCAATTCTTCTCACTATTCTTCCGCTTACTTTCAAGGCTCAATGTTGAAATATCTCCACCACAGAGCCCAGCAGCACCTTCTTTCAATCTAGCCCTGTCATTAGCCGATGAAAAGGAACATTTTGCCTCATTCCGTGAAACGTCTCGAGAAACGGCCTCTCCATTAGCTCCATCTTCGTCTTGTTTGTGAGATCTCTCGTTCAAATCAAAAGACTTCCTACTAGTCCGAGCCCTATTGCAAATCATCATTGAACTTACATCTAACAAATCATTCTGATGACCGGTTCTTGATAAGTGGCTGCCCTGCGATGAGATTGTGTCATCATCTCTATTGCCAGAATCCAGCCTAATAATTTCAGGATCATCTGGTACTACCTGTTCTCTTTGTGTTGCAAAGAAATACCTGAGATCATCCGCATCATTTTCGTCAAACGCAGAGTCGTCTTCAACATCTTCATCTTTCTCCTCCGCATCAACTTTATCCATATCCTCCGTATCTTCGCCTGCCCAAAGAGTTTTCATGACTTCGTTAACATCAGGAGTTCTTAAATCTTCGCTCTCAGTGTATTGTCTCTCTTCAGGCTGATTGTCTCCTTTCATGACTAAGCACATTTCGGCAAGAACGCCCAGAGAAAACCTTGAGCAAATAGAAAAGTACAGTTACTTAAAGGCAGTCTGTCACATCTCTAACTGGCCGTAACAAAGTCAGAGCTCAACACAACAGATTTCTTCGTGAATCTGTGTATTTGAAACAAAAGAGGGCTAACAGCATTGACTTTCTACGGCCATAGAAAATCAGAGGATTAGCAGCCATCGAAATTTCCTATTCTCTGTATTGTCCAAATCACCCAATCAAATGCGTGATAGACTGCCTTTAAGTTATAGAAAAGTAAATAAGTTCCTATACGACTCAGCAGAATAACTAACTGTACTTGATCTTTCAAACAAAATTTTCAGTAGCCATACAAGAATGAGCATCGACGAGCTGTAAGAAATCCAAACATCCCCTTTGAGTTCTAAAGAGTATTTCAGCAAAAATGAAACGCAACTATAAATGAAAATTTTAAAAAGATGATAAGATTTGAGTTGATGAAATATAAAGTAAAACTCCGCAAACAAGAGCATCGGAAAATAAGAAGCTAAAGACTAATTTTTCTTGAAAAGGCACCCAAATACAAGAACCAAGAGTAGATTGATTTCTTCTATATTCTTATAAGAAGATGCACTTATCAAGAGCAAATCAACCTTAATAGTCTCCAAGTCATAAATTTCAATCATACCGAAAGTAGCTAAGTTTGTAAGTCTGGAATCTAATTATTTCTTGAAATATCTGCTTATATAGCCGCATAGAACTGGTTTCAAATGCAAACTTTAAGTTGTATGCAAACTGCTAAGGGCAATCTGTGTAATACAGCTGCCTGCCCCTACAGCATAATACAGTTTCCCACAACATCTGTGCAATCACGCATCCTTGGGAATAAGAACCTCACCCTGAATATAGGAAGGGCATCATGTTCATAAGAACATAGTCAGTCAAATTTTAGAAAAATATGTTCTTGTTTGCGGAGTTTCACTGGATACCGCCTGAAAGCTTAATCTATCTTCTTTCCATTAATGTGCAGCTAGGATACATTAATGGAATTATTCATGATTTAATTGATATTTTAGCATGGGCAAATTCAAATGCAGCATGCTGTGCCCTGGGGGGAAGTTCCTATTGGTAAGGGACAGGGGGTCAGACACACAGCATAATTTTGAAAAGCTCAAAAAGATACTAAATCTAGGATATGTTTAAACCCAAAAAATATACTCATTGCTTCACAGTAAATAAACCAAGCGTTTTCACAGCCCCCCCCCCCCCTAACTGCGCTGCAATATTTTGGTTAAAAGACTCAGCTTAGTGCTAAACTTGTCAAATTTTCTCATCAGCAACCCAAAAATATACCAATTCTGAAACAAATAGCGTACCCAAAGGTATACTAGGCAACGTTTCACAAACCCAAAACTTGTCTTACAAGCCCCCTGTAGGGAGTCCCCTACCTGGGATGCTGCGAGAGCAAAATCATCTTAACCTTCTTACCGTAAAAGTTAGGAAACAGCATTTGTCAACGCATTTCAGACCTGAAAGATTTTGCAATGACGCCTTACTGTATGAAAAGGATGAAATTTGGTCCCACGAGAGAATGACGGAATAAGTTCTCACAACGATATGTTTCTGTCTATGTAAGTTTCCTATCACTTTCCGGTATCTGAAATAGGCCCTACTTATGAAAACATCAATTACTTCATCAATAATTCACAATTAATACGCCCAACTGGATATCATTGAAGAGGATAGATCGTGCTTTCACATGGTATGCGTAAATTTCTTTTTTCCTTATATTCATCTAAAATTTTACAATACATGTTACATCTACATCCTACTATACTTTCTAATTACTATACAAGCTATGCAGACACTACAGGGATAGGACCACAAGGAGCAAAGGACAATGACTACCCTGTGGCCTGCGTCACATTGCATTGATTCAAATATCATGATTTCCTGAATAATCCTGAATAAAGTTGAGTTGCGTTTTTTCTGAAACAACCTGCATAGACTGACGACGACATGATTCTTCGCATTCGTTCAACGTCTTCAATCTGATGTTCCTATTTTCATTCACACTCAGTTTGAAGCCATAAACATCATTCTATTCAATTCGAAAAACTGAAACTCGTGCAATCAGTCTACAGCCTGTATACATTAAAAACCTAGGCAAGACCTAGTTTCTTGCAAAATCTTAATAAAAGAAGGTCAAAAAAGGCTCAGACTCCAATTCTTCCTTGCAAGGAACAAAAACGCATTGCTATCAATAGCGTGCCCGGATATTAGAAAGTAACTGTAAGTTTGAAAAAATATCTTTCCTTGTCAACGATCAGGAATTTAATGAATTATGATATTCCTGCAAAAAAATTTGTTGGACAACATTGACCAGTCAAGTTCTATGAGAATTTTCTCAAGGTCAAACAATCTTAACAATGGCTTGACTTGTATTGGGAGATAGTATATTAGTCACTTAAAAACATTTAAATTTTGCACACACAAAGAATAGAAAGTCCCCTCAGAAATCGCCTATTGTATGCCTAATAATATGTTAAAGTAACTAGCCGAACATACCTTTTTGCAAGTTTGAACAGTTCTTCAGCACAAGAAATGCGACACTCAATGGCTTCGCCAGAGTACAAGTATACCAGAAGGGCATTGACAGCCTCCATACTGAAATCTTTCAGATCAATGCATTCCTCATCCTGCGAGAACAACGTCAGTAGATCCTATATCATTCAAGCAACAGCAGACAACTAAATAGCCACTGTCACCCAGGATCCTTTGCAGGCAAGCTACACCTTCAGACCGTCTATAAATCAACTTAAGCCTATGCAGAAAGAAGGATCCAGCATGTAGCAGTTGAACTAACAAACAACGGTTGTTTTTTTCGCAATTCGTTCGCAGCTCCATACCGGGAAAAGGCCATTTTTTGTAATTATTGCGGAAAATCGTTCAAATAAAGTGTTAAGATTATGAGGCATAAAAAACTACATACTGGCGAAAGGCTGTTTCCTTGTAATGTGTTTGGTAAATCATTTAAAGGATACATACCGGAGAAAGGCCATTTTTGTGTAATGATTATGTTAAAGAAACTTTGTAGATTTTAATGCTACTTAACACATCAGAATTCACATGCCAGTGCTAACAAACGACAATAATAGAAATTTCACAATGATGTCAGTTCTTTTGAAATACTTCCAGGAACATCACTTGCCTCGATATAATGAGTATCTAAGTCTCAGAAAGCGTGCATTGTTCTCAGCAACGCATGAAATAGTTTTGTATGTGTATTTGCAATATAATAGATATGGCGTAGATTTCTTGCTGTACAGGGAATCGCATCATTTGCCTCGAACTGAATCTGATTGTGAAATAAGTCTATCATGTGCAGCGTCTCCTCCTGCTCTCAGCACAACTTCAGCATGTGTTCTTGTAAATGTTATACAAGTAATGAAATCTTACCATTAAAATATTTGGACATCGGGTAAGAAGTATTACTTTATGAGCTCTAATTGATTTTCCATCAGAACAAATTATTCTGATGTCTTTGTGCTTCTCATCCTCAAGAAGTGCTTTGAAATCTGAAGCAAGTGACATTTGTGCAGTTGCTCTCAACTTTCGCAATTTCTAAAACAAAGAATAATGGTAAGAAGAGTCAGGGCTTTGTGAGACTTCATATGAAAAACAGTATTCTAAATCTAGAAATATTCTTTTTTGATCTAAGATTTCACGTCACAGTAGCAGCATGGTAACAGCGGGCTCTAGCTATCATAATACAGGAAAAACCTGCAAACAAAAGCATAAGAAAATTTTAATTGCTACAGACTGATCTTTGATTAAAGCACCTGAAGGAACAAGGGCAGATTTCGTAATTCAATAGCATCAGTCGCTTTGGCTCACACCTCAATTCAAAGCGATTAGCGAATACAGACAAAATAAATTCTAAAGTTCTGTCTCGCGGATTTTGTTTATTTGATTCAGAAACCGAGCAGAGGGCACTACAATTTTTGCATGTCTATTACTCAGATGTACGCAGTCACTCCTCAGCTCCTGAATCTAATAATCAAAATCAAACCCGCGAGATAGGACTTTAGATTTACCCTTCTTCTTTCGTTATAAGCACATACCTTCTCTTAAAAGCCTCCCTTCGCCCGCACCAAACGAGAGTTTGGCGTACTGGTTTCAGGGCAACTTTGCGGCTTCATTTGTTTTGAATTTCTGCTTGAGAGAATTTCTTTTGTCTGCATTTGTTAATCGCTTTGAATTGAGGTGTGAACCAAAGCGACTGATGCTATTGTATCACAAAATCTGCCCTTGTTACCTGAAGGTAAGCACTAAAAGAGATTGATTTCTTTCTATGTTCTTATTAGATGATACACTTATCAAGAGTGGTCAACCTTAACAGCCCCAAAAGTTATCGACTTCAATCAAACTGCTAATAACAAAGTTTATCAGTCTGGAATCTAGCATTAGACCTTGACCCGGGAGTACAAGCATACAGAAAGGATTGGCACGGCCAGGATTGCTGGAAAAGAACTGGGCATTAGAGAATACGTAGCAGGAAGACGTATTTATGTTTCGATACAGACAGTATGCACACTTTCTTAAGTTACAGTATGTAACCTGAAAGTGGAACATGCATTGGCAGTTACACTGTGATAATAACTGAAAATAATAATAATGATAATATAGCATTCAAGTTCGGCGCCACGGGGTGGACTTGGGTGGACATGTCCACCCCACTCTCCTCAGGTCAGCATTCATTCCTAAGTAAAAACGACATAAAAATCGTTAGGTATACCTTCTGGCCATCAATTCTATCTCTTTTCCACCCCATTTTTTCTGGACTGGCGCCGCCCCTGATAGCATTGAAAACTTTAGAAAAAGACAGTTCACTATAACTACTACCCTGGGTACAAGAATCTCTCTCTAAGACTGTGTTCACACGGCGCATTTTGAAAACGGTGAAAAATGTGACGGAACGGAACTCTAACCGGTACATTTCGGAAACGGCATCGTGTGAACACTCGAAAGTGATGAAAACAGAACATTTTCGAGAATGATCGATTCTTAGGGTGCAGGTACGAATCTTTGGCGTCAATGTCTTGCAAAGAGTTTCTTACTGTCAAATCTCGTACTGTTTTCAAATTGTTCCGGCATCGTGTGAACGCTAGCTCAAATTCTGCTACCGTCAAATTTTTCACCGTTTTCAAAATGTGCCGGCATCGTGTGAACGCAGTCTAAAAGAAAGATTCTTTCCAAAGGAAATTTTCTTTTAGAGAGAGTCTGGTACCCAGGGTATATAACTACCTGAGTAACTTCGCTATCCTGTACGTCTTCAGCTTTGATGAATCCACTACACTCTAAATCTGTATTTGGATTTACGGTATTTTCACAATTCATCCCAAGACTGTCAAGTACAGCAACCTTTTCAGCTTGTGTCATTGCGAAGCTTTCATCAAATCTGCTTGCTTTGGAATGAGGCTCATAAGCTGTAATGTTTCTTGTTTTAGCACTAATCGAATTGCCACTTCCTCTGTTTTCCTCTACGGTTGCACTGTTATCTAACTCCTTAGCAACCTCCTTTGTAGCTTCATTCTGCAATCTATCTCTTGTCATTTGAAGGTCTTCTTCGAACACTTCACGTACGTAAAAATGCGATGTGTTGTGCAGAGAAACTGAAGTTTCAGCCATTTGCCATAAGCTAGATTTTGCCATCTGAAAAAAGAATTAAAAAAATCAGAAACCATGTCTACTAGGTGAGCCAGAAAAAAGGTCCCATTTTTGAAAATTCATAGCATCAAGAGTACTTCGCAGATTGAATGATTGAAATCTTAGTTAAAAGCTGAATGATTGAAGCATTTTTGTAATTTTTCTCGCACCCTTACGACAACTAGAAATATAGGGAGATTCAATTTTACTAACATTTCATGGTGCAAAGTGACTGAAAAGGACCGAAACATTGATCGAATTATAAAGGACAACTTGCACAGAACAATAAAGAAAATGCAATTTCTCATCGGTGAGAGATATCCTCAGCATATTTATTGCTATGGGATTAAAAATATCTTTTTTTCTATTCATAAGAAATTAACATTAAAGAAACTGAAATACATTAATACTGTATCGCTCTTGGTGTAAGAAGACACAAGGTCATCTGGCCTACACCAAGAACGGCACTTACAATTTTCAAATACAACTTCAAAATATTTAGCATTTGTTTGAAAATTTATGTCTTATAATATAACTCTTGAAAGAAGTGAAACCACCATTGGCTATTGCTCTTTGCGAGGAGAGTCCTTACGATTTGATCAATGTTTTAGGCCTTTTTTCAGTCACTCTGCAACCATGAAATTCTTATAAAGTTGAATTTACATATCCTTCTAGTGCTGGTAAGACAGCGAGAAATGTCACAAAAATACTTTGATATTTTGGCTTTTAATTGGAATTTGAATAATCAGAATCTGTGGGGTACACTTGGTGCTATGAATTTTCGAAACTTGGAACTTGTTTCTGGCTCACCCAGTGTATGTGTCGAATCTCTACAAAACTTTCTAGAACAACTGCGTAAAATTGCTGCAAGGTAACTATTTGCCATAATCTCTGAAAGAGAATATTGGTCATGTGATTACTCTTTGAATGATAGCACTACAAAATAGTAGGTTCTCATACACGGGCCTTTACTATATCTATGAGGGTTTCTCCTGCCATAAGGAACAAAGGCTGACGATGAAAAGTATTTTACTACCCGTGTACTTACTGTTGGCTGGCTGGCAATCTTGGCGGACTTGATCTCATCCTTTGATGTTTCCTGCAAGTCTGAAAAGCAGAGCAAAATTAGGACATTGTTTTGCAAATAAAAACTATCTGGCTCGGATTTTCAAGAAGACCTATCTAGAAAATACACAGAAATACATCAAAATGACCAGTTACAAAAGCAATTTGGGTCGGTCCTATCTTGTTCACTGTAAGCTACTGGGTGCTCCAAAACGATCTATCAAATAAATAATAATAATAATGAAATAACAAATAATAACGAATTTTTTAACAGGATAAAAACTTCAACATCTAAAAAAAATTGCTGTTATCAGTGTTTGTCCAGTAAAAAGAAAGGTCCTTAAAAGAAAATATATATACATTACAATTGCAGGTCTAAAAAGCAATTATCGTTTGATTCCTTATATATCCATAACCAATGAACCGATTTTCAAAAACTTTGTTTTATCCGATTTCCGAAAGGCTAAATCGTATTCGAAAATGCTGATTGTGGTTTTACGACGATTTTTCTATGTCGAAAAGAAGATCAAAATAAAACCTGCTCATATTCAAGCCTTGGATAGCATGAGAAAGAAACGGGTATGAAATATTTAAAAGGAACCAACAACTGATGAGGCATGGTGGACTCCACGTATATTAACACTTCATAGAATACTCTAGAGAGATGTATTTTGGGGTTCTAACAATTCGTATTCTCTGAACGACATACAAATTCTGCCATCTGTATCACATCGAAAATGTTGACTGGAAAAGAAGGCCATTTCTTTTCCATGCCATCTACGGCTTGAATTTGAGCAGGTTTATCGATCTTCTTTTCGAAATGAACAAAACGTTGTAAAATCACAACTACCATCTTCGAATTCAATCTAGCCTTTCGGCAATCGGATGAGGATTGGTTCATTGGTTATGGGCATATAAGCAATCAAACGAATCAAACGATGAAAAATCATTTTAGGACCCCCGGTACATATTGGAGAGAAACAGTTTTGGTTTGATTATTGCCTTTCGGCATTCGGATAAAACAAAGTGTTTGAAAATCGGTTCATTGGTTATGGACATAAAAGCAACCAAACGATAATACATCATTTTGGAACACCGTGGTCTGCCTTACCTTTTACTTCCTGTTTCTTTCGTCGGTACTTAGAAGCAAGACAACTTGGTGGCAAAGAAGGACCTACATGTTCCTTAGAACCATCTTGTAAACAAAGCTGCAAAACAATAATGTATAGAAGTCAGAGAAGAGTCACCAGATCTGCCAAACAAACAGCATAGGTTTCAAATCTTTAAAATGCTGGGTGTAAAATTCTATGACCTATTTCTTTGAACTGAACGGCTTCAAAGAAATTTGAACTATTTTACAATAAATCTGCCGTTGGACTTTTCTGAAATCTTCAATATTTTCAGAATTACAGTGTTTTGCTTCTTTTTTAAGAATTCAAGAAAATTTTCGAAAAAAACTTAAAACTATCGTAATTTCTAAACCTGTTGACACAAGATAAAATAATTTTCAAGAAAACCATAGTTTATGAATGCCTACAATATGGTATCAAGCAAAACTCTTTCACTCTTATGGTTTGTGATTTGGAAATTTGATGACGTCACGTCATAAAATGAGCTGAAATGTAAAATAGGCTATAATTTCGACAAATAGTGAAGATTTCTGAAAAGTCCAACGGTAGAATCATAGAAAAATGGCCAAAGTTTCCTTCAAGTCATTCAGTTTAAAGAAATAGGTCATTGAATTTTACACCTGCCATTTTCCGCAGATTTCAAGATTTGAAACCTATGCTCAAACGAACAAAAACAAAATTTAATTCTAATTCAATTTAATACTTGAAGCAGATCGGAACTGAAAACTGAAATTAAAGAAATATTAAGAAACTGTCGGATGGGTGACTAGAAGGGGACTTCTGGCAGATGAAATATAATGTGATCTAATATTCTTCAAATGTTATCAAGGCTATATTCTTGATTTATTCTATGCACTTAAAGATATGCTTGGGGGAAAAGGCCAAAGCTCAGCTTTGCAGATGGATGCAAATTTGAATGCTTAGGCAAAAACACCAAAGTTCTGGTTATAAAGTTGCTGAGAAATATTCCTGGAGGTGGATACAAATTTGAGCATTCACGATTAATATTTCTGCTCTCAGCACCCTTACTAACAAATGAGGAGCCTATGTTTAAATTCACTTTCAAAAAAATTTTGAGAGTGATTTGCCATTGAATAAAGCTAAATACACATCACTGGACACTACCAGATCTGCATATATTTTTGGGATGCCTGGTAAACGATAGACATCAAACTGTCACCATTTCTTGAATGATATACGAATGGATTTCCTTCCATCAGCAACTTCTAATCAACATGATTCTTGACAAAGCCTTATGTTACGGCCTGAAGAAAACATTACCTACCTGCTCTTCAATAAGTTTGGTTGCTCTTAGATTTGCAATCTGCCTTGCTTCATCTTCACTTCTCAGAAGAATAGCTGGGACTTCCTGATTTCTGCAAAGAGACATCTATTAAACTAGCTTCTTACATTATAGAATAGAAAAGAACAGGCAAAGCAATGCACTTAAATGACAAGAAACATCCTTGATAATACTTCATGAGACTGGTATTTTTCATTTTCAGAATAGACAGTGGCTTCTTTCTTGCAATGGATGAAAAAATTGCTTGGGCAAAGGTGTACCACAATCTGGAAGTTAGCACAGTTAGAAGTCGAGACATATTCCTGAATCAAAATAGCACACACAAACAAAAGAAGAAAAGAAAAGGAAAATGTTACATCAAGAAAATTATGACAAAAATTGAAAGCAGTCATACCAAGCAATACATCATTTAAATGATTTGATCTGAAATCTCAAAAAATTTGAATGAAAAAAGTAACCTTATTTTCTTCCTCTGAATTCTCCTTTTTCTTTCATGTTTGCGACCTCCTTCACTAACTTTTCCTTCAATTCTGCAGAGGTAGAAACAATCCAAATCAGAAAAATGCAAAATGCAAACAAACAAAGCAGCAGGCAGCCTAAACTAATTCTATGGGTGTAGACATTGCTTAATTTGCAGCAGATTCATACTACCTATAAAAACTCTATTTAGCCCCCTTATCTATTAATCCCCCTCTCTTGCAAGATGGTACCAAAGATCTTCCATTGATTTAAGTGAAAAGTTTGCAAGCTACTTTTGATATGGTTTTGGATAAAAACTGTCTCAAGTTTGTGTATTTGACTCAAACACTCATAGGTTGACATGGCAAAAGAACCAATGGGGAAAGAGAACAAAAAACTGATTTATCATTTACAGCCTTGTGTCATTTGACTTTGCCAATAAGCATCCCCCTCACAGTCTCTTTCTAACCCCCCCATGAAGTCTCTGAAATGAAATGAGCCCTGTGGGGGCTTAATAGAGCATTTACAGTATTTGTCAAGTTTCTGCTGTTCAAACAAAGCCTCTGCTCAACTTGTTGCAAATGTTTTCACAATAGCTGTTAAACAGAAAGAACTGCCTTTGAATTTCATTTTTGTACAATAATTGAACTTGAAACATCTTTTCCGACAATCACAAACCTTTTTCCATTGGCACAACTTGGCATCTTCAACATCTCATTCACTGTCTTCAGTTTGTGTTCCGCACTCTCATCCCTGTTAGAATCTACCAAAGATTGCCGGGAATTGTTTTCTGATCTGACAACATATAGCAACTCTTTCCTGTCCACTTTATGAGTTTCACAACACTGCTTCATGTGGCTTATCCTCAGCTGCAAAGCAATAACTTTAATTACAAATGATAAACATTCTTTTTGTAGGAAACTGGTTTATGAAAAACTACAGTTAGTACTAAGATGGCCAATATTTTAAGAAACTCTAGTGCATTGTCTAAGAGCGCGTAAGAAACTCTTTATAACTTAATTTCAAGTATGTTATGGCAAATACGTCATTGAGCCTTTCCTTCTTCTTGAGTAATAGCACTTTATGTATTGAATATAACTGAACACTGCATATTCCCATCTGATGTTTTAATTATCAACAAAAATATCTCCAGAAATATTAGAGATGGTATCACAGATTGTGCATTCAAAAAAAGAAACAAATTAAGAAACTTTTACTACTAAACTGCAGAAATTTTCATGTTGAATTAAGAAACCTCAAGTACTGTAGCCTGATCATAGTTTCTTATGAAAAAGAAAAATGTGTATTATAAATGATAGATGTTAGGTGTCCAGCCAGCAACCCCAGGGGGTACATGACTTGATGGGGCTCCATGACATGACTTGATGGGGCTTGAGGGGGTACATGGATTGATGGGGCTCTGCCGCCCAGTTTTCAGAAAGGTACCCTCTTCTAATTACCAAAACCTGCGGTCATACCCACCTTTGTGATGAATTTTGGCGGAAAACAACCCATTTTTGCCAAGTTCTGGATGATCCACCCTTGTTTATGGAAAATCTGCCAAAAAAGGGACCCTTTTTTAGAGAATTTGGGGCCAAAAAACCCACCCATATGGGCGGCACATACCCGCACCCTCAACATGTTATGTACCCCCCCCCCCCCTCCCAGGCCAGCAACACTGTCTTGCCAAATAGTGCGATTTGGAATATCCAGTCATGCCTTTCTTTACACTACAAAAGTCATGAAATTCAACTATTGTTATTCTGGAGGAAATCTGGAGGACACGGAATGTTTCCCAATGACTTCCTGAGAGGACCTCTGTTTCCTTTAATTTCCCAGAGAAAATGCTCAATTTCTTCTAAATTTCCATGTACTGTAGAAACTATTGCAAAATTTTGTAATTTTTTGCTGTGTTATCTAATGTAAACCTTGTGTGAAAGAATAACTGGATATGGTTTGTCTCAATTCAGTAGTATGTCAGTCAGATGTGAAAAAGTGTTGAAGTGTTGACATGCAAATAACTCTAACACTGTCATATGGGTAAAGCTTTTCCTTCTACAGACAATTTGAAACTGTCAAGAAGCACTGTATGGTTGTTTTGCCACAAACCAAGAAAACAGGACACTCACATTTTGACCGGAAATTGCAATCTTTGTATTGTAATGCAATTTTTCAAGAAGAAGAGAGAATTTTTTATATCTATTCATCCTTTCAGATAAATTTCATAGTTTGAAATGCTTTTCAAGGATTACGTTTTACAATATACAACTCCAATAGCACTTCTTTTTCTATTTTTTCATCTTTGGTGGCTGTAAAAATTTGTGATTTTCTCTTGTTCTTGCACTTTTCCTGACTTTCTTTCTATTTTTTCATTTGAGTTTTTACAACTGATAGTTATAGCGAATTTAGTTCCATTTCTCCTTTATTGCAATTCTCTTGTTCTTGCACTTTTCCTGACTTTCTTTTTATTTTTTCATTTGAGTTTTTACAACTGATAGTTATAGCGAATTTAGTTCCATTTCTCCTTTATTGCAATTCTCTTGTTCTTGCACTTTTCCTGACTTTCTTTTTATTTTTTCATTTGAGTTTTTACAACTGATAGTTATAGCGAATTTAGTTCCATTTCTCCTTTATTGCAATTTTATCTTTTGAATCTAAAAGTATGCCACATTGTGCAAGTCATTCTAATTCTATTTTACAATACCAGTAACCACAAGCCACAATGACAAAAGTTTCATAAAATGGATTATTTCAGGATACCATACAGAAACTTCACAGACTTCATGAGAATTCTATGGACAGAAAACATGCCCATAATATATGAATATCACAACTAACTTACCTGCATACTGGAGAACTGCATACCACAAATGAGGCATTCAAACTCTTTACTGCTTTCTTGCAATGATTTGCGCTTGGCCCTTTGAATCTGCATTGTCTCTTTCTCAACCATATCAGCACATTTGTTCATGTGAACTTCTCTAGTAGCAGCATTCAACCTTGTCAGATCTTTTTGACAAAGTGAGCAAAAGAACAGCTCGTTGGTTAAATTTTCTTCTGAAATCTTTTCATGTTCTCTATTCTGAAGTGCTTTTGCAAGCTCTTCATCTTTTAAATTATTATTAGAAACCTCCAGATTTGCACTGCTTTCATTTGGACATGTAAAGAGCCTGCTCTGGGTGTCCAGTGCACATGGTGATGTTTGAGTTGTTGAGTCTAAGCAAGAATTAACATGTCTGTTTAATTCTTCTTCAGTTGTATCATCTGAAAATTCTTTTGTACATAGAGGGCAATTTCTTAACAAGGTCTCAATTTGTGCAGGCTGAGATTCCTGCTGGTATGATTCATGACCTTGCAAACGTGTTGAAGACTTTGAAAAATTTGTTTTCTTCAAAGTCAAATCAGCCTTGTCATCAAGACCAATTTGATAATTAATTTCTTTGTCCTGTCCTTCATGAGATGTGGATTTCCTTAGTGCATTGGTATCTTTGTTTTCTTGAAGCACCGTATTATCTCTCACATCAGTTTGACTCTTTCCACAATTTTTTGCTTTTCCTTTTGAGCCTTTCTTGCTTTTGGTTATTCTTGATGCTTGTTTAGAAGCACCTTTCTCATTGCTACAGATTGATAAATCAATGCTATCATTCTTAATCTTGCTGGCTTTTGTAAGTTTGGTTTCTTTGTTTTTCCTAAGCCTGAATGACCTTTTGGTAGCTTTCTCATCAAAAGGTTCATCATCTGATTCTGTGTAATCAAAATTATGGCTAACGCTATCACATTGTGCTCTACTTGTGCTTGTCTTCTTAACTGGGATTATATGCTTGCTATTGACCCCCCTTTTTGATTTACGAGAGGCCATCTTTCTACTCTACATCACACTGAAATACTAATATTGAGAGTTGCATTCATCATTTGAAACAGATTCAACTGCAGTCAGTTCTGTGACATAGCATCAGTGTTATTTTGAAGATCAGCTACAACTTGAAAAAGGGAGCGGTAAACATTATGGCAATATTCTTCATTCCTTTCTATTGATTCTGCAGCAATTTACTCAAGCAACTCCACAATACAGTCAACAAAACATTGTAGATGCTATATCCATAAAGATCAATATTCAATCAAACAGGCTAACCTTCAAGAAGTAAACTCAACAGCCATGAAAAGGTATGCAATAAATG